>VWZF01000357.1:572099-610142 GCA_013396755.1 Sclerurus mexicanus | reverse complement strand
TTATCTATCAAAATATCTTCAATCTGCAATTATAAGGTGACTAGCTGGACTCCCATAATTCTTTGAAACCAACAAACAAAAAAAACCCCAACACTTTGCACTATTCTAGAACTTTTGTTTGAAAGAGTATCAGACACATGCACCAATATTTTTGTCTTTTGCAACATTATGAGGCAGTGTTGCTAACTCAGTAATGATGGAAATAAACAAAGGAAATTACTTAATGCTGCATATTAGTAGATAAGCAAAACAACACAATTATATCAACAAACTGTAAAATTTTAAATGCAATGGATCATTAAGAGCAATTTATCTATGTATTTTGTCAAGCATAATTTAATTTTCATTACTAACACTCCGAGTGCAAAGAGTGATAAATCTTATTTAAAAAAAATAAATAAAGAAAGAAAACGCAAACAACCAACCAAACAAACAAACAAAAAAAAAGCCTTAGTGGAATACATCAAAACCATTCTTGTCTTAAATATTTCTTTGTAAAGAGAATATTTTCTTACAGATACAAATTGAAAAATGCATAGATTAGTTATATATGAAATTAGCATTATTCTGCTGCATATGGTTTTCAGAATATTTGGCTTTTTTCCTTAAAATGAGCTAATAATTTATATATATTAATCACAAAAGCTGGTTCAATTAATATATTAACAAGGTATGTAACAGTGATTGTGACATCAAAGTACATTAGGTTAAACATTACTGTCATGGAAGTAGGTATTAAGATAACCCTCTTACATAAAATTATTCTTTGATTTATCACTAACTGTAAGATAAAGACTTTAACAGCCAGCGATACAGAATGGAATGTGAAGAATTTCAGTTATATTTTCTAGTAATGAGCCTAAAATCTGTTTCAAAACTGAAGCAAAAGACCTCTAGCCAAGGTTCATGGCCTTCCTGGATGAATATACAAACATGACAAACCCTAAGATAGGGTGAGTTTTCCCATAATTCACTGTCAGTCTGTCTGAAGGGCTGTGACTGCACCATCTTCGGAAGAGACTGCAGGCAATAATACAGCATGTGGGTTTTCTGTTTTGTGGGGCTTAGTATGAGACTGGAATATGTCAAGAACAGAACCTCACGGCTTTAATTAATTGCCAGGTGTTCACAGCATTACCACATACTGTCGTGCAGTTCCATTAAAGGAAAGCTTTAAAGCATCTGCAGAGCCATGAAGAGAAAAGTGCACAGCACCTGCCCACACTTGTACTTTTCAGAGTGACAGAAAACCTACACTGAACTCATGAAAAACTATAAAAAGAATGTTTATATGGATTTCATGTTTCTTCAGAAATTTGCAATTGTATCAGGGCATGAAACTTATTCTGTACTCTTTTATATTTAAGCCATTGTTTTTTGTCAGTGCCTAGAAAAAAAAAATCATAGGGTACATACTGCAGTTCAGGTTTTCAGTTTGCTGACAGAAATCCATCATACCAGGGAATTGAGAAAGCTTTAACAAAAGATACAGTTGTCTCTTGCAGTCTTGATGCATCAAGTAATTCATTGAATTATTGAAGACAGAGACAATAATTAATATTATGTTTTTGAATATAAATAGGAGTAAACAATATAAATAACAATTAGCAGTAGCAGTGATAGGGAAATGACAAAACAATTAGAAAGCCAGTAGCTGGTTGTAACTTTTAGTCATTCCAACTTGGCAGCAAACTTTCAAACTTAAACATCTAGTGTCATCATATGAATAAATTAGGATTTATCCAAAGAATTTGAAGACAAAATCTCAAACCTCAAAACTCACAGATTTGTAAGGGATATTTGTGACAGTCAAGAAAGGAGAAATTAAAAGAGGTAGCATAGTGTTTTGGACACTGGATACTTTTTAGAAGAATGTTAAATCGCACAACTCTTCTACAAAACTGGGAGTCTGAACAGAGATCTGAGCTGAATCAGAATAGAAGTACCTATAATGGAAACAGAGATAAATTACTGCTGCCTTTTACTGTGCCTTTAGAATACTTTGGTGATGTCATTTCCGTTATTTTGGCCCTGAACATATATTTCTGAGAAAACAATGTGATTGATCAGATACAGCTTTGGATTTGAAAATATTTAAGACATAAAAGCAGCATTTAATGCCCCATAGTTTAAATGACTTTGAATTTTTCTGCTTTATGAGTTGGGAAAATTTTAGGCATATTTCAAAACTGGTTATTATTATACAGTGACAACCCATTCAGAAATTAGTAAAGATCACATAAATTCTAGAATAATATCAAACATCTACTCTATCCTTAATAGATGTACAGTTAGCATTTCCCTCTAAAGTACGAGGAGCATCAGTACAGAGATTAAACTGGTTTCAGATCATAGGTAGCCACACTGCGCCATCAGTGCTTTGTCACCTTCTTCGAGGAGAATGAAGCAAGAGCCTCCTGTGCCAGGAGCCCACCATACAATATAAATGTCTGTCCCATAGCAACTAGAGATTTCTCTCCTCTCTGCTTTACAACTGCTAACTACATTTTCCTCTCAACTCATCTAATAAATTGGCATAAGTGTTCTTGATCTACACATATCTTGAAGTTTGCTACTTTTGTTCCAGACTTCAAGAAGGACTTGGATTCTTCACATTTTGCCAGCTTTTTTTTCAATTATATCCAGATGTTTCAGTAAGAGATTTTACTGTTTCTTGCAAGCTTTGCCAGAACCAGTTGCGTAATCTGATATATCAGTTATTCCAAGGGACTAGAAAAGAAGGATCAATGACAGAAATAGCACTCTGCCAGGCAGAGCAGATCTCCATCGCATATGGTAGTATAGACAGAAATTTAATGGATGAAGGTTGCTTGAGAGGAAGAGTGGACTAAATAGTTAACATTTGCAAATATTTTTGTTTATAGCAGACTGAAGAAATGATCCAGTTCATGCAGTAAAGCAGACTGCTGCTGTAGAACTTGGATCTTACTTATAACAGATTTGAAAACAAAATATAGTGACTAATGATGGAAATAAAATAATTGAATAAAGCAAGGGAATTCCTGCGTCTACTAAGGACTTCCTTTGTCATGCTAAACAAACACTAAATTTTCAAAATAAAAACTTTGTAAATCGATTTCCTAACTATGTATTTGTTGTTTCTGGGTTTCAGATGTTCTGCATTCATGCAAATTAAATTGTGGGAATGAGTCTTTTGAACATGTCTGGTACTAATACATACTCAAAGAAAGTAAAATTCACAACCCTCATGAATAAAGAAAGATGTCAAAATGCTCTGCCCCTCAATTCATAAAAAGAGAGTAATAAAGGGAGTATTGTAGAGGGAAATGAATTTCTGTGAAGTGCTTATATACAGTAGAAAACTAATTCTGTGTGTTGAATAATCATGCAGAATACAGGCTTCATCCATTTAACACTATGGGAAAACAAATATAACCAATAGCTGTTAAGAAGCATCACCTCTCCTGTGCACTGTGACAGGAAATTTTTCTCAGTTTTAAAGATTGCAATTCTGCATGAAATATGTATATAGAAGTAATATCAAAGAGTGCACAGGCAATCTTATCTGTGAGGCATGTCAGATTTTGACTCCTGGACTTTTCAGTTTTCCTTAATGACCTGCCAAATTTTGCAAGTTCTAAAGTATTTTTATTTTTTGTTCTGTAGGAGCTGCTGATTTGTTTTGGTTTGTTTTTCTTTGGGAACTTAGTTCATACAACAACAACAAACAACAAAACCAACAACAAATAAAAGTCTGTTTCATAGGCTGATATCTGGTGGTGCTGACCATTACATTACACACAGGAGCTAACACTAATTCTGCATGTTTCCATGTTGATCTCCTTCAACCTATAGCACTCTCTTTCCTCTATGAAAAATGTTGGATCTGTACTTGGGCTTTTAGACAGAAAGGTAAAAAAATACATGTTTTATTAATGCAAGATTATCCATCCCAAGTACAAGAGACAATGAATAATTCTTTAAATGTGTACTTGGTGTTCACATGAAATGTTAGCGGTTCAGTAGCCACTACCCAGCTGTGTAAGAAATAGCTCTTGGAAGATGAGCACATATCTTTTAAACAGCAGATGATCCTTTCTGTAAGTTGATCATTTATTTAGTGGCCTCTGTGAATCTAATAGAGGTATATTAAACTAAACTGATCGCCAATAAGAAGTTTGTTGCAGTGTAAAAGCCTTGTATCACTTATGCATGTCAAAAAAATGCATTGCTGAAAGCTTAGGCACTAGAAACAAATACAGAATATCTTGTCTTATAACAGTCATTGTGCTCTTTAACAATAAAATCTTCCACTAACAGAAGATAACATACTACATTAGCTGGCTTTTGTACTTGTGGTAAATATATTTGCTTACATCTTTCTGCAGGAAGATAAACCATAATGAATCCACCACTATGCTAACCACCAGCTCCCCCAAGTCAAAATCCTTCCCTTCTCTACATGTCACTTTTCCCTTCCTCAAATATAAATAAACACAACTCAGTTTATTACCAGAATTCCCATTAACTTAAGTAAAAAAATTGATGCTTGAAAAGGCATGCTATGATCAGAATTGCACAGAATCTTATATTTTTTTTTCTAAATTCTAGCTATAGGTAATTCAATTATTCATGACTTCCACCACTTACCTTCCAACATGTTTTTGAATTCCATTAAACTTTTTAGCACACAGTTTATATCTGTGGATTAAAAAGATCCTATACTCTCTGCTGCCTGTGAAGCTATGCCACTTTTATCATTAAATCAGTAAGTTAAATCAGTGCCTGTCACCTCTTTGCCCCAGCTAGAAACCTTCAAGACAAGTTTTGGGCACATCTTGGTTGTCCATGCAAATCAGCAGCTGCTCCTATTAAGTAGATCAGGAATGGCTGCTTTGAAAGGTAAGAGTTTAATAACATGGCATAGCTAAATCCTTCTATTTGGTCGAAAGACCAAAGAGTGGGCTCTGATACAGTTCATTTTGTTAACACACCTGGTTATAGCCTAGGTTTCTTTCTTCTTGACACCAGATAGCAGCCTGTGTAATACAGGAGCAAAATCTCTTTCAGACAAAATATAGTGAAAGGCTGTTTGCAAAACTCCCTTCAAACAAAATCCCTAAGGATTTATTAAGTAATTTGATGCTAAATACTGTTTAAGACTGCAAGAGGGGCTATGAGAAACACAAGTTATCTGCATCCCTGTCTAACTATTCCCTGTGATATTGAGGACTTGTTTTCCCAGCAACATCAGGTGAGGGGCTGGGCAGGATACTACTGGGAACTAGTGCAATGATCCCAGGCCAGGACACCATTGTTGACTTTAGTCTGTGTCTTTTAGTAATTAGAAGTGCTCTAGAGAATCTATGAAAGTTAGACTGCAAATGAAAGTTGGGAGTTGTTATTTTTTTGGGATGTTGCTTGTTTTGTTTGGGGTTTTTTGTTTGCTTTTCACTGAGAATCACTGTGTCCAGTTCCAGGTCCTTCAATTCAGGAAGGACATTGAGGTGCTGTAGAGGGTTCAGAGAAGAGCAACAAAGCTGGTGAAGAGTCTGGAGCACAGAGTCTCATGAGTAGTGGCTGAGGGAGCTAGGGATATTTAAGTTTGCAGAAGAGGAGACTCAAGAGTGACCATATCACTCTCTACAACTACCTGAAAGGATGTTGTAGCCAGGTGGGAATCTGCCTATTCTCCCAGGCAACAAGCAATAGGATAAGAGGACACAGTCTCAAGCTTCACCAGGAGATGTTTAGTTTGGACAATAAGAGGAATTTCTTCACAGAAAGCGTGATTAGACGTTGAAATTGACTGCCCAGGAAAATGGTGGAGTCACTGCCCCTGGAGGTATTTAAGAAAGAGTGAACATTCCCCTAAGTGCCATGGTCTAGTTGACATGGTGGTGTTATGTTATAGGTTGGACTTGATGATCTCAGAGATCTTTCCCAAACTAGTTGATTCTGTGATTCTGTGAGAATTAGGAGTTAAGTTCTTGTGCTCTCTTCAGAAGCTGATTATTGAAAAAGTGTCTGTGGATATTCAAACAATCAGACGTAGATTCTGAAAATATATTCTGTTCCCATGTCCTCTGAAATATGTCATATTTTATATTTGAAGATTATGTAAAGAACAGCTACAGTCAGAAAGGTAGTTATCTAGACAGCACAGAGTTGAACTTGTTAGGCATGTTATGTATGAGATGACTCCTTTCACTGGAGAGACAAAGTTACTTATCTCTTGGCCAGTTTTCAAACCACTTTTTAAATCAAAAATGAGTAGTGTACATGTTCCTTGCCTACCTTCCATGCATTACATGCAACAACATAAATAAGGACACTATTCACTACACAGAAAAAAAACACAGGAAGAAACTCCACCATCTCATAAAATGAATTACTTCATTGCAATCTGTTTATCACTTGATCTCAGCATTTAATGATCTTTGGTCTACTACAGTTTGCTTACAGTTGTCAGAAGACAGAAATGTGGAGCTTTTTTTTTCTTTTAAAAAAAAGGCAAATTAAAGGTAAAATTGATATAACATATGCTAATTACAGAAAAAATACATTAGTCTGAAAATTTCAAATACTGGGAAAGGAGCAAAAAATGTAGACAATGTAGGAGAAATAAGCACCTAGCTACAAAGTTTCAGGCATTGTTCTTCTTTTTCTTGAACCCCTTGCTGAAGATTTTGTTAGGAAAGCTCTCTTTTGGACTCATTTGCCTTTTTTTTTTAATCTTAATCAATGGGTTACACAGATTACGTTTTCCTTTTGCCAAGCTGAATCTAAATAAACTAATTAATATGATCATTCTCAAGAGATTGGAATGACTATGTCTATATACCTCAGTTACTGGCTGATAGAAAACCTTAGAAGACTGTAGAGATCTGACAGAGCCCCAGGAATCACCTTTAATTGCTGGAAATGAGGAATTTGGCCTAAATGCCTTCTGTGGCCAAATATTCAGTATTTTCCAAAGGAATAAAATTTATTTCTATCATGTATATAAATATGATTATTTGTTTTTAATTTTGAAAACAGATTTTTTACTAGTTGACAATTCAATAACTTATACAATATAATAATATATATATAAATTATAACCTTATAGTTAATGTTGGTGGGAAGATACAGCCATTCCACTCACTGTGTAAAAATGTTGAAGAGTACTTAATAATTTGGGTTTTGACTGGATTTGCTGTTTTAATGAGTGCTTAACTCTGATTGTTCTCAAGTTATTTGTTTGTCTCAACCATTACTAAATATAGTAATTTCAAAACCTTTCTATTTATTCTGCAATGAAAAAAAAAAAATTTCTACATATTTGACTTTCTCTTTTACTTTCAAATTCTCTTTGAATTTAATTACGTATTTCAGAAATTTAGTAATACAGCTGCACTCTGAGCATGACCATGAACCTCTGGAGATTTCCACTTGTGAAGTCCCAACAAGAAGATGTTATCTTAAAAGAATCAATGTCATGGTACAAAATCCCTTAGTTTCAGGAACTGTTGCTATGTCACTGACTTAAGCAACAGTTAAATTCAACAAATTTGTTCTGTGTTCAACATAAGAATCAAATTCAGTAGCAGAAGATGCTTGTATCATCTTCAGATTAAAACCACAGAGGATGTTTAGTGTCTGAGCTCCTATAATGTGACACGATTATGACTCTGATAGATTGCAAATATACAGCACTGAGGGATAAAATGGTGGACATGACTTTAAAAAATATGGACAACATTGCACATTCTAGTTCTAGGGAGATGTGCTGCCTCCACATGGGTAGGAAACATTGTTAAACCTTATGCCTAGATGCACTTTCCCTACACATCTCAAAAAGACACATATTTGGATTATGAATTCAGTTTAGAACTACTGACCTTAGTGCAAAAGGAAATGTGAAGGAAATTTCTTTAAGCAATTTAAATCGACTGAGAATTTAAACCTTGGAATACTAGTGAAATAATTCTAAACTTGAATGTAATTTTGAGATAGACTAAGCATGATGTCATCTTTTTCAGGTATTCAATATTGTGAATTGCAATATGGTATTTGATTTAGTGAAGCGTGATTTAGTAGAAGCCTGGAGGAATACTGAATAATACTGCACTAAGAGAGACCTGAAAGGAAGCATTTGTCTTCACCTTCCTGTTTCTCTTACAGTATAAGCAGAGTGCTCTTCATTCCAAAAAGTGGAATTAGCTTTACTTCACATTTGTCCAGAATTATAGGACAAAATTGTCTCAGGAGAAGGAATGTAGTATTGCATATGAAATGAGAAGAAAGGGTGCCTAAAGGAGACTCAATAACTTATGAGCAGTTTTGTCTGGACCAACAGTAAATGACACCAGGAATTCACAGCCCTGAATCTGTTTATTCTAAAACTTTGCACTGGTCTGCAATTGATACAAAAAGGCCTTTATTTCTCCAAGGTATGTTGACAGCTTGTAAGAGACTGAAATGTGGTTAAATATCTTAAACATTATCAAAATCATAGAAAGACTTTTTGTCAAACTGCAAAGAAGCAACTGCTCCTCTGAGACCACTGAGGTACCCCCACCCTATCCTGAATTACCTCCTGACTGGAATTTGGACTGTGACAGGAACTTGAAATAAGACCAGTTATCTCAGGTCTAAGCAGAAGTAAACAAGGCTCAGTAAAGAAGAATGTATCCACAAAGAAAACTTAGCAAACTCAGCTAAGAATCAGCTCTAGCTCAGCACGAGGATTTGGGTGTGTGATAGCGAAATCTTTCCACACAAAACAGAAGGAGTAAATCACTGCTCTGGGAAAACCATATACACATGGGACATTCATGTGAAAGGCAGCTGAGATGAGGTCATAAATCATCAAGATCCTCAAAGTGTTCCCCAATCTCATTCTTGAGTTCTTTCACCACTAGAGGACTGCACATGATCCAAGTGATGCAACAAATCCAGAGTCTGTCAGAAGAGACTGCAAAGCTTACCCCCACCAGGGAAGGTGCCTGGCATCTACTGAATGTGTATTAATCCATTGGACTCTCACCACTGAGACTAGAAGAAGAGAACCCACGAGATGCTGTTGGGTTCCACAGGCTGGTGATATATTTTCTATTTAATGTCTTTCTGTCACTGTCCTTCTTCCTTGCCTCTCCTTTTTCTTATTTCTTTCTGTCTCTCTCTCTCTCTCTCTCTTTCACACATTTACTGTTAAAATCTATTCTATTGACTTCAGCATATGGCCTTGTTGCACCTTAATTTGGACAAAGGCGTCTCTAATAATTTTAATAACCAGATCATAACACAGCTCCATGCTCAGCATGTGTCAGGCTGATTAGGAAAACCTTTTATCCATCTGCAGTTTTGAAGGTACTACTACTGTTACATTCATTTTTTGATAGAGAAAATAATGTTAGAATATTTTGCATGTTTTAATCGCTAATTGGAGTGTGCTTTCCAAGCCTTCCATTTTTCCACTGATATTTCACCAGTTACAGTTTTCTAACATTTGACTATCATTCATATCCCAGTACTACAATTTCTGTTTACTTTTCTAGAATTTTTCAGCCCTTGTCTGAATCGAAATCATGGCATGCCTATTCTAATTCTTAAAGATGCTCAGGCTTTCAAGTGACTTGAATGATGAGCAGGTCATCTCTTTCACCTATATGCTCGTATGAAGCTTTACCTCTTCACTGTTAAGTGCTGGAAAATGGATGCCAGCTCTTTTACATTGTCTTATTCATGTTCTCCTCAGACCATGAAGATCTTTTTCTGTCATCTCGATGTTTCTGACATCCAACTCCTCATTGTCCTTTCTAAAGGCTCTGTAATATGCCTGCCTTCTTATTACTTGTGCTACATATATCATTTGCATTTTTTCCATACAGCCTTTAGTGATGGAGAATAATAGCATGTTGCTTACAGGATGCATGGACAGTTCAATTACGTGGCATGAGGATTCAGATCACACAAACTCCATTATCTCTACAAAAAGCTGTTTGACTTGTCTTAGATGAAAGATCTCTTGATACAACCTAGGACATAGACATTTTTCTTGAATTCTGGCAGAGCTTCAGTTCCTAGATTTCATAGGCAGAAGACTTGATTTGGATTTTCACTGTATTTTGTTACTGTTGTTGCTGCTAAGTCTCCCATTTAATTTGTCCGGTACAGTTTTCAGATCGTCTTCACTTTTCTTCTTTTAGGTGTTTATCTGTATTCTGTACATCACATTAAAAATCAGATGCAGAAACAAATGTCAGATGACCCTTCTCAAGTTTCTCTTTAAAAAGGGGTGGAACTTACCTTTGATGATTTATTAACACAAACATTTGCAGTCTGTGGCTGTATTGCAGGTTCTTCACTATGTTCAGTATTGAAAAATCCTTGCTAGTACATATACCTGCCTCATGGAACTTTTGTCGTTGAGATATAATTACAAAGTTGCTACATTTGCCTCCATGCAGAGGTAAAATCTGAACTAAATATCTAGAGAAACCCTTGTGTGTAACACTCTGGTAGTTTAAATTCACTTTTGCTAAATAAAAGCCCCATACTTGATAGATGTCTATCATCTAAAACAAATTATTGATAAAATCTGACTCTCTGGGGTGATAACTAAACAGTAAATTATCTAATAATGTTTTCATTTATTTCCAAAAGGGAAATAACAAAACCAAATGCATCTTGGGAACATTATCTGAGTTGCAAAATTTCATGATTTAGGAAAGAAAGCAGAAAGTGCTGCAGGGAAACTTTAAAGGAAACAAAATGTTCTGACCTGGTCCCAGAAAACTTCAATATAATGAAAAAACAGAGGAAATCATACAAGTGTTTAATATTTCATTGAAGTATTTTATATTTTCATCCTAAATAAGAATAAGTTCAGGAACAACTGTAGACCTCATTGAGACATAATCTCAAAATATCTTCCAAAGTGGTTCATTTAGAAACAGTAATGGTTCCAGACAGATCAAACATGGTCACTGATGCAGGCCACTCAAAAAAAGTTAAGAGGGAAAGTGGGATTTGGTTTTGCCTAGCGTTATCTGGTCAGAGCCTCCTTTATTCTAGATTGCTATGGAGACTACAGGGACTGTTGAAATTCTGCTGAAATTAATATAGACTGCCTGAAAGAAGAAAAGCTTTGTACTGAAAGCAATATTTTCCTCCAAGAAGTCTGTGAATTCTTGCAAGAGTTGCTGCTCAGTTCTGAATCAGATTTTTACCGTCAGTGAGGAAGAGGGGACAAATACAGGAAAGGAAGAATGAGAATAGGAAACAATATGAAACACCTGCACCTGCATGCAGTATACCAGTGCCTACCCCATCTCCTGTCTCTGTGAACAGACGCAAACTCCTGTTCCAAGATACAGAGATGCCAAGCCAATATAAAGCAGTAACCAATCACCAACTATACCCTTACGACAGATTAACTCTGATGTCACTTTTCTTATCAGTGGGGAAATTAACTTGTTGTGTATTAGTGTAGTGTTTAGCAGGAATTACAGCATAACAAGTGAGAAAGAGACAAAAAAGAAATAACATTCTGTCAACAGTAACTCAAGCAGGTGTCAGTCAGGAATTTAGGTCTTACTAAACTTGAAGAAAATCTTTGCCCAAAATAACACGGCGGTTGCATACATGGAATGCAGTAGGAATATAGAGCTAAAACGCCCCAACCAACCCAAACAGACAAAAAATGAATGGGTAAGATAAAGAGTGAAAATTTTATCTTGTTAAGCAGTTTGATGAAAAATTAAGAGAAAAACAAAGCCTCAAGCTTCTACTCAGAACTCATGAATTTTCTTCTTAAGCAATTGCCTTTCTTTTAGAAATGGTTGCTCCTCATTTATATCAGTGCACCTGAATATGAGTTCAAAAGTTTTTAATTGGACATACTTTATGACCAGCATTTCTGAAGCTCAGATTATGGTGAAAAATGAGAACTTTCATCTCTCTTTTGCTTTCTTCCAGATGATTTTCTATAACTGTTAAGCTTCTTGTGAAATAGCTGAAATTATATTGGTGTGTAAAATAAAATAAAAACAGAAAAAGCAAAAATTAGTTTTCTCCATATTTGTCTTGGACAGTACATTAAATAAATAGCTTTACTGGAACTTATCTAAACTCTGGCATCTAAGCATGCAGTAGAAAATGACCTTGCATAACCACCAAGTACATGACTAGCTGAGTTATCTTTCATCTGTACAAAAGTTTGACAGAATAGGATCTTAGAGACAATAACAAATTTAAAAAAGTGTTAAAATCCAGATGCAATTATTTAGCTTTATCTTCATCACTTTAAATTGTGCTGTTCCCAAAATGAATTCCCTTCCAGTAGTACAAGTAATTAATTATCAGGTGTATATTTTGCAAAAGAATTGAATACAAATACAAACCAACCATTTACACACCTTCCTAGCATCATGAATAATATAAATAAATAATATAAAACAAAGTATATGGACTTTTACTTTTATAATTTTCCTTAATTTAAAAAATTTCACTGAAGTTTCACAATATAGAAAGCAGAGCAAAACTCCAATAGAAAATTCAGTTAATTTACATATATTTTTTCAGTGATTCTTTTATAATCTGTGAGGGTAATTATCAGTGAACTGCTATACATAATTTCCCCATAATTTTCTTCCTCCTACATCATGCATTATAATTGCTTTCATCCTCCATACCATGTGTGCTGGTGTCTTCCTGCTCCTCCTCCTTCCTGGATGGAGAGAGAGAGAAAAGAATATATTAAATCAAGTGTAGAGCTAGCTTTCATTTTGGAGGTCAAGACTTTTTATTAATAAAGAAAGAAAAGAAAAAAAAATTCATTTGTGAACTTAAAGCATTTGGTTTTATTTATTCTCCTTGACGAGCTCAAATTCTAACTCCAAGCTAAAATCCAGTATCACACCTACCCAACTTCTCTAGGGTAAACAGGTGCTTGGGAGGGAACAAAGTTGTATTTGGATTTCTGTCCTGCTCCTCTTATGTACCTCTTGAAAAGAAGTTATAGGAATATGTATAGAATCAAATCCTGCCTTTTAATATGATTGCCCCAAACTACTCCTGTTGTCCCTCTCTCTCTTCCCACACTCAGTTTCCAAGCTTCACAGGAAGCCCAGGTTTTGTGCTTTGTATCTATTATGTTATGGACATACCACACTGACCATGTTTTCTGTGAGCCCTTATATCTGCAATGCTGGTTTTAATAGTGTTATTTGAGATTTATCTGCAGAACACTCAATCTGCTTTTTGGTTACACTCTTCATAGATTTTTTGCCTCTTTGATCTAGTTGTTTATGTAATTAATTTCCCACAGTTTCTGTAACCAAAGTATTGTATGTTTGATATCAATGGTTTGTGTATTTCATTGCAAGACTGTTGGACCTAGTGTGAAGCACAGCAAGTTATGGAACTAGTCACAGCTTTGCACAAGCCAATGAAGCTACAGGCAAGATACATTAGTAGAGCACTAAAGTTTATTACATATTATTTTATTTTATGTTCTCAGGTGACTTCCTCTTAAAAGAAAAAAGAAAAAGCACAACAACAAAAATGTATGTAGCTGGAGAGGAATGGAGTTTTGATGGTAGTCCCACATCCTGCAGTTATCAGACACATTCAAGTGGACCTCCATTGTCTTTTTCTATTAAAACAAAGCACAGATAATAAAGCTAATGAGCAGGAAAGATGGAGACCAGAACTATTATTCAGTTTCTTGTACATAGATTAGCAAATCAAAAAGTGTTAAGAGGAGTAGAAAAGACTCATAGGTGTTTAGGAAGTGACTCACAAGTTGTTTAACCTTAGTCAAATGTCATCATCAAAATTAATTTGATAAAAAGGTGTGTCTGTTAAATCTCTATTAGCTTTTATGCATGTATTATAAAAGCCATTATAAAAAAAACAAACAAACAAAAAAAACAAAACAAAAAGACACAAAAACTGGTGAAGGGGAAAGCTGTTTATCTTACAGACAAATGAGAAACATGCCTTCAAGTCAATTATAAATGGTGAGTAGAAGAGTTGGGAAGAGTTTCAACAAGCTGCAGATACAGAAAAGGTCACAGATTTCTACAGGATTCAAAACCAGTCTGTTCCCTAAAATTATTGGCCCTTTGCATCTCTGCTGAAGATGATCAGGTTCTGTTAAAAATACATAGGAAATTTTGCAGATACTATCATGCCTTCCTAAACTACTTATATGGCAACTGTAATGAAACTTCTGATAAAATTCCAATGCTGTTCTCAGAGCCAGCCAGCAAAGCAACAGCTATTTCCAGTCTCTTTATGGGATTTCACAGTTGTCGCTGATCAAGACAGTAAAGTCTGATGTTATTCTCACCAATTTATAGCAGTCAAACTCCCCAAGAGGAGATTAAATAAGGAGATAATGACCTGGGAGTTCAAGTTTGCTAGCATCACTGACCTCTCCAAACAAAATGTCACCAGTCATGCTGTGATAAATGCTGGACTCGCTTGCTCTGGACTTGCCTGTTAAACTAGTTTATCTCCATTTCCTGGAAAAATCTTTCCCAGAAAGTAGGCAATGGAGTTGGTAACGGTGGTACTCAGAAAACCCTCCAGCATGTCAATTCAGCTTAAAGGATAAATTAAATTAATCTTAATGATTTATGCAGATGAATAGATGCAAGAAACTCTTGAGGAGTGGAATAAAATTCCTCATGTAATGACAAACGACCTGACCAAAGCATCTCGTTCTGTCAACCATGAAGACCTCTTGAGGCCTCTGCAGAACTTTGGCCGTACATACAAGCCTGAAAATATTGTTTCACCTAACTTTTGGAGGTATGGTACAGAGGATCTCAGTGTAAAAAGCTTGACAGATTCTCTTGTTATCAAAAATTTCAGTAAGCAATCTATGTGCTCTCCCTGTGCTTGCATATAGGTACACTTCCACAATGCTTTTAGGGACAAAGAAAGATAAGAACATTTTTATTCAACTTTGCCTAGATGGAAGACTTTGTGCTGTTCCAAATCTGCTAGTATGTGTTCTGAACACTGCAGCAAGTTGCTAGTAAGCACTCTCGTGTATGTCCAGCACATTTCTGTCTGTTTTGATCATGTTGCAAAGTGGTTAAGTTTGACCATTAACAAAGGTCTGTTTCAGCCCTCTTCCTACTAAAAAAGAAGTTGAAGCCTTAAAGTACACAGAAATAATAGTGTGCTGTCTGAATCACTATATCACACTGAGGACAAAAAGAACTGAAGCAGCCTCTGGAAGATAAAACCATAATGACTAAAATGAAAGAAGTATCTACCTATAAACAAAAGTAGATATGTACCATACAACTTCTGTTACAACCCTAATGTGTGGCTGCAAAACCAAGACATGTTACAATGATTGTTTCAAGGGACTAAGTCCTTGAAACACAGCTGTGATGTCTTTTTGCCTTTTCTAGAATAAAATGACAGGATTCATTATGAAACACTGGAGCCTTACGGAATTGTCAAACATTTATCATTGACACATTTTAACTTCATTCTTCACTTCACAGTGCATGTGCCAGAAAACACACTACCCAAAGCCACTTTATATAATCATTTAAAATAAAAGTATGAGGAGCAGGCTAATCTCCCCTCCTTGCAAAGACCTTGAATGTAAGTTCAGTGATATCATTATCACAGAGCTGGAGGTTATAAATAAAAGATCATCAGCTCCATTTGGAAGTATATGCTTATTATGTCAAAATTAATGAAGGAAAAATTCAGATTACTGCTATGTATCACAAAGACATGAAAGAAGCATATATGAGTGCAAAGACCACAGGAAATGACTACAAGTGTGCAGCAACAAATGGACAGTTTATCTATGGTAAAAGACATATATGCCAAATTACTACACATGTAAACTTACAAAAACTTCACCACCATTTATTGGTACGCATTACAACTGGTACTCATTATTTTTGCTTTAGAAAGGATTCTCATTTTGTTTAGAAAATGTGGCACTCTAACATGTCTCTAAAAGGACAAAAAAGTCAGCACCAATCCTGAATCACTTTTAGATTTTATTGCTCTGCCTGTTAAAAATCATTAATCTTGAGAAGAATTTCTTTACTCTGTGGAAAGCTGTAATACTTTTTCCTGCTGGGAACATTGTCCCTGCATACAATTCTGGTATTTCACAACTTTGGGCTCCAAATACACAGAAGAATCTTTTTAAAACACTGTAGACATTTTTAATAGTATTAGTATAATATATACCTCTTTCAGTTTCTTGCAATAAATAAAGCACCTGGCTTCACAGGTGGGGGTTAAGGTCATGGTTTCCATAGTTGGTTTTTTTGTGTTTTTTTTTTTCATTGAAACTTGTTCAAAACACATTTATAAAATAGTTCACTTTTCTCTCCTGTAATATGCATGGCATATTCAGATTGCTTGTAGTGTGGGATAGTAGTATACAACTATGTTAATGCCCTACTGGGACGGTCAGTATAATTTTCTCATGGTTTCATCATTTATGAGTGCAGTGATCTCAAATTCATATTTAGAAAACTCTTGTACAACACAAAGTCTTTCCTATACTTTGTTTATATAATAGACAAATTTACTGATGACACAGACAACTGCAAATTGCATCACAGCACAAGCATGAACATATTCATAGACCCAGCTAAAGCGTAAAGTTCCATTTCACTCTGGACAGATTATACTCCAGGTAAGGAAGTACACAGAGATGTCATAAAAGAAATAGGGATATAGATATGCAGGAAGAACTAACAGTAGTGAGAAAATTACTTTTTAAATACTGCCC
This sequence comes from Sclerurus mexicanus, assembly GCA_013396755.1. Lineage (NCBI taxonomy): Eukaryota > Metazoa > Chordata > Aves > Passeriformes > Furnariidae > Sclerurus > Sclerurus mexicanus. The sequence continues at coordinate 593,386 of VWZF01000357.1, read as the reverse complement.
AGTGAAACTGGGACTTCCAAAGTTTTAAAACCTTAGAGCTGTATTCAAGATCTGCTTTCGTCAGAATTTATTATTTTTACTACCGCAGGTTATTTAGATTGGAAAAGCATTTCCCAAAAAGAGATTGTGTTGAACAGCTAACCCCTAACCATATTTTCTGCAATCATTTTATGGAGGATGATGCTAGAATCTTCTAACCTGATCTATTCTATGATTATTTGTGCACCTGAGAGTCAAGGTACACATTCCAAACCTGGGGAAAAGCAGTAGGGTGAAATGGTTACTGGTTTGAGTCTGTATAGCGCATTTTGATGAGTCAGCAAAAAACCCACATATACAAAGACAACATTAAAGTTAGCATTGCCTTGTTCTCCTGGGTTCTTGCTTTGCAGGAGGGAAGGACAAACAGGTTTCTGTCTTTGTAGGATTTTCCTGAAAAGAAAACAGTTCTGGGAAGCCAGTCATACATGTTTCCCAAGTCTGGTAATTATTTTTATGGGTGACAAGGCAGTTTGCTGTACAGACTATTGGCTGTGGCATAGAAGCCCTAACATTTGATCGTGCCTCTGCTTTCCTGGGTTAAATGGAACCATGCTGTATAAAGCAACTTGAAATTCACACACAGATGGATTTTTTAAGAGGTCAGAATTATTATTAGTGAGTTGCCTGGTGTGTAGAAGGAATTTCATCTCAAAAGGCTATGGGCATGAAATAGCTGGAAACAATTTTGTCTCTGGACTAATAATACTGTCAGGGCTCAGTCTGTACCCTAAAGTAGGGCTTTGTTAGATCTTTGGCTCAGAAGAACGACTGAACAGCAGCAGGTAAGGGGTAGACAGCTGGAACATCCGTCATATCAACTGCATTTTAGGCAGTCCAAACAGTGCCTCTGGATATTTAGAAAAAGTTTTCAGGAGGAAAAGGAATTATTACATAGTCCACAATGAAAGCAGAATAATTTAAAATAAATCTTATGACCTGGACCTCAGTGAGGCAGATATTCTTTAAAAAATGAAATAAAATGGGTTGTTGGAGGAAGAAGGAAAATTTGTTTATTTAGAGAAAACACTTCCAAAATATAAACATTTATTAATCTATGTTGCTTCTCAGTTTTGGATGCCCACAGTAGAAATGCCTGTGTGATCATCCCCAAAAAATCCTTCAACATAAATATCTCTTTGGTTGCAGTTGCTGCCCTGGTGCAAAACAGGCACAGAGAAGTGCAGGTTGTGTTTATGACTTTGGCAGCTCAGGTCAAACAGGTTTCCTTTAGTTTCTATGAACAAAATGATTTGGTTTAAAAAAAATTTGCCCAGTTGCTTGAACACATCAAAGGAGAAGTTGAATTATACATCTCTTCTGAAAGTATTTTGAGTGCTGCCTGCTCCTGACAACTGGACTGCAACAGCAAATGCCATTTCCCCTCCTACCACTGGCTTCAGTGCTCCACTTTGCATTTGTACTTCATTGGTCCCAGAGAACCTACAAAAAACTATTTATAGCTGCTGGAGCCAAAGAGCATGGTTGCATTTTATTTTCACTTTCTGAAAGGGCAATCATTGGTTGTTTAGAGCTAAACTTGTTTTGGTTTTTCTTGGCTTTGTTTTAATTTAAGAACTAGTACTTCTGCTAGGGAATGTTAAGAAAATGTAACAAAACATGAAGTGCCTATTGCTAATGGGAAAGCAAAAAGTGACAAAACAAATATAATTATAAAAAATTATATTCATATAAGTATGGGCAGAGCTTTAGTTATATCTACTTTGTTATTTCTTTTGTGCTATAGCCTCTACACAAAAACAAACAAACAAAAAACAAAACCAACCAAACAAAAAAAAACAACAAAACAAATTTTAGATAAATTTACTGTATCCAAAGTCCAGTAACATTCACCTTCCTTTGATATAATAAAGCTAAAATGTTGCATTCAGTAGCAATTTGTGCCTGAAATAGTAATGCTCATTTTACTATTAAAGTCATACGTTTTGTCTCATTCATTCTTTGGAATTTAATTCAAACTCCGTGGTGAGAGGTGAGAGCTCTTGTAGAACTGAACAAGCAAAATTAAAAACATATATATAAATTATATATATATCATTTATAGCTAAAATTTTTAAATTATTTTAAGAGAGATTTTCTAGTTATACGTAGGAAGTCTTCTTTTGAGAATTCCTTAAATTGATAATTTGTCAATTTGAGAATTCTCTAATGAAATGTTGAGAATTTCCTTAAATTATAAGGAAATTTTCATAACTAAAACACAAATAAAACCATTTTCTTAACTTTTATAGTGTTTTTATAATAAGAGAAAAGAGGTTTAGGGTACATAAGGAAACGTAACATCCAGAAATATTTTCCCTTTATTTTTTTACCTTTATCTTCATTTTCTTTTTAGCATTAAGTCTTTGTGATCAACTCTTTTGCCTTTTGCTAAGTGTTGATTGTTGCATAAAGGATAATAAAGCTTTAAACAGCTTAGTTTATAACAGGTATCTACAATCTTCCCTCCACATCACTGCTACAGAAATAGACATTGTAATGTTATAGGGTACTGTAAGATTTGTCAGCATACTATTATAAAAGTGAAAGATTTAGGTTTGAATGTCATTTTTTACAAAGTGTATGTAAAGTTAATAGTGCCAGGGTAGGCAATAGAGAAAAAAAAACTTATATGAAATTTCTTTTTAGAAATGTTTTACACTCAAAACACATACATACTGTTCCAGCCAATCTTCTTTCATGAATCTAATAAAATATCTGTTTTACTGCCCTAAAGTTCAAATATCTCTTATGGGGGGGTGGGGGGAGGAATAAAAAAAAAAAGAAAGAGAGATGCTTGCAGAATTTTTCAGTTGGATTGCAGCTGTGATCTTCAAATCAAGGATTCTGCTCAATCTGTCACAATTTTTCTTACATGCCTACCCTAGGAAACTCGTATTTCACATATAAAAAATGGGTATTCCCATATTCCAATACCCTAAATAAGAAGCCTGATCTATTCTACTCTCTTCTTCTGGTAGTCCCTTTCAGATGTTAATGAACATTAACATTTAAAAGGCTCAGTGTTAAGTCTACAGCCTTTATTAAAACCATGCATTCATCTCTTGTTATTCTCCTCTAAGTTTTTATGCTTTCCTTATACACCTCCTACTTTCTCTTCCCCATGCCCCAACACACCTTCCCATTTATTTGCTTTGGTTTCATATGAAGTTCAACCAGGGAAAGTGCCGGATTCCGCACCTGAGATAGGACAAGCCTGGATGTTAATACAGACTGGGGAATGAGAGGCTGGAAAGCATTGCCATGGAAAGGTACCTGGGAGTTCTGGTTGGTGGCAAGTCAGCAGTGCCCTAGCAGCCCGAAGGGCCAACCTCTTCCTGGGGGGCCTCAGACAAAGCATCGCCAGCCGGTTGAGGGATTGTCCTGCTCTTCTCTGCACTGGGGCAGGCTCACCTTGAATATTGTGGGCAGTTTTGTCAGCACAATATAAGAAAGACACTAAGCTATTGGAGAGCATCCAAAGGAGGGCAATGAGGATGGTGAAGGGCCTTGAGGGGAAGCCATATAAGGAGCAGCTGGGGGCACATGATCTGTTCAGCCTGAAGAAGAGGAGACTGAGGGGAGACCTCATTGCAGTTATGACTTCCTCGCGAGGGGAAGAGCAGGCACAGACACTGATCTCTTCTCTGTAGTGACTGGTGACAGGACCCAAGGGAACAGCCTGAAGTTGTGTCAGAAGAGGCACTGGAACAGGTTCCACAGGGAAGTGGTCACAGCACCAAGGCTGACAGAGTCCAAGGAACATTTGGATGATACACTCCGGCACATGGTGTCCTGTGGTGGTCCTGTGCAGGGCCAGGAGTTGGACTCAATGATCCTTGTGGCTCTCTTCCAAATCAGTATATTCTGTGATTCAGCAGCCCACTACTGAAACGAGCTGTTCTGAATTGTTCACCTGGATTTCCCTCCCACCCTGCCTTCATTAACCTTTCAACCACTCGGTTAAGTTGTCATATCCTGTAGGCATATAGAGAATATGTGTTTCTTAATTACCTGTGTTAAAAGAAAAAAAAATAAACAAAGCACAACCAAAGCAAACAAAAATCACCCAGCAAAACTCTAAAGAATTTTCCTCCTTTTAAAAATAGAAATCTGTAAAGTTGTCTGCTATTCTTCACACAAATTGCTAACATTTATTTTCAATTTAGAAATATGCTGTTTTTAGATTATGGAAAAGAAGGACAAACAATAAAAGTTTCAGTTAAGAATATAAGCCTCTTTTTGTGATTCTTGATGTTGGTTCCAGAACCAACATGGTCTTTTTTTATAAGACCATGCCATACTTCACAACCTTCCACGTCCTGTGTGGATATTCTCCCTCCTAAAGAGGCATTACCAATATGTGTTCTAATACGACAAAAAAAAAAAAATCCTAACAGTATTTATTTTAGAAATGATAAAAAAAAGAGCCTACCCTGGCTTCCAGTTAAATTACAAACAGGAGCATAAGAATGTATAATTATGAAAAACATGATGATGAGTTTTAATGTATTTATTTAACTATAGCTATTAATAAAAGTATAATTGCATGCGTGTAATGGTGGTCTTGGTATAAACTGTGTATTGTTGTGAAGCTCAAACTTTTGCCCCCTATTTTATTCTGTTCAATATGAACGTCAAAACAATATTGAGGTAATTTCAGTAAGTAATATTTAGCCATTTTAGGTAGAGAGTTTTGTGTCTGAAAGGGACATTGGGACCCCACTCCATTTCATGGCTGCTTTATGGAATGTGGATATAAATTACTGAACTGCATGTGCTGCTTTCTTGCTGCTGGATTTCTTGGAAGATTGGAAAGAAAATGTTGCTTTGGAATGCCCAGAGAATTAGGAGGAGCAGTTAGAACTTTCTACTTTTGAGTATCTATGATTTTTTCAGCAAAGCAATCTCATTTTCCTTGGACATTCCTCACTTTGCCTGGGAGGGGAAGGAAAATAAAAAAAAGGCATTTAAAAAAAAAAAAAAGGCAGCTTTGCAGCAGATGTCATTTACCAGGATATGCAGTACTGGGTATACTTGCCAGCAGACACATTCTACATGGATGCTTTTGGCACACTCTCTAACACAGATGGTGTTTGCTTAGCAGCACAGGCAGAACACTCCACCTCAATCTACATGGAGGGTTCAGAAGCAACCAAGTGGTTAAAATAAGTCTAGAAACACTTATCTCTTCTGTCATGTTTTTTTTTCCCCAGCCTATAGCTTTTTCTTCCAATTTTAAACAAATGGACTGACAGGACAAAGCTACTCGTTTTCAAACAAATGGAACCTGGACAGAGAAAGAAGAAACAGACTAGAAAGAGTCAACAACTCTCAGAAACAATTATAAAAATCCATTCCAAATTCACTGAAAACTTTTGTCAATTCTTTTAAAAAATGAATTTGAGAGAAATGAAGATAGATGGATGTCTTATTATGCCTGTACAGTAAAAATGTTTCAATCACAAAAATACAAAATAAATTTTATATATTAAAACAATTTATGCCTCATAGACTTTCAAAAATTGATACAATTTTTTGCTGTGTAGCATTTCTATTTATTCAAAATAATTTCATTGGGTATTCTAGTTTGTGTTGTTTTTTTGCCTCACAAAAGCACCTATCTGACTTTGGAGTGTTACTGCATTTTTAGATGTAGTTATTCTTCTAGGACATCAGACACTTGTCTCCATTTATAAACTGACTAGAACAGTTCTCCTGTGGACCCTTTATTTGTAAAGAGAAGTAAAGAGAAATATTTGTTTTTATTTTTTTTTTCTGAATAATTGTTCTGCTCTTGCCAAGGCCTTTATAATGAAATTGCTATGCCAACTTTTTCTCCTACAGGCAAGTTTTAGATATCATGGAGAACCTAATCACTTGTTTATACGAAAGGGAGTGAATCACATTCCAGAACCTAAGAGAAAACTGAAGTGGAATTTAAGTACTCTGAGAGTCATAACTACAGATGTGCTGGTGAAGTAAGAATATCGCCATGCCCTCATCATCCTAAACAGCTAACTATAAATATATACACACACATAGGCACCATTTGCTAAATTCTGATGCCTTGCCCATTTCACCACCTCTTCTAAAACTCATTCCTCATTTTTCTTAATTTCTAAAGAAGAAGAAAAACAGTAAAGAATTTTGTGTCCTCTAAATGTCCTCATTTGCACCCGATCTTTGTAATTAAGTTTTCCTAATTTAAATTCTAAATTCATTTCATGAATTTTCAACAGAACAGGAATTGTAGTTAAGTGTGCCATTATTTTTCAATTAAATTCAAGAGAACAGAAAGATTAAGAGATCTTTCTCAGAACGTTTCAGCAAACCCATTTCATATCCAATTTTCAAATTTATCTTTTTTTTAAAGGAATACTTGCTTTTAAATTTCATACAATGATTAGGATAGAAATTAAGTGAGATAAAAGGATTCCAAATTCTAAAAAAAACATCCCTTGAAGTATTAACAGAATCCCCTTGTCCCTAAATAAACCTTAACCAAGACAGACTCAGTAGCAGTTAACAGTAAAATAAACTAATATCTGAATGAATGGCTTTTTTACCATCTTGATTTTTTACCAATGCTGCCATCAGAACAGGACTTAAACAATTTGGAGTTGACTGTGATAGAAACAGTACCCTTGACTGACACAGAGAGTTTGGCAGATTTGTCAGAATTTCTTTTAATTAGTGAGAAAAGTAAAAAAACAAAACAAAACAAAACAAAAAAAAACAAATAAACAAGAATTTGTAAACAATTTATTCTGTGATAACCAAATGGTCTGGTCTGTTTGCAAGGAGCTTGGATGACAAAAACCTCTATAATGAAGGGCCAAATATTTGTGCTAGAACACACAAGCAGGCACAGAGATTTGAGTGCATTTGTGGTTATGTCTTTTCAGTGTGTCTAAGGCTGAGTCAAAGCAAGCTTGTTAGCTTCAGAGATGATAATTTGAAACTAATTTTTAACACAGCCATTTCGTGTGTGGGAAAGACATGCAGATGAGGAGGAATTCAGGAGAAGGGAAGGAAGTGATACTTTGATCGAATTGGAGGACTGTGGCTTTGACTTTGGAAGACAGAGAAGGGTAGGCACACATGGGAACACAAGCCATGACAAAGGAAATAGATTCCTTTATTCAGTGACTTTCATTAAATCAAACACTAAGTGGCAATTACTGAGATTCAATAGGTACATTCAGACTTTGACAACCTTCCTCCCACTCCAAACATGGCTTTTATATTTCGTTTGTCTTGAAACACCTGATGGCTTTGTGATGTGAAACAACAATTACTCCATACTATATAACACAGGGTGGGACAGTCAAGTGATCCATGAAAGACTCTCTTATTTCTCCGTAATTTGAGACACTTTTATTTATGGCTTGTCTGTGATTGTGTGGGAATGTATATGTGTGTGTGGAATTATGTTCAAAGGTCAACCACTCACATTTTCAGCTCTAGCTACTGTCATGTAATATATGTGGAGTTTTTTTCATGTGAGATCAGTTCTCTGGTTTTGTTTTATCTTTTATCCCAATAATCTATATCTGAAATAGTAGGTTTTGCATATTTGTCATATTGAACAAAATTTCTAGGAAACAAACAGGAAAGACATTATATCTTATGATAGATAGAACCAGAATATTAGTAAGATAAAATACACATTATCAAATCTAGCCAGGTCACCCATATTAACATATATGCCTATGTGTGACAATACAATGCTTAATGGCTAAAAAATAATACTAATTTAAGAATACCAAAATATACAAGTGGAATCTATGTATTTATTAAAGGTCATCATGCCGTGATTCCTATTCAAATAAGTAACTTACATCTGAAATATAATCTTATTTTTTAAACATTATTCTCTTAATTGCAAGCTTTTTCCAAAGCCTCCAAAAAAAATGCATCACTTCTGTTTTCAGCTTAGTTCTGTACACTATTAGTGAAGCTTGAGTATCAACTCAGTAATGTGTTTAATATACCATGTGTTAGATAACAAAATACCATGTGTCCAAAGTGATATCAGCTCCCAATGAAAAGAATTATTCATCTATATGTGACAACTTCGGATAACATTCCAGGTACCTAGAAATACATGTCTTTTGCAAACAGTCTAGACGTGAGTGCTAATGGGGCAGACTTATATCTGCCCCTGAAGAATATTGATTTTCTTATGTTGAGAAGTCTTTGCAGGTACTACTAACCCCTTCTAATATATTATTTCTACTTTCTGCAAAAACTTGAGTTTTATCTATGAAGTATCCATCAAAATAAATATCTAACCTTTCTTAGTTTTTGATAGCTATTTGGATAAAACTGCACAGCTTATAGAGATAAGTGCCTTTCAAACTTATAAACAGTTTTGCTTTCTTCTCTTTCTCTCAATCTATAGGACCTAAATAGTAGGTAAAAACTAATTTAAAAAGATTTACTACAATTAAGACAGGTATTAAAAGGCAGAATATATTTAATGACATATTCAGGCTACTCAGGGTAAGCAAGTAAGGTCCTCTGGAAAAATGTTTTTGCAGGTGCTGGGGTCCCTCAGTGTTAGTTTTAAACATCACCTCCTAAGGGCACAGGGGAAAGTGATTTCCAAATGTCAAAAGTCATGCAGGAGAGGCAGAAGGCTGGCTTGGCTGAAAAGGAATCTTCTCTTAGAAATAATACAAAAAAGGAAGGTGTATGCTGCCCAGTGGAAGCAAGGTCAAGTGACATGGGAAGAATTCAGAGATACTGCATGCTGCTGTAGGGAGAAAATTTGCATGGCCAAAGCACAGCTGGAGTTAAAGCTGTCCAGGAATGTTTGGGACAATAAAAAGAGGGGTTTTTTTCCAAATACATTCATGGCAATAGGTAGTATAGAAATATCATTGGCCCATTACAGAATGAGGATGATCACTGCACAAACAGGACAGAGACAAGGCAGAGTTGCTTTCTTTACCTCAGTCTGCAACATGGATGACAGACCAAGGGGGTCTCAGTGCCCTGAGCTGGAGGACCATGACTGTGAGAATGATCAACTCCCAGTCAAACCTGAAATTGTGTGGGATATGCAACTCCAGCTGAATCCCTACAAATCTATGGAGCCTGATGGGACTTATCCCAGAATCCTCAAAGAGCTGGCTGATACCACAAAAGCTCTCTCAATGATTTTTAAGGAGCCTTGGGAATCCGGAGAGAACCCAGCTGATGGGAAGCTGCAAAAAATTGTCCCGATTTTGAAGAAGGGCAAGAAGGAGGGCCCTGGAAACTACAGGCCTGTCAGTCTCACTTCAGTATCTAGTAAAGTTATGGAAAAGATTATTCTGGGAGGCATTGAAAAACACCTGAAAGACAACACAGTCACTGGTCACAGACAGCATGGCTTGATGAGAGGAAAGTTGCTTATCAAAACTGATTTCCTTTTATGACAAGGTGACCCACCTTGGTGACCAAGGGAAGCCAGTTAATGTAATGCTTTTGGATTTCACTAAAGCTTTTAGTACTGTCTCTCCCAGGATCCTTCTGGACAAAATGCCCAGCACACAGCTGGATAAACACATCATGCGGTGGGTGAGCAATTGGCTCACAGGTGAAGTACAGAGGGTAACAGGGAATTGAGTAACATCAGATTGCTGACCTGTCACTAGTGGGGATCCACAGGGATACATCTTAGCCCTCTGCTCTTCAACATCATAAAGCACTTGGATGCAGGACTGGAAGGACACTAAGCAAGTTTGCAGATGGCACAAAACTCAGAGGAGCTGTTGTCTTCCTCAAAGACAGGGAGACCTTCCAGAGAGACCTCAATATATTAGAGGACTGGGCAATTGCCAACTATATGAAGTTCAACAAGAGGAAGTGCCAGATTCTGCACCTGAAATGGGGCAAGCCTGGATATTGGTACAGACTGAGGAATGAGATGATGGAAAGCAGTGCCAAAGAAAGGGACCTGGGAGTCCTGGTCAATGGCAAGTTAAATATGAGTCAGCAGTGCCCTGGCAGTCAGGTGGGTCAACCGTGTCCTGTGGGGCATCAGGCAAAACATCGCCAGCCGGTCAAGGTAGGGGATTGTCCCACTCTGCTCTGCACTGGAGTGGCCTCACCTTGAGGGGAAGCTGTATGAGGAGTGGCTGAGGGCACTTGGTTTGTTCAGCCTGGAGAAGAGGAAAGTGAGAGGAGATCTCACGGCAGTTACGACTTCCTTGTGAGGCAATGAAGAGGGGCAGGCACTGATCTCTTCTCTGTGGTGACTGGTGACAGGACCCAAGTGAATGGCCTGAAGTTGTGTCAGAAGACATTAGGTTGCATATTAGAAAGAGGTTTTTTCGCCAGAGGGTGGTTGGGCACTGGAACAGGCTCTCCAGGGAAGTGGTAACAGCACAAAGCCTGACACAGTTCAAGAAGCATTTGGATGATACTCTCAGGCACATGGTATGACTCTTGCAGATTGTCCTGTGCAGGCCTAAGCGACGGACTTGATGGTCCTTGTGGGTCCCTTCCAAAGAATATTCTGTGGTTTTGTGATATTTTAAAAATATAATTAACAGAGATTTCTACTTTCTTTTTTTTTTAATTCAAACAAAACAGCATTTTAAAATTAATTTATGATAAGCTAATAATTCTGCTTTAAAATTAACTTCAACATTAGGGTTTTTGGCTACTATAGAGATAAATGTGTGAAAGAAAAGAATAGGAAAACAATTTGCTAATAGGACCACATCTCTATCCTCATTAGCACCCACATTAGAATGCACATTAGCTCCCATATTCATGATTTTTTACATAGCTAACGTCCATAAGGATAATAAGCACCATTTTCTTATGAAAAGTAAAGAGTTATTCAGAAAGTTCTCCAACACAGAAAATATGCCAGGTGTAAATCTTATGCTTTTTTCCCCACAATGAACAGTTTACAGTTTTTAAATATCTTATCAAGTGAAATATCTTTAGGTTTTTAAATAAAATCTCTCACTAGAATAGTGTGTGTTTCTGTTTACGTGAGGCTAAAGCCCAACTGCAAAACAACATTCCTGACATTTGTACTACATTTTAGGGTTTTGGTTTTGATTTTCTAGGGACACAAAGTCCAACTACTCCTAGCCATACAGCCTGAGGTCTGTAACACACTGCCATCTCTCTCACGCTCAGGTATGGCAGTGCCCACCTATACACTCGCAGTGGCTCACTGGACAGAATGGCTACACTACTGAAACTGTATGTGTACCAGGCATGGCTGGAAATGGAGTTGCTAATGAAGAGATGGAAAGCACAGTTTAAAACAGGAAAAGCTGTTTAGAATGTTAAACACATTAGCTTACATCTATTACCATTTATGTTTTCATCACTGCAACTCATATTTTCATTCTTGAAGTGTTTTTGTTTGTTTTTTTTTTCACTTTTGCAAAGTGAATCTTTAATTAACAGTATGTTTGAACTGGGGAAAAAAAAAATTGAGTCTAAGCAGGATCCTTGCGTTAATACAATAGACTGACAAACCTGAAAGTATGGGAACAGACCATGCTTCCCTTGAATAAAACTTTCTTTGGGATCCTTCAACAAGAATAACTCCTGCTACTGACTGAAAGCAATATTCTGTTTGGTTGCTACTGCAGCTGCTTGTGAAATGAGATTTGGTGGTGTTTACCCTTAAGAATTATGCTAAAACCCTGAAACTTCAACATTATGCAATACTCAAAACCACTGCTATTATTAGTATACTGTTGTTGTAACATTAGTTAGACTGCTAGTGTTATTACTGTGAGTACCACTATCACTTTTATCCCTTATTACTGTTATTATTATGACTGCTGTTGCCATTACTGTTTCTATGTTAAGTCCACTGCTGCTGCTACAACTACTGCTATTAATATTAAAAAATGTTCACCAGTTTCAAATTGACTCCGTTTCAGAGCCAGTCAATGACATTGCCAGCAGAGGATTTTTTTCTATCGTAAGTTCGTGGTCTGATAAAACACTTTCTGATAGTATTTATCCCTTGACTAGAGTAAGAGAGCCTAGATAACTAATCTAGACTAGATTTCTTATATATCTCAAATTAATTGAATGAATCTTGTGTTAATTAAGATATCTCCATCGAAAGAAGATAACATGGAGTTGTGAATTTACTGATCACTCACTTCCTTGCAGGAACATACTCTAGTGACAGCAGATTCTGATTTGTTTATTTGACATTCAAAGTTATAACCCTCTTAAACTCACAAAAAAGCCAAAGTGGAAATCCAAAAGGACAGAAGGATCACTTGTGCTTAATTCACAATAGCTCTTGTCACTTATCACATTCTTCTATTGTCTGAGTGCTGAATCAGAGCAATATTAATACTCAAAGCACAAATTTACTGTTGTCAAATCACTGCCAAGAGTAAATGCCATATAAATTCCCATTTCATTATTCCGAATATTAGGGAAAATCACTTCCTCCTTGCTCTTGGCTTAGAAAATAAAGCAAACCATTTGCAGCACTTTCATGACACCAATCATTGATATTAGCTACGGGCACGCTCATACTTACCAGCTAGTTTGTATCTTCTCTTTCCTTCATCTCTCCACAAAATCTTGTTTGTTATGAAGACAACTAAGCAGAAGAGAATTGTTTGCTTCTTCCTGATTGTCCAAATCACATTCTATTCTACTGAAATACAAGACTTCCAGCTATAGGTTATGATTTCATTGTAAGAGGGATTAAATTTTGAATATGTTGAGAAAGGAAAACGGGAATCTAGCTATTGAATGCAACTTTAATAATTCATAATTATGTAAAAACAAAACAAACCCAAACAAAATAAAATGAAAAAAATCCTCCACAACCTTTTCTTTCTGGTGTTTTATGTTATCCAGTCTGGACAAAATGATACTTAAAAACATAACAAACGACTTCTATCTTTCTCTTTTACAATATGAAATCTAACTTGTTACTGATTTATTACTTTTTTATTTAGTCTTCTCCTTAAATGCTGATCAAACAAGATATGTGGGCTTCTAAGAAAATTTTTTTAATGTATGAAAAGCACATTGACAGAAGTTCTGATTTTCACCTGCTGCATGTGGTAAAAATATGAAACAAAAAAAAAAAAAAGGAAAGTGCTTTGGAGATTTGAGAAATATATAACTCTAGTCAATAATTTCTGTCTCCTGAAACAGAGTATGTAGTAAATAGTTCAGCAGGAAGCTCTTGGTATAGAGAATAGCTAATAGAAATCTATGGAGCAGAGCAGACAGTTGTTATCCTTCTTGTACCTACCAGTATGTCGAAAACATTGAAAAATGCTGTGGCTGTTAAATACAGTGCTATAAACTTAAATCTCTACTTCTTATGTGTGCCTTACTAGTTCATAAGTGGTTCATTTAAAATGCATATACAACCCTGTTCTAGCACAAAGAATAAAAGTGAAATGCAAAATTATTAAATTAACAAGAATATGTCAAGATGTCTGGCACAATGACAATCACACAGGATGCTATAAATAATAAACGAATAATTTTGTTTCTAAATTAGTTTTTTCCTTCCACTGTTTTGAAGCAAGACAGAAAATCAAGAAAATTAAACTATCAATCCTGTATATCAAATCCTTTAACAAAGCAGTTAATTTTGGCCTTCAGAAGTACTTTGATGTTGGTTTTATCAGTCTATTGGGAATGGTCTACCTTTTTCTTTGTATTTTATAAAGTAAAATACAGCAGGCACCTAACTCAGAGCAGAGTTTCTCTTGCCATAAGCACAAACCAAAAATAAATCACAATAATCAACACTTGAGCTTGAACAAAAAAAAACACTGATTTGCTAGGATGCTAGAAAAATTGTAATCCTTACAAGTGTTAAGAAAAAAGCCATCATGACAGCTTTTGTCTGTGTTGGGGAGGAAAAATATTAATGCTTACCAAATAGATACATCAGAAAAGAAAAATATTTTCAATGTTGAAACTGGTTTTTAGAGAAAAAAAAATTTGTTAAGCCCAAATAAAAATAGTTGGCATTTTTGTTTTAACCTAAAGCAGCACATCGAGAACAAGTATACATGAAAAGATTCATATTTGCTATTGAAATATGAAGACTTGTGATTCTGTGACTTGTTTTGAATAAGGTATGTTTTAAATTGCACAGGAGCAGACATTTCTCCTGAACAATCCATCAGTGCTTCTTGACATGAGCACTTTAGAGATACACTTCAAAGGGATTGTAAAACTGAAGCAGTTAGAAAAAGGCATTCCAGCACACATGCATTGCTGAGACTGGTTAACCTTTACATGTTTATTGTTTTTCCTTTGTGCAATAGCTATACATTTTGTACACATGGACTATTTTATTTTTAAATTGTGTTATAATGAACCAAATTACATTGTCTTCTGTCCATGATGACATAAACAAGAAAATGCTACAAACAGGTCTTAAGAGAGAAAAATTAAAAGCTGAATTACCTGCAGCAATCATTCAAATGAGTATAATGAAATTATTAGTTTTCTTGTTATTCTGGTGTCCTCAAAGCATGTGCTAAAACAAGTACTGGTGAGAAGAACATATCTGACAAGCTCGAGTAGAAGCAAACATGAAAAATACCACTAAAATATTCCCAGAGCAAAACTGAAGTATTTCATATTTGATTCAAGATAGTAAAAGGGTACAAAAATGCAAGGTCCTATTCATCATACACTTATAAAGGAATCAAATGTCACTGCACTCAGTCTCATGAGGTGAATTTTCAAGACTAAGAGACACACATTCACATATTCAGAAAACCGTTTTCCCTCTCCCGATCTGTGTTCACAATCCAAACAGCAATACCTGCAACCATAATACAAATTTTTCTAGACCTATTTGTCCATTTGTGTTTTCTTCTACTGTAGTTAAAATTAAATATTATCTTGAATGATTGCTAAGAAAATCTAGTGAAATGTTTTGGCAGCTATATGCTTTCCAGAAAAAATAAAAAATTATGGATGTTATGGAGAACGAAAAACCAAACATGATCTCCATGGACTGACAGCAAATTTCATAGAATCCATATACTTGGTCTCTTTGGAACCAGGGGTATGTCCCTGGTGAATGAGTACTCAGTATCCTTTTCAAACATACTTTTTGACTCTCATACAGTAACACAGTGATCAGAAGATTTCTTCCTTCTAAATCCATGCAAACCACATTTTTCTTACTTAAATAAATTGATTATTATAAATTATTAAATAAATTGATACTGCTTTTTAAACTGGATATATAGAGATACTTAAGATAGGAGTGAGAAAGAAACCCAGCTTCTATCAAACTTTATGAAGTTTTCAGATGCCCAGATTTAAGTTTCCTCTGGACACTTCCATCCCCAGTGGCAGATCTAATATATTGCATTACTTCACTTTCTTTAGTATTCTCTTCATTCCTCCTCTATGTTTTCATGATAATGAAAATCAGGCACTGGATGCTTGACTACTGTGGAGTGTCCTGACAGATCCTTAGCCTCTATGAATGGGGGAACCAGTGCCTCAGGGCATGCCACATAATGCACTTGAATGTCCTTAGGATTATCTTGGCTCTATTTCTGGCATTTCCAGTTTAGGTCCACTTCCTTAGTAGCACTTAGTGTCAGAATAGATTTCTCATCATTCTGCAGGAGAGTAAAAATTTTGATAAAGTTACCCTATATACATGCCAAGCTTTTATAATACTAAAGCAGCTCTGGAGATCTTGAAGCTGATAAGCCCACATCAATTCATTATTCTTCTAATTTTGAAAAGTTATAATACCTGCACCATACAAACAGCAAATTCCAGGGACAAATGGGAAATACTGTAAGGTATTTCAAGTATTTGATTTCTAGAATTTGTAGCCCTTCTGTTACAAATTCAAGAATGACCACAATATGGCCTCATTATTGAAGCTCATTATTGAGCCCAGATTCATCAAGAGGATTACTGAGGCTTTTCTAATCTTTGAATGAAAGCCAGGTCCAAACTAGAATGAATCTGGGTATGATTTGTGGTTCCACATCAAAATCAGATCAGGCTCAACTGTTCTGTCTAGGTTTTTCTTTTTAACTTTTGAATTCGACTGATCTTGAAACTTAGAAGGGTGAGCTAGACAAAGAGATGAACCTATTCTCATGAAATGTTTTAAAGAAAACTGCCACAATCTTACAGGCTTTTGCTTTCACCTCAAATAAAAAAAAAAAAAGTGCAATCTTATTTAAAACAAACAAACAAAAAAAAAACTATCCAAATTTCTCACTAACAAATGGGTATCTCTGATGGGTTTAGTTTATTGTACTACTTATTTATTAGTGAAATTTGTTTATCATCTCTCATTCCAACTTTTCTTTGCTTGATTGTGCCAAAAAATGATTTAACCCTATAGGTTAAGATACACTTTTTTGACTGCCCTGAAGTGATAAATTTGGATTATACAAGTATCGAACACACATGCCATGTTCATAGGGAGAAAAGAGCTCAAAAGCTTTTGTGAACTACATTTTACATGAGCTTGCAGTTAGGGAGCTGGGCTCTGTACTGTGAATTAGTCACTAACTGCCTTCCAGTTATGTTTCTATGTTTTATCAACAGAAAATAACCCCTGCACCTTGATTTTAGGCTCTTTCCTTCTTCACATACATTGACTTTAAAGCCCCCCCTCTGTAGCTTCCCATGATCACACAGACTCCCTAATCTCACCCTTCTTGGATAGGATATTTGGAGCCAAATGCAGCAGCTGGTTAATCCAAGTTTTAAATGAAGCTCACTGCAAACATTTGCAGCAGTGAACTAGTCAGGTTTGATCAATGAGAGCCTTTTCCTGCATAATTTTAAGTATTCTAGACAAGTGCTATGAATACTTCTGGCTCTGGGTATGGTTTCACTTAGGAATTTGGAAGGGGTGGGGTAGGCTCATATGGGCAGAGTGGGGTGTGATGAAAGTTTTCCATGGAGGAAAGAATTAAAGGTTCAGTAACAGAAAGATAGGGAGCTGAAAAGTTTATGTCAGAATTATTTCTTAAGGAGACCTCTTTGGGGAATGTACTTAATTTATTATTTCAGAAAATTCTCCATCTTCTGAGAGGAATACAAACATACCCAAAGACAGTTCTGAGGTCTGATGCCTAAGAAACTTCCTACTTGCCTTCAAGGCATTGAGTAATTTTGTTTACTTTGCAATGTCTGGCACACAGTAACAAACACTTTTCTTGATTAGGTCTCAGTAAAGGTTTCAGGGGCCGTAATTGGTTCACAGCTGTCAAGGCTTTTCTTTCCATTGCAGGGAGCAGCTGATTATTCTCTTCAGTCTGAATAGCACATCACTTTACTCATGTATATATGGCTGTGGAGTTTTGTTCTGGTTTGTTTTGTTTTGGTTCTTTTGGGTTTTTTTCCTTCAATTTAGTTCTCTCTTTAACTAGCAACAGCATTATGTATAATGAAAAGTTCTTTACCAGCTAATTCAAATAGGAATTTTTAAGAAAACTATCGGAAAATATTATTTAGTAGTTACTAGTAGTAATTAATGTATACATACAAAATAATCTTCAGGAAATTTAATTATTCCACTTGCAATTTTTTTGGGAATTAAAATCGCCTCACAAGCAGGAAAAAATTTCACCCTCACCCACCAGAACAACCCCACAAAACAAACCAAAGTCAAAACCCAAAACAACACCCTCCCCTCCCTCTGATTAACAGGAAGTAGCAAATATCTGAAGTCTAGACTTTCTACTACATGGGATGGATATACATACCTGACAGGAGATTCTTTCTAAGTTCCTATCCACATATTTATCTTATTTTAGTTACACTGAACCAGGCTAGCAACTATCCTCTCTGTTCATCTTAGACTACTGTGTCTTTACCCTGTCTTTACTTTCCCCATTATTTCAAGATTGTCAGCAGAGGTTTACATGACCTCTCATGTAGTTGATGGAAATCACCAGAAACTTTTCTATTTGGATTTCAGCTGCCCAAAAAAGAACCCCAGGTGCTTCAGAGCAGCCCACTTTAGGTATCTAAAGTAAAGGTATCTATGTCTTAGGTATCTTCTTTAAACAAATTTCATCCTACAAATGTCTGTTTTCATTGACATAATTTATTTCCCTACAGGTAGATACCACAATTGTCTGTCACTTATTGTCTATATAGAGACCATTGAAGCAAAAAGCAAACTCAGAGATTACACCACCAATGCCAAGTTCTGTGGGGCTCTCCTGAAGTGACTAAGAACAGTTTAAAAAGTGTGGAGGTAAAGTATGTGATGGTTTAAAGGAGTCTTACACATTTCACTGATACCATTTAAGTAACAGGAAGCATTTTTGGCTCAGCCTAGTTTCAATTTAGCTTGAAATCATAGGTCAGCAATTATTTTAACTGACAAGTCCCAGACATTATTTCTTTTAAAATGTCCTCTAAATATCCAAAGTATGAACAGACTGTGTTATTGCTAATTCACAATTAAGTATTCAAAACTGATTTTGTAAATCAGTTCATTCATGTTATATGGCTTTTCTTCTCTTCACTCAGGTTGAATTTTGTGCAGACAACTGAGACTAGGTGCCTACACGTCTCTATCTACATGTGAGTGAGGTGACAGACCTGCAACTACAGTTAGTAGAGAGCAAGCCAGTATCATCAGTGCAGCCTAAAAGACTTTTTCTGCTGACCATACTGTAGGTGTCAGTTTTAGGATAAGCTGAATAGCTGTCTAAGCTATTTGACTTTATTCGTTAGGTCTTGCTTAACTAACATGTCAGCAGAGATACCTGTGTGACTTAACCTGGAGCTAAATCACACACTGGTGAGAAATAGATTCATTGACTTATTTAATATTCAGACTGAGTAAGTTTGTCATACATGGTGGAGTAGGTTCTAGGAGCACTGCAATTAGGAAAGGAAAACTAATTTCATATCAATGGAAATAAATAATTTCTTTGCTTTTTTTAGGTGACATATGATATTTTCCTATTCACATAATAATATTGAAGGAGCACAGCAATAATTGCCTGGATTTATTGACCAGACTTCTTTCAATCATTTAGTAAAGCTCTGTATGCATAACTTAGTTGAATAGTTGAAAATCCCATGTGCTATTCATAGCAATGATTAACAATGATTAATTATTAAATGCTTTGGGTTTACAATACCCAGAAGCATGCTTTGTGGTTTTTGCCAATAAAAAGTCACCATAAATATTTAAATTATAGATTCAATCATCTATAAAATTACAAATTGCCATTTTCCCAAAGTTACATTGAAAATGTTTGGCCCTAGTAATGTAACAGGTCAGATTAGAGGTCCATAGTAGCTTTTGCCTTCTTCATAGTTTTACAGAGTTTAGATAGATCCTAACAAGTGTTATATTGGTCTTTGGGAAAAGAGAGAAGATATATGAATAAAATGTGATTACTGCCCAGGATAGACAGACATCTCTGCAAAAGTCATTAACCTACCTACAAATATCAAGTAAACAGCATGTATAACTGGGATGGATCACGTGTTATGAGTCCTGAATAATGGAAGAGAGGCTAACTTCATTGTTCAAGGTTGAGAGAGTTGCTGGTGGGAAGTCAACACTGAGAAGAGTTGAAGAATTTGTAGGAGAAGTTTAATTCAGGATTTTTCATCTATGTGTTTAGAAGAATATGTTCTTTGAAGCTGCTGAAGTAAAATGCTCATAGTTATATCCCATAGTTCTATTTTTATATATTTATGATTTTTTAAGAATATTGAATATGAATGTCAAGAAAATTCTTGAAGATTAAAGCCTTTGAAGTCAAAGTCTTTAACTTTTGGGTTGTTTTTTTTTTTTTTAATGACCACAGTATAGTCAGTATTTCCTCTATATGTCTCTCAACGTATCTACTTTCAACTTAAAACGAGATTCAAAAGAAAGTTTAGGTGATGCCACTAACTATCCTAATGCATCAGCAAGGCAGTAGGATGGACATTTCAGTTAAGGCAATGAGTAGACTTCTTTTATTCCTTTAACATATTTGGATGAGTTCTTAGAGGCAATAAAGTGTATCAGCATTTTCCAATCCATTACACAAATTAGTAGAGGAAGAGGAAGACCACTGCTATCTGTTAAAAGTTTACACCAAAAAAGGGGAACCTGTATCCTGAAATCTCCAAGACAGAGCATGAAATCAGTTGGGATTTGTGTTTTAAACCAGGAGTTTGAGAAGACCTCTTAGAAACTTAATTCCATGCAAACAATAAATCCCTTTACTCCAAGTCATCTAACTGTTTTAACGCATATACCACAATCCAATAGTGGATGGTTTAGGAGAGTTCTATGATTCTTCATATCACTCAAGTACCATTAGGATTGTCAATCCTGTATGAAGTGTTGGGTAGCTAAATTTGTGATATGGGGCCTCCAAGGTCCCACTGACAGATTAAATGGAGTGTCTGTTAGTCATTGAAAAATTACTTTGGTATTTGATTGTGTAAGAATCAAAGGGTTTGGTGTTGTTCTATTGACTTTCTTTTTTTTTCCCCTATCTATGTCTGATTGCTTGTGTAATTATCTGCTGGTCATACAACAACAATTACATTAGAAGTGCCGGGAAGAAACAATTAGACCTTTCCAGAGAAACGATAGAATAAGGCATTTGTGTGTAACAAACTGTTCTGGGTGGGAATAGCATCAATCAATGGATATTGCTAGGCTTTCTTTGAGTATCAAGGTTTCCTTTAGTCTTATATTAAAATTATTACTTGTAGTAAGAGAAACTATTGTTGTTATCCAAAAGGTACAGGTTTTCTATAGGTAACACAATAAATAGTATTTAAAAGTTTATAATAAAGAGGAGTGCATGCTACAATAAAAATTCCTTATACTCAATAGCCTATTCAGAACATAGAAAAGTCAAGATGTGAGTTTTTCAAACAACATAAAAGGCAGCATTTCTCCTGGTAAAATATGTGCCTGTTGTTGAAATAATTTTTTTCTTCTCTTATATAAACATAATCAGTCTCACCAGAAATGACTTACAGCTCAATTATATTTTGCATGTAATCAGTTCCAAACTCTTTGTAGGTGTACAGAGATTGGAAATCAGCAAAAGATCACAAAGGAAAACAGAGGGTATCTGTACTTAAAGACACCTGAACCAAAGATGGGAATAATAAAATTTGGGGGCAATGTCAGTGCTAGACAGACAATATCTAAATAGAAAGTAAAGAGAGATGCCCATAAAACCAAAGTCTTCAAAGATCTCAATGAACCATCAAGTGTACAGATGAATCCATTCTTTTTTTTTTTT
>VWZF01000357.1:514550-572063 GCA_013396755.1 Sclerurus mexicanus | reverse complement strand
ATTGAAACTATTGCTTAGCAGTAATAGTGGAAACAGTGGTAGACAAGACCTATCGGGGAAAAAGAGATAAAAACATGGACATAAGAAATTTCCTGTGTTCTACTTTTGGGTCTGGAACTTTACTGTACTAGAAGGATAACCTGTGTTTAGTCTTTTTAAGACATATTTTAAGATATATATTTTTAATATTACAATTGATTCTATAATATTTGCCCACCTTGAAAGTTTAGAAAATGAAGACTCACTGAAAATTAAGAAGAAAGTGTTTGCTTGCTCTGATATTTCTGGCTGATAAAACAGAAAAACAGATTTAGGCATTAAACTTACATGCATTTAGTCATAGATTAAATCCTTTAAGAACTGTAGATATATCTAGCATGTCTTGGTGTCATGAGAATGGAAAACAAGGTGGTAAAAATTATGAAGCAGTGTATTATCTCCTGTTACTTCACAGTATAGATGAGAATGGACTAAAAAATCACTATAATAATAAACTGGAAAGGTAAGCAAATATCCCAAACTCTGGGGAAGTTCTGAATGTGTTCTATGTACTTGGATCAATATCTGAGTCTGTGATAAAGTGGGAAATACTAAGGAACAGGTCTGATTAACAGGCTTATTCTCATACCTACTGAAATACTAGCCTTAGTTTCTACCTTGGCAGAGTTTGTTCTGGTCACTTATACAAAAACAAACAAATAAACAAAACCAACAACAAAAACAACAAACAAACAAAAAACAAAACAAAAAAGGAAACAAAAAAAAGGAATTAAGAAAAAGGTATTGAGATGGAAAGCAAACTAAAATATGATTTAGACAAAATATGCAGAAGTGGGGCACATGAAAGCTCAATCAGCTACCGTTTTAGATAACAGGATTGCTGAGCTTTCCTTACACAATAGGAATTCCCTGGATAATTCTCTAGTTTGAACAGTAATTGCAAACTATGCAAGATGCATTCATAAACAATAAGATGTAATTGCCAGCATTAGTGACTACAGAGAATACATCTGTTTTGATCCAGATTTCAAAAATTTCATGATAAACAAAAATTCAGCATAGTTGAGGCATTTTTAGAGCAGTGTGGTCACGTGTGGGGCCTTTTTTGCTTATGAATGCTTTGATGCTCAACTGAGCTTTTCTCACTATGCTGACTCTCTTGCCGAAAAGTACAGAATTTAATTATATTGATTGAACTTTTTCCTGATTAATATCTCTAAAATATTTATCACCTGACTTAATATGCACCTTTATTCCAGAATACTCGCGATCCAAATTTTTCTTCTTCTGCTATGAGATTACTAAAACAAATGCCTGAATGTTTGTTTCTACTGCAGCTGAATCTTCCTTGGATAGAGGTTAGACCAGTCAATTAAAGGACAGATCTGCTTTCATTTTCTACTCTGCAATTACAGACAATCTGCCAGTGGTACTTGTTTTTTGAGATGCAAAATACTTCAAGGTCCAGGTACTAAACTTACCTATGCCAGTTTCGACTTCTTGACAGTCTTTGAAGTTCTTACATGAACTTAAACATTTGTTGGTCTCTTTGTACCTCAGCTCCATTAATTTGTTAAATACTACAGACAGGAAATCACACAGCTTCTGAGATTGCTATGCCTGTAAAAAGGTGTATTCACTTTTTATGTGACCATCATACGCTGCTATGCAAAGGCAACAATATTATCCTACATCTGTATCTCCAGAGTTGTATGGAAGGACTTCTTGGATTAACTTCTATTTCTCAATCAATTTATGTATAAATAGCAGCTCTAAAAGAAGTTTGAGAATAATAATTAAAAATAAAACACACAAGTGGATTAATCTTTCTATTTTTTCATTATTTACAGTAGTTTCATTTGATGTCAACATCTGATCTGTTTTTGGACTTTGCAGACTTTGTAGCTAAATTCTGGATATACAATTTAATAAGGTTTAACTACAGTGAGCTCCAGTATTGCAAACTAGTTCATTATTCTTTACAGACACTTCTCAGGACCAGTCTGAAAAACAAAACAAAACAAAACAAAAAAAAAAAAAAAAAAAAAAAAAAGACAGTGGCATGAAAATCTGGTAAAAGTTTCTGTCAAGAAGAGAAAAACTCATATCTCCACTGTCAATAGACTTTTCTGCATGAATCATAGAGAGACTTATTTGGAGGAATCACAGGGAACTCTAGCCCTTACTAGTTGCTGATGGGGGTATTATGGACAAAAAAAAGAAAAAAAAAGGTCTAGCTAGAGAAGCAATGTGTAGACAAACATGATAGTTACAGACATTTTACAACACTGCAATGTTGTAAAAGACAATTTCATGAGCTAAAAAGCAGTTCCTCTTTTTATAGTCTCTAAATTATCTAAGAACATTACACCCTCAGTCCTATCAAAATATCTGGGCCTATTCTAGTTTCTTCAAAAATCCTGCGAGCTGAAAAAGCATAAGAACTGTATAGATACTCAACCCCAGAGAAAATGGTAGGATTGAAACATCTCATGAAGACAATGTATGGAGAATTTAAGTATTTCACCTCTACCATACCATCTCTGAAATTTGTGTAAGATTTTATGAACCATCATAGAAAATTGAATCCTTTCTGTGAGCTTTGATTTCATGCATGCATATGTACAAACGTTCACACCCAATGAATAATAAAAGGAAAGAAGATTACAGAATGTGTAACATTTCACAAGTCTTGTCTGAATAGTTGCTAACACCTTTTTGGTAAAAAGATCCATTGGCTTACCTCTATGGTATAGCTTTTCACTTTGCTGTCTTTGGTACCTTGTGAGACTTTCATGTAAGCTTTCACCAATTTGTAGGCAAACAGCACCATGCTGATAGTCTGTATTTAGGCACTCTTTCTAATTAGGCAGTCTTTTCAAGAATGGAGTTTAAAAAAGGTCTTGACAGGCCTCAGTATACACTCCTGTCTTTAGAGATTATTTTACTCTGCTAAATTATGGTATATTTATGCCCAAATACCTGCCTTTCTATTATAATGTCTAATAAATTTCTGCTACAGGAAGCATGTTAAAAGATGATTTTTTTTCTTTTAATCGTGAGCTGAACAATGGAGGAGATCAGACATGAAACCTGGATCATGTCACATATGTGTCAGTGTAGTTCTGGAATAGGTGTGAAATAGCTGCCTTGACAGTACAAAATTAATCAGAAGTATGAAATCAGATCCTATTGAAGTAGAAATTCATTCTTACAGTTTACCTGCATGTGAAATGAAATTGTTCTGTTCTATGTTCCATACTATTGCATGGTTTTTTTGTTCACTTTTATTTTTCTTTTGTACCTGACCTCTTTATTTCCTGTGCATATTTTTCATGTTTTGCAGTCCCATTCTCGTCAACATGAACTTCATAAATGTTTTACCTTCCAAAAAATGTGTATCCTTTTTGGCAGACCATGGTTAATTATAAAGAAGGAGCAAGAATGAAGCCTATCATAAAGAACCTTGGATCTCCTCTGGGAACCCTTAGTGACACTGTGTCACTGTGTCTAAACAGCACAAAGGGGTCCTGCAAAAGCTGCAGGCTCTTACCACATAGCTACTGCTTCCATATAGCAAATGCCAATCTTTTATTTTTTCGTCTGTACTCTGAGTTCACAGAAGCCCCACGTGCCAAAGTAATTCAAGCAAATACTGGAATAAGTTGTAAATACTGTTAAAGGCTGAGACAAGGATGTAAAATAGCATGGAATGGATTAATGAATTAATTGATCTGAAGTGAAAAATATCCTACCCTATTAACATGTCCTTTGTTTCAGTTCTGAGAGCAGAATGTTTTTTGAGAACCGTCATACTTAGTAATCTTAAAACATACTACAAAGAAAACAAAGGAAATGTCATAGTCATAGGACAGCCCTGGCAAGAGAGGTCTACAGGTGAGGAATGAACATTGTATCAGAGGATGTGCTCTGACATTAGAGTCAAATTTTCCACATAAGATTTAATTACATTCCTCTTAATATCCCAAGCTGAACAAAAAAGTCTATATAATGTATGCACATTTAGAAAGCTGCACACCCTCTTCACTGTGCAGCACAAAAGCAAGGAAAGCACTGAGAATTCCACCCCCGTAAGGCAGAGCTGTCAGAGGAAGCGGCACGGAGCTGCACACCACATCTTAACAAAGCACTCTGCAGGAACCTGCCACTGCTGCACTGTGATTTCAGGAAATATGCCAAGGCAGGGAGATGGAAAGGCACTAACCTGTTACACCCTGCACTCTGGGGATTCTTGACAGCCCAGCACACACATACTGAAAAACCTTTGGAGAATTAGCACTCATTAAACTCTCACTCTGTAAGGGAAAGTAACTCACAGGAAGGCATGCTGAATTACAAAATAAAAGTACAAGACAACATAGGGATAGTTATAAAGCAAACAGGCTTTCATGATTCTTGAGTATGAAAAGTGATTATTCAGTGTTCAGATCTGGGAACAAATCCTTTCCCTTACCAGCAGCACACTGTGCTGATGAGAGCTCTCTACCTTCCTCTACTGTATCATAAAAAGTAACACAGAAGGTAACACACCTTAGAGACATGAATGCTGGGTTCTTAGTACAGAGCAATTAAAAACCCTTCACTGAAGAAGAGTGCTGAAGATATCAGCATGTTGTAACTACTACTTCCAGAATCAATGGAACAAAATTTTTACTCTGTGACCTCTGTGGTACAGTGGGTGCAAACTGAATCTGAGAGGAGATCCAGAAACTAATGTTTAACTTCTAGACACTAATTTCACATACCTATGAAATTATGTATTTACATTTTTATAAATTTTATATTTAATGACGTATACAAATATATACAGACTTATACCTTCCTATCCTATGTGTTTACCTAATGCAGATACATTATTTATATAAATCTTGATGTAAATTAATAGCATTTAAAAAACTTGACCTATGTCTCTGGGAATTAGGATGTTAATCATACAGTAAAGGTAGAGGTGAATGACAAGGCACAGTGACTTAAAATTGGGCCTAAATCTAGGGATCTATCTTCCATTGACCCAGTAACTTTAAAAAAAAATGGGAGAAATTGCATAAAATTCTTTTACATATGGAATTTATTGTGCAATTGCTTAATTGGTTTAAAGTGATCTGTGGCTGTACTAGTAGATTTAGTGTGCCATTCTTTGGCCTTAAAACCAGCCAAGACCAATGTTCCAAATCTGTGCAATCAAACTTTCCCAGTCATCAGTACAGTTTGCCTGAATATGTTTTGCATACTGGCAATGCTCACTCCCTTTCAGTAAATCCTGATTTGTACCTTGGGCATTGTTTGAGAGTGCTATATGCAAAACATTCTTACAGCTATCCCAATAATACACAATGATTGAGTGTCTGGAAGCATTCCCTCCTGCTGGTTAGTTTAATAGTATAAACCTATGCTGATATTCTCAAAGGCTTTCGTGCAATTTCCTTGTCTTTGACCTCTATACTGGAGGGGTTCTACTGCCCCCTCTGTGCTGCTATAGGAGCTCATGTACCTTGCGTCTGGGCTACTTTACACCCTATGGTTAATCTTTGAGAACCCTTGTAAGTACCAAATAGTCTGTTACAGAAGCAATGCAGCTGCAACAGTACTTCACTGTATGGTCTAGCTGGTCCTTTTTTACAGAACCTGAACCTGTACCATAGTATAGATATACAACCTGACTCCCAGACTGTTTGGGTAGCTTCTCATGTATGGAGCTTCTCAGTTTGGACTGTGGCTTTCAAACACCAACTGCAGTGGAATTAGAAATGTTTAGAAAACTGAGCTGTTGTCTCAAGATACTGTTTTGGATAATTTTTCCAGAAGGGAAACCCAAATCTGAGTTCCAGATCTGTGATATTAAACAGTGTTTTGAATCATTTATAAAGCTTCATTTAAGCCCTAAATTCACCAGTGTCCTGTTTATTTTTTGGTTTATGCTCCCTTATAAGTAGATGAGAATAATTACTGTTGTGATTTTACAGTATTTATGCTCCATTTTGATGGGCTCATTAAAAACAAACAGTACAGGGAAAGGTAATTATCATTAACAAACATCAACACACACAAAAGTAACTCAAAACAAGTATAAGACCATTAAAAACTGGGGGGGAAAACCCCAAACAAACAAAACAAACAAACAAAAAATACCCCAAT
Organism: Sclerurus mexicanus; assembly: GCA_013396755.1. Lineage (NCBI taxonomy): Eukaryota > Metazoa > Chordata > Aves > Passeriformes > Furnariidae > Sclerurus > Sclerurus mexicanus. Next base: position 565,907 of record VWZF01000357.1, on the reverse strand, counting down.
TGTTTTTCTGTCTTTTCATCAGGTAAATGTGTTAATATTGGTTGATTTGGTTTTAGTTACCTTTCTTTGTCATAATCTCTTCTCCCATTAAGGGTTTAGTTTCTTTTATCTGTAACACTGTAGAGGAGTTAGAGGTTTCAAACTCATTTTTGTAAGTTCTGCCAAAATCTCAAGACCTTCTCACTAAAATGGTAGTTTCATTTATCTTTCTTCAAGGTTTTTATAGTATCTAAATGTGTCTACAGAGCTCAAACAGAATAAAAGTGAGTCTGTTTCTTGGAGAAAAATAAATGTTAATACCCTGTTGCAGACATCTTTGTCTTTATAAACAGCAATGTTATATTTCCGACTACTACCTCTTCTTTGCCTAGAAAAAAGTAAGAAGAAAGATAAGAAAAATTAACTCTTCAATAAATGTTTGGCAAGGGTTTTTCAGACTGGCAATTAAATTGTGTTTGCTTTTATTTCTGTGTCAATTTGTAAGAGTCAACTACTGCTTTCAGATACATTGGGGTAAATCTGGAGTAGCAAAGGAAAGTCATAGAAAATTAAGTTTAAAGAACATCAAAGTAAATGAGAACAGAGTTTCCCATGAAGCTGATATTTATCTACAACTGAAAGAAAAAATTCCAGCTAGGATCACTTGTATCAATGCAAAAATTCATGAATGCTTAGATAAGCATTCTCCTTCTTTCGCATTCATCAAAGCACTTAAGTAAATACTTAAATCTAGACCCATTAACTGAAATTAAATGAAAACAGAATCGAAACATTTTGGTAGGCTCTGCTAATTAGGGGCAGACATTAAAAAATGTTCAAAATTCAAACCTTATTTTAAAAGCATGCTGTCTCAGCAGCCTTGATAAGGCATTGATGAGGTTGTTCAGTAGGAGGAAGAACAGGACCTTGTAGTTTTCTTTCCAGGTTTAACAAGCCTGTCTCAAAACTAATCTTGATGACAAAGCTGAAGTCAGAAAAGCTTACTTTATTTTAGAGAGTAAGAGTGATTTTGATACCTTTCTCTTCAATAAGTACTTAAAAGTTTTGGATGCTCATTGAAACGAATGACCCACCCTATCACATGAAATGTCCTGTATTTGCAACCCGACATCAGTACTATAGTGGTTATTGTTAGAAACTCCAAAGAGCTTTTGTCTACATGCCATGATTCTTACTTTTATAGTTAATGACTCAGGTACTCATAGCATTTTCTTGTTCTACTGCCAGTGCCTGCATATCTTTCTGTTGTTCAAGATGTGGAAGTAACATGAAATTTAGACTAAACAAGTACCAAGGGGAAAAAAAAGAGTAAGAAAAGTGTAAGGGAGGAAGTGGCAATTTGGAGCTGAACTCTTATTTCCTCATTACTGACAGTAAAATTTAAGTCTTACCTACATAAATAAAGTGGAATTACAATACTTAAGGAGATGTGAAGAAGATCTTTGATGAAAACTCACCTTGCTCAAAACTGTTAGCAGTTGTTCTCCAGGGTATTCCTGTATTTGTTTTCTGTGCCAAAGTGTTAGAGCAGGGGGCTGAAGGGGTGGCCTCTGTGAGGGGCCAGTGGCTGCCCTCTGCCAGATGCACCCAGTTCCAGCTGGCCCCAATGGAACCACTGCAGGGCACAGCTGAGCCTGTCAGCTGACCTGCTGATGTCTTTGTGAAAAATTGATTAAAAAAAGATAGAACACTGTGCAGAAGTTGTGAGAGACAGAACAATGACAAAGAAAAAGTGAGAAAAACAACCCTGAACACACTCAGATCAGAGAACAAGGAAGGTAAGAAGGTGGTCCGGGTGCTGGAGCAGAAATTCTCCTGTAGTCCATGAAGACCAGTGATGCAGGTTGTTCCCTTGTAGCCTGCAGAGAATCCACACAGGAGCAGGCTTTCTGGCTGGAACTGTGACCAATGGAGAGAAGTCCATGCAGGAGAAGTCTTCTTAAAGGACTGTACCTCATGGAAAGGACCCATGCTGGAGTAGAAAAATATGTGAGGACAAAGGAGAATCACAGATCAGACTGTGTTATGAACCAGCTCCAAGCCACAGTTCGCATTCTCCTGGGACATTTTGGGGGGTGAAGAATAGAAAATTCAGGCATGAGAGTGAAGTAAAGCCTGAGAAGAAGAGGGCATGGGTGAGGAGACCATCCTATACCATTTTAATGACAGTAAATTAAATTAATTTTTCCCCAGCTGAGTCTTTTGCCCATGCCAGTAACTGATAGCCCTGCCTTTATCTCAACCACAAGCATTTCCATCTTGTTTTTCTTTCCTTGTCCTGTTGAGGAGGGGAGAGTGATAGAGCAGCTGAGTGAAGGTCTGGCAGTCACCCAAGGTTAATCCATCCCAGATTCCACCAAAATCACTGAAGGAATGGAGTTGTGCTGATTTTATTACCTCTAGTATTGTTACCTTTTCTTTTATTACTATTAATGAAAATAGTTGTATGTACAAAATAAGTAACTATCGTTCAATTCTGAATGTTGCTATAGATAAGAATGTTTACTTGGCAAGAAAAAGAGACAGGGGAAAGAAAACCACTCTATCAGCACTGGTTCTTAGCCAGACATTTAGGAAACTGTTGCTATATTTAGAGTCTAAGATCCCAGTATGTTTCACATCGGGGGAATTCTACATTTTTGTCTAATTACTGCTCCATATAACATAGCTTATACTGGGCTCCTTGATGTTAAGAAGTGATCCTCTTGGGTCTGCAAAGCTAAATTACCTGAATGCATTTAACAGCTTTTCCACTACATGAATTTTGGTACTTATTTTATCCTTGGACAAACCATATGGCAATCTCATCTAGAATCAAGAAACACACAACTTCCAGGTGAACATTTTATTAGAAAAAATATTTGAAATTCCATCAAATGTCAGGTTAAATTTGCCCTGGAACTTGAATGCAAATTTAAGATTTCTGTCCCAAATGACTGTCAAGTATGTAACTTTTTAAAAGAGTACTTTTTTGTCTATCAAATAAAAAAAAGATTATTCTAAAAAAACATGGTACCACTGATTGTAGTATCAGGTGAATCTTCGAAATTGTAAATAAATACAATCTTTTCAGAGATTAAACTTCTAGCTCAGAGAAATCTCTATTTTTAAAACAGGAATCCTGAGCTGATAAATCAATAAGTTAGAGCTTTAATGAAATCAGTGTGTGGATAAGAAACAATGTTCTAGAGTTATTGCAAGGAAGGATAAAATATGTCCTGTCCCCCTGTCAGAGAGTAAGCCCAGACACTTCTACTAGGAAGGGTGCTGGAAATGTAAACAAGCAAGAGAGAATACAAACCAAGCCATAAACAAGCAGTTGGGTTCTTCTTCAGCAGCTGAAAGTTATGGGGAACCTTAAGTCCTCATGCTCCTCATGCCGATACTTTCCATGAAAATGAGGAAGTTTTATAGGAGTGTCACAGAAAAATAGTCAGAAAAAGACACTGAGAGGTCACATAGGTTTTGTCACCTATTTTTTCCAAAATCCAGGCTGGTACTATGAATAATTTATGTTTTATCTATCCCCAGTCTTCTTCATCTTCCTCTCCCTCTACTTCTTTCTCCAGAAGGGTAGCTTGTGTTTCACAAGAGAAAGTTTGATGGTACCAATACAGGGACCATACTGAGATCTCTCCTGCTCAAAACACCTAATATCATGACATTGTATTTGTAAAGCTGTGTGCCTCTAGGAACTTTACAGCAATCACATGCATTGGGGAGAACATAAAAAGTAGCAGACACAGTTTCACAGGTGAAGACAGTGGAAACTGAAAAATTTCCCCAATATTTACATTTTGCATAGAAAATGTCTGCAGAGCTTCAAGGCAAATGTCAAGCATTTAAACTGGATATATCTTTTTTCGTTCTGATGACTAGTCTTAAGTGTTTAATACAGATTTGGATGTAGCAGGACCTTAAAGTAACTTATCTTGGAATTTTCAAGGCAGATTCAGTTGAATACCACTGCACACATTGTGATACAGTTTATAGTTAACAAAATTTTGATAAGGATTTATTTGGTTTAACATCCTGGAAACAAACAAAATGTCTGTGTTGTCTCCCATTCCTGGCTCTTATTTTACCTTCTGCCTGAGTGGTTAGGGCATTCACCTGGAAGAAAGTGGAAGCCTGCTGGGAAACCCACACTGATGGATATAAGATATTCCACACAAAGTGAAAGAATTTCCATGGTGGAAAGCAAGGAAGCATTGTGCACAATCAGTTGAAGTTATAGTTAGCTCCTATGATTGAGGTTTCTCCATTTAATATGTCTTAATATGAGCAGGGTTTCAAGAAATTAAATTCTTCCAGTTTTCTTTTTAATATGATGCAAACTATTGATCTGCGCACAGCAGTGGAGTACTTAAACCTCCACACTCTCCAGCTGTTTTTTGAAAGGGGTGATAACTATGATTTTTGAAGAATTGCTCAGGTGGCTCTCTTAAAAGAGGAAATCAGTGTTAGGTGTCTTCTGAGGAGAGTCCCAAGGGCATGCCTACACCATACAGTACAGCATCATATCAGCCTGGAGCAGTGCAGCTGTGTAAACTGAGAGCAGAGCTAATTAACTGGCATGTTTGTACTCCTTCCCTGATCCAAACGGTTATCTTTCAGTGGGGCATCACTTTCCCCTGCAAAAAAAGTCCAGTTTCTTCAGAGTTTATTCAGTGATCCCTAGCAGAATCCTGTATTACACTGCATGTCCTGAGACAGGCAGGGAGTAACACAACATGTCCTCCACACCAATTGCCTCCTCCAGAACCTCATTCTCTCTTGCTGGCTTTTGTGACTCGCCTTTCCTATACATAGTGTGGAAGAACTAAGATCCCTAAGGTGCTACCACCAGTTCATATTTCCAGTCTTCCAAGATCTGGTACTTGCAAAATGAGCACTATTCTGATCTATACTCCTTGTCATTTTAATCCAGTATTAACCCAGAAGCCTGGTAGGGTTGCCCTTTTCAGAGGCTAAAGTGAATGTTAAAATATTTATATATTTTGCAATTATTGTTGCATTCTTGAAGACAGGAAATGATATATTAACATGCTCAGACTTTAACATTAAATCATGATCTCTCTCAATTTCATGATTCAGCATGATTTAACCAAATTCACCCAGTGACAGTAATTGTAATACATTAAACCACTCCCCATCAGATTCAAAGATGTTTCTTTTTTAACAACTAATTACAGCTCTTCAATTCATTGAAAAGTATTATAAAAGTTCTTTTAATATTAGGGGGGCTTGGTCTCTTTTTATTCTTTTTCCCCTGGACAATATTCAATTAATGAAATGGATATGGTTTACCTCATATATAAAAATATATGTATGTCACTAAACTCTCGATAGATCTGCTCAGTTATTGAATTTGTCATATTCATTCAAGATGACACAATCACTCCAAAAGCAAATATATACATAAACATATAAATACCCTAGGGGCAAAAANTCTAACTCCGAGGCTTTGCACTGAAACAAAAGGAAAAAAAAAAAAAAAAAAAAAAAAAAAAGATAATATAAACAGTAAGTCACAGCCTCGTAAATCATAGTGGAAAAACTTTAAATTCTGTGAATTACCAAACTCAGATATTATATTAGTGCTAGACAACTAACATCAAAAGATCTTTCTCTTTTTGATATGCAATGTGAAATCCTTGCAGAATAAAAGTTAGAAAGTCTGTCTGTAGGAGAGAAAGTGGTTTCCTAAGGTAATACATGATGAATGATCCAAAGGGACATCAAATTTGTGCAAAACAGATATCTAAGTCCTCTGTCTATACAAGGAAATGTGTGACAACATAATCTATTAACCCAGTCCTTTACTTTTTTTACTCCTATTGTTCACCAGCAAAAATAACATTAACATTTACCTAACACAATGCTTTAAGTCCTTATTATATAATTTTATAAGCAATGTTAAGTCGTCCAAATTGAAATTATTATATAAGCATGAAGTGTTTTTTCCTGACATATTCAATTATGGCCTCGCATGGAAAGCACTTATTTTACTGAATTTATTGAATGAATTCTATTAATGAATACCTTTGACAAGTATTGGATTCACACTGAATGCTATTCCTCACTTACAGCCCTAACTGAAGAGAATATATAAAAAGTAAATGCAAAAACCAAGCAAATGATCACATCTAATTAAAAGAAGATATTCAAAGGTTGAGATATAGAAATCGGTGATTAAAAACATGGAATTTATACTACATTGCTTCCATAAAGAAAGCAATGTTGTAAACAATAAATGAAGCTAATGACATTAAATAGTTAGATACACAATAACAACATGAGTGGAAGGAAAAGAGCACATCTGCTATAAAGAGACAACACTAAGTATGCAAGAATGATGGACAGCTTTCCCAGAGAAAGTACAGTATAATGTCAAACAAAACCAACATTTTAAGGCAAAAACAATTAAAAAAATTATATGCAAATATGAAAGATCATTTTAATTACTATATAAATGTTATTTCCCAAAATGAACTCAAAATGTGATTCCAAATAATGGAAGGGCTTATCTAAAATGAGATGTGCATTGTATCAGCCTTGACAGAAATCATTCATACAGAGCAAGGAGATAAAATGTATTTCCTATTTTAGCATTGAACCAACACAGGTCTAAGGGCCCATAAGAGCAATGGAAGCCTTGAAGGAATGTCATTAACCTTCACTGGGAGTGAATCTAATTCTCTGCGCATACAGCTACAGAAAGTTCAACATTGTTTAGAATATAACTTCTTCAACGGAAGATAACAATGTCTTAAAAGTCTTTCTTCATGACATTTGTTTCAAAAACAGTAAGACATCTTCGTGCCTGGGACCTCAGTTTTCCAGAGGATGCATTTCATTTTTCTAGTGAGCTGTAATGATGAAAGAGAGTAACAAATCACACAGATTAATGATGGACAATCAGATGGAATTAGTTTCCAATGTGCATTTTAAAAAAAATTCTTAACTAGATCAAACCACTATGGAAAGCAAAATCTAGATGCAATAATTACCCTGTGTTTCCACTAAAACTTTTTAAAGTCAGTGAACATCATATCATGAAGTCTTGGTCTTAACAGATAAAAAATGAGCTAAATGAGGCATTATCACTTGCTTTACAGAAGAGGCACTTTTGTTCAGGGTGGGGTTTTTTTTGACTTTGTCAACCTGACCTTTTTTCCACATTGTTGAATATTTACCTAAACTAACTAAAAAAATTCTTTGTAACCAGGGTCTACAATCAGAATTACATTACTTGTGATTTTTTTTATTAAAAATGTAAGAAAATATCAGCATTAGAAAGGCTAGTATATCCTGCAAAACCTCCTTTCAAAAGTTCATATTCTAATTCAAGTTAGGCAGCAAAAATATCACTTTGTCTTGGAATAAATTTGAAAATGTATATTTTAAATCAAAGGGCGTTGTGTTATCTATCTGCTAGATTTGTCATGGGTGTGGAAACACTTATTGCCTGAGATCCATTTTTAATTCCCCAGGTGAATATTATGCCTTCAACAAATAGAGTCGATGAACATATTTCCTTGGTTAAGTATGCTCAAGTCGATCTGCCAAATGGCCTGATGCCTGCTAACATATTGGTCAGACACATCTTTGGGTGTAAGTGGCAAGAAAATTTCTAACACTTCCATGCTGTATCTTCTAAAGAGAGTAGCACCAAAAAGTTATCACTACATACACCACACATATTTAGGTAAGTTCTACAACCAGCAAAAAAAGGCCCAACAAAAAGGAAAATGAGGAGTTTGCTCCTGTTCATGAATTTTCGTAATATAAATAGCACATAGCTTCGGGACCTTTGACAATTACATGCGCAATTACACTGATGGGATAAGGGTGATGCTGCAGCTCTCAGCACAAGCAGCTTCAGCTTGTTACTCTAAGAGGATTTGGAGGTGGACGGGCGAGGTACTTCAGTAGGTGGCAGTGTTCCTTCTCCCTGTCTTGTACTTCTCAAACAGCCCTTCAGCCATTCCTCCACAGAAGGACAATAGTCTGATGAGATGGCAGAATGCTAATGAGCCAGGAAGAATGAGTGTTGCTGTTTCTTATTGGGTGAAAAACAAACAAACCAACCAACACACAAGCACACCTGTGAAATTTAAGCTGCTGCAAATGATTGAAGTCATAGCCAATGGTGAAAGAAGTTAATTAAACAGGCTATGCAAATCTTTTAACCACATTCTGATCAGAGATGAAACCACTTTATGTGTCTAGAGGACAAGATCTCTGAGTTGTTCAGAGCACATACACTCACAGAAAACATACTGTATGAGATCAAATAAGGCTGCCTTTTTGCTTCATATGGAGTCAGTCAATCTAAATACTTTGGTTTGCTCTAATTATATTTTTGATTTTTAATAATTTTGAATGAAGAAAAATCAGATTCTAAATTTTAAGAATCATGTTTTGGATTAACGTAACTCCAGCCTTTTTATACACTAAAAATAGTGTACATATTGCTTAAAAAAAAATAAAAAATTGGAATTACTTCTAATAAAGAGTAGGTTTCTCTGTCAGGGTGTATAGACAACAGGATAGAAAATAAATGAAGCAGAATTGGAACAAATTATTCCTGGAAAAAATTCACCACAGGAAAAAAAAAATCCAAAAAAACACTAAACCCACAAAAGTTAGAACAGCCACTTCCATTTTGAAGAGAGTCTTCACATTTGTAAGCAATATTGTGTCTACTTCCTTTCTAGAATTTCTCAAATGTTGATGTGTAGTATACTAGGGACTGGAAGTAAAAGTTGAGTAACAGTGAGAATTTACAGCATTTTTGGCTGAGAATAGAGTTAGAAATACCAAAAAATCTCACGAGATAAATTTTTACTTCTGAAATTGCCAGACTGATTTTATTTTTGAGTAGCTGATATTTATGTAAGCATAAAACAAACACATAATTGATCTGATTTGAACCTTTTGAGATTTGTCCTTCACTAGCATTAGCTGATCTTAATCGGAGTAGTTCCTGAGGTGCAAAAAGGAGTAATGTGTCAATATGTATTTTGCTGAAATTGGGGACGAAGAACTGTTTAAGCATTAAAAAGATAGATCTGGAAACAAACTAAATGGGTAGAATACTTAAATGACAAAAACAATGATGCATTTTCTATACTGCTTGTGTATAAATAAATTATATGAAATACAGAATTTTAAGTTGGTTGTAATGTGTCAAAATGTCCCATTAAAAGAAACCCCAAAACCTTAAGAGTTCTGTAGCTGAAATTAAACAATGTGCCAGTCCACAGTATAAAATTGATAAACTGGGACTACAAAACATCAAAATAAAAACAAATCAAAATTCACTGATTTTTGCATAGCAACATTCAAAACAGATCCTGGAAAACTGTCTAAACTCCAACTTGATGAGCGAAAATAGGGAGAAAATAGTGGCTGAGCCCCCTTTTTCACCACCTGGATTTACACTGCCTTGGAGATTTAAGAATTTCAGTTTCTAAAAAAGTTTTTTGATCACTTGTGTCAAACTTATTAACTGAAATGTCTCAACATAATGAGGTACTTGTCAGACATAAAATAGCAATAAATACAAAGTAAAGGGTCCTTTGTACTTCTATGAAGCCCAAAGCAGAATTTGTGCACATCATTTGATTATGAAAGTTGTTTCGGGGATTTGTGGCATTACCCACTTTCTAATATAATTTGTGGAATAGAATAAGATAGAAATATAGCAGTAATTAGCTAATTAGACACATGGTGTGTGGGCTTGTTGAGAAGGCATAAACATTATCTAACAGAGAGAAACTAATGAAATCTCATGACTATTGTAAGCTAATTGCCTATGGGGTCAGCAAAGGATTTACCCCCAAATACCCCTTCCCCCTCCCTCCCACTCTCCAATCCCCCCACGCTCACCCCACACACCCACCCCACCCCTGTACAGCTGGTTAGGCTTCTCATGTTTCGGCTTTGCTTTCCTTTGTTTTCTCCCCTGCCCTAAATGTAAAGCACCAGAGATACCCAAAACTACGCCAAAAGACAAGAATCTCAGGCTCTGTTTACCTGATTTCTTATGATAAAATTCACAACAGCCTCGAAATCAAAGGCTGAATACAGCTCCAGATACATTCTGAGGAGGGTTGAGGGACATATGCTCTGAAGCTTCTCTTTAATGGGATCTAGAGGGCAAGAAGATGGAAAACCCTAGGAGCATCTCTGGTAAATCCAGCTCTGTAAGCAAAGTGCTCATGGTTGTTTTCAGGTAATTGCTAAATTTGGAGCAAGATGAAAGAGAAAGGAATGAAGGCAGGGAGTCCACTAGATGTGACCTAATGTCACTGATTTAAATGAGGGAAAACAATCAAGAAAGAGCTGGCAATGCATAATGTTTTCTATTTCAGGGTCTGACATCCATTTCCATAGAAATAGCTAATCTTTTAAAAGTATAGACCTCTTAAATTAACAAATATTGTTATTTTGAATGACAATTCAAGGCTTGGGTCAGTGCTTAAAGTCTGTCAAGACAAACTGGCAGTTATCAGCCTTTTTAATTCCATCTTCTGGACAGAGTAAGGTGTGTCAATCAGGACAGCTCCTTCCCCTAGCTGAGCCTGTAGCTCTGGTAGCAGTGAGCTAGCTCACAATATGAAGACCTCAACTACAATATAATCAATGAACATCAATAAAGTACATCTTACCTCAATCAAGCAATCAGATATTTCTGTAAGAGAAAATTAATTTGCTCCAGCATCTTGCCTGTCCTCCCAGTTTTTAAAATGTCTTTATTAAAGTATGCTGACATTAAAGTAGACCTTCATTAAGGCCTTTAATCATGCTTTAGTTTGATTTGAAATTACTCTGTAACGCCCTGTCTGTCTTTCACTGGTAGGCTGAATGCTCTAAAATCTACAAGAGCTCAGATTAGCATGATGGTGATCTGATTTAGGAAGAAAAAAAAACAACAAAAACACCATGCTTAAAAAACACAAAACCAACACAAAAGAAAACAAAGCCTATCATACTTCTTTTCTTCTTATATACCTAGAATTCAAACTGTTACTCTGATTCCCCTGAAGATATATATATACACCTTGATATATCTATATCTATTTATATATAGTCTCAGATATATACATTCTGTTAAAAAATCACCATTGAAACTAGTGATGTAATAATGTTGGTCAACCTTAACACCGACAAAAGTTCTTGAATGGGAAAATCTTATTCCACTACAGTGATTCTAGGGAAATTAAGTAGCTGCCTAGACACTGTTTGAAAGGCACTTGTGTAAGTGGGCTAAGTACTTACTCTCCTCTGAAAAATCTTTTTCTTTAGGCTGTGAAGCTCTCAGTGTGTGTATGCAACAAAACAATTTATCAACTATTTCAAAAAACTGTTATTGAAAAGAGTTTACTACCATTAACAGAAAAACAGGCTCAGACAGAGCCACTGTCTACAAAAAAAAATTTCAATAACAATAGTGATGATAATAATAACAACAGTAATAATAAACAACTTACGCATACCTGTTGGAAGTGTGGAAAGGGAAAAATATGAGACTGTCTCCTGGTTTTGATCACATTGGCAAAAAAAACTATTTAAATCAAACTGAAATCTCCTAAGTTTCTTCTAGACATTTGCTTTATAATTAAATACTCCTTGAAAATATTCTTGACATAGGCATATTCTTCCTTTTAAACTACTCTGGATTACAATCTACAATTGAAGAGCTTCTCTGGCATCATAATATTTCTAGTGTATATCTCTGCAGTCTCATTTACTAGCTTACATTTTCTTTGGTCTTACTTGGGCATTTTACGTCATTTTGTTTTCATCGACCTATTCAAATGTTTTGGAATTCTACAGCCTTAAATATATTCTTATGCCTAATCTAGATTTGTGATATTCCCCTTTTAGAGCCTATGATAAGCATACATCTAAATGTAAGTACAAAAGAAATTCTAAGTCCCTCTGCAGGTTCAGCATTTTGGGAGCTATTTGTTTGTTTTCTAATTCAACCAAAACAACTCAAACCACAGTGTTTTCTGGCCATGATCCCATTTTGAAGCTTTTTAATCTGTAAACAACAAGCAGCAGGAAACAAAGGAATCATTCTGTTTTCATGTTGTTCTCTTCCTTATCGCTCATTTTGGCTCCTACTCAGCAGATCTTTGTTCATTTTAGTTCTTAAGAAATCTGCTTTTGGAGGTCTGGGCATAACTAGACTCAGCTGTTGAACTTCCCTAAAATAGCTGTATTAGCTTATGGTCAGTACAATTCAGTGGCTTTCAAGAGCAACTCCCATCTCCTTGAAGTTGATGAGCTCGTCTAAGCCCGGCTGTACATAATTAACTCCTATATAGTACTTACCGTCTGATCCACCTCTAAGTCATCAGTGCTAATTAATCTCTTGAACTCTGGACATTTGCTTGGCTCAGGGACTCACACTCTGAGAAACCTCTCTGGAAATGGCTATTTTAGGGCTTTTATATACTTTCAGAATGGCCCAAAGAGCTGAAAAACTCATAACATGCAGCAATATGCCATATGGGACATGTAAAACTGTTTTCAGCCTTTAATACCTGTACATTTAAAATTATGTTTGATACTGACCTCACTAAGTGATATAATAGATAAAGAATGGACTATCAGATAATAACAAACATAGGAGTGAAAATAACCATGTATAAAATTATCTGTGGCTAGAGGAGAAGGAAAAAAGGAATGAACAAAATTTAAAGAGTGTTGCATGTCTGGGTTTCTTTGTTCCTTTCCCTTTGAAGTCAGCATGTGACATGTGCATGAAAGAAATCATCTTAAACTACACTTTTTGAGAAATCAAATGAAGCAAATTCCCCACTGTTAATGAAAATATTATGAATCTGAACAGCCTTAATTGCTCAAAGCTTTCTTTATTTAGTCATGTGGGAAATAATCATGCTTTTTTCTAGCTTTTTGTGACTTGTAGGAGATCAAAACCTCTTTGTCCTCTAATCTCTATGTCTTAGAATATTCCATTATATATGAGTTTACTTATATCATCCATCAATTTTCTACTTTTAGCATTAATAGATACTATTAATTGACATAATTGTTTTCTTGTTTTTATATATTACAGATTCAGACTTTCAAGTTCTTTATGTTCCTGTTAGGACACTCCTGTATTGATATATCTTCTTATTCCACTAGCTTATACAATATAGTCCAGTAACTTAATGAATTCCTTGCAGCTGTTAATTTCAACATGAGACTTCAACCGCAAACAGTGACCCCTCAGCTAGCCACAATATAAGCACTGTTCAATTGAGCAGATTCACTCTGTAAAGAACTACCATAACCTTCTTGTCCAGACCTGACTTTCCAAAACAGAGCACAAGATTTAAAAAATCTTTAAAATCAACTCAAACTCTTCATGGATATCCAGGAAAAACCACACAAACAAATAAACCAAGGAAAAACACAAAACACCAAAGCAAAACACAAACTTAGAGCTTTGAGCTTGAAAAGAGAAACAGCTCTTTGAAAAATAAAGACATGTTGACATAGTTCTCAAGCATAAGAATCAGAGATGTTTCATTTTAAAAGTGATCGCTGTATTAATTTAAAATTTCTTGTGGATATTTTCCATCTTTTGCATCTTATTTCTCTTCTTGATTTTCATATGCTTCTTTAGTATTTATGACTAACTTTTTAATCTTCTCTTCCGCATTTTCTAGTCATTTTTATCAAGTTAAATAGCAAGTGTTGTTGAAAATATTCCTCAAATTTCAAATCTAAACATTTTTAAAATTTTTAAATTTTAAAACTAAATAGAGGTTTCTTAAATATTCATAAAGCTGGTAATGATAGTGGAGCAGTAACAAACATATAACTTATAAAGTTTTTACTGGATTAGCAAAATTAATAAAAAGTCATCCATAATACGGTGGTAAGAATCATAGAATTGTTAAGGTTGGAAAAGCCCTCTAAGATCATTGAGTCCAACCCTTAGCCTAACTGCCAGATCCACCGCTGACCATGTCCCTAAGTACCACATCCAGAAGTTTTTGTGCACTTTCGGGGATGATGATTCCACCACTTCTCTGAGCACTCTGTTCCAAAGCCTGACCACTTTTTCAGTGAGGAAAATTTTAATTTTCCTAATATCCAACATGAACTTCCCCTGGCACAACTTTTGGCCATTTCCTCTTGTCCTATCGCTTGTTACTTGGGAGAAAAGGCCGGTCCCCACATGACTGCAACCCCCTTTCAGGTAGATGTAGAGAGCAATACGGTCTCCAGAGACTCCTTTTTTCCAGACTAAGGAACCTCACCTCCCTCAGCTGCTTCTCATAAAACTTGTGCTCCAGATCATTCACCAGTCTCATTTTCCCTTTTCTAGACACACTCTAGCACCTCAATCATAGAATGACAGAATGGCCTGGGTTGAAACCGATCTTAAAGATCATCTAGTTTCAATCCCCCTGCCATGGACAGGAATACCTTTCACTGGACTAGGTTGCTCAGAGCTCTGTCAATGTCTTTCTTGTAGTGAGTGGCCCAAAACTGAACACAGGATTTGAGATGTGGACTCTCCTGTGCCAAGTACTGTGGGATAGAACTCAAGGTTGCTCTTGCATTTGTGAAAAGTCTGTCCTGATTTTTCAAATTTGGAAATGCCACTAGCCATTCTCAACAGCATTAATCTTCTATCTGTATCAAGTACTGCACAGCTCAGGAACTGCCAGGCATTACTGCAACACTTTATATGTCAGCTAAACTTGGTGATTCCAGAGGTCTGAACATGCAAATATAAATAAGATAACACAGAAAATTATTAATGGATTAATGGATCCTATCGGCCTCTGTTAATTGTTGAATCTGGAATGCATGAGCGGTACAGAGACGGAAGTACTGATTGATATGATGTAAGGCCCCATTGACTGACAAACAACAGAGTTGTGAGATGAAACTAAGAAAGGCAGAATATAAGAGAAACAGAATAATCTGCAAAATGTTGGAGGTGTCTTCTGCAAGTTCCTTCACACTGGACAAAATCCCCTCTCTTTACACTGCTGTCACTTTGTTGTGTAAAGAATCAGTTAATTGGTCCTTTCAAGGCGTAATGGATGATAATGATGATCATGATGATGATGATTGATGTTAACGAAGCCACAGAGCTTAGAAACTTCTAAATTATTCTTCAGCGCCAATGCTGACACTAAGATAGCTTCTCTCTAACTTCAGTGTTACCAAACTCTACTTCAGTTCTAGGGAATTGAAATTCAACATGTATTCAGCCACTGTAAAAGTCAGTACTATACAACTTATTCTGATCTCATGGGCTGATTTCAAACTTTAATTATTTATAATCCATGTTCTAAGTGTTTTTAACTGCTTGTAGATAGACTGACATTGGCTTTAATCATTGTTTTATCTGCTTGGAAGAAGCTTGTTCTAGCTTAATCACTTGAATACTTGGCTTAATACTTAATTAAAGATATAAATACATAATTCTGAGTCCTTTTAGCCATTTCATAGAGGCATAGAAAAAAGAAAATTAGTAAGAACTGCCAAGCTTTCCTTCATCAGCTTTATTCATATCAGCTAAGTGATCACGACTGATAAAGGAAAAAGATTTTAAGAACATGAAAGGGATTCTCAAAAGATTTACCAAAAAGATGGATGGAATGAAAATAATTACAAACATATATCTGTCAGTATGTTCAGCACTCTGTGTATGAATTAGAATCCTTTTGGCCTTTTAATAACCTAGCTTTTTCTTTCTGCATAAAAAAAACACATTCAGTTTCAAATTTGTTTTGACAGAAGAGTGAAGTCAAGGAACTTTCTGAAAGAAGCCTTGAAACTGGATTAGCTTCAGAAGATGTAAGTAACAAATACTGCTAAATTGTGTTCTATGCTATTGTAAAAAATCTTTTAAAACATGCATTAAAAGCATCTCTAATTACATGACAGAACTTAAAGTATCTTCAGTGATCTATCTGCCACCTGGTCTCATTTTCTTGGGATTGGAAAATTCAGGTGAGAATTGTATTAAGATAGACAGGGGGAAAGTAAGAGCTTCAGGGACTTGAATAGCTGTGCAGTGAGGAAATAGGAAACTTTTTCACTCATCATAAGGTCTTTCACCCTTGGAAATTTCATGACAGGTGAGTACATCCTCTTAAAAGTAGATACAAGAATGTATGTGAATGGTGTAATAATAGTTTGCAGGTCTAAAAAGTCTTGACTTCTAAGTAGTTCAACTCTCCTTATAAATACTTATGAACAAAAGCTCACCATTGTCTTTGAAATCAGAAAAGTGTCTACATAGCCAGGGTGAGTTTCTTGTCTCATTCATACAAGGAAGCATTGAATAAAAATAAAAAAAAGGATTTATAATCCAGTACAACTTCTGAGGTACTGGGCTCAAATATCTCTAGAACAGAAACTTGGCAATTCACAAACATGGGTAAGAAAAGCTGCTTTTCTCTCTGTCTGTACTGTACCTAAAACACACAATTGTTATTAGTCAGCATTTTCATAAATACTACAATAAGTAAATGAGTACACTCATAATGGAGAGGTCATCAATGTAGACAATGTCAGAGACAAAAATTTATTGTGAAAATAAAACTCCTAGAGAAGTGGAAAGAAACAAAAGTTAGAAGTCTGATCAGTGAAGCCTTAGTTTTATCCAATTGATCAATATTTTTTGTTGTATGTTTGGTTTCCCATATAAAGCTCTTTAAGTACCAAGAAAATTCTCAACTAAAAATGATGGAGTGTTTAAAAGAAGAATGTAGAGAAGAGAACTCAGCTTAATGACATTAACTGTCTCCATAATGAAAAGTCAAGGGAGTTCGTCTTGTGTTCTTTCGACATTTTAATTGGGAAGGATATTTCATTAGATGTAATTTGAATTTAATTATGAATGGAAAAATTTCCATAAAAAAAAAGAAGTTTTAATATTGGAGAAAAACCCTTGGATGAAGAGAATAAAATCTGAACAGAAACAGGCTTGGTGAGAAAATTCAAATTAATTTTTAAAAGGCTGAAAAAGAGCATACATTCTTACAGAAATAGCTGGAGAATGTGGTTTAATGACACATATGTAGTAAAAAAAGACAAAAGAAACTACAGTACAAATTTAGAACACAGTGATAATAAAGACTGTAGGATAGTCTGTGGTACAAAAGAGATGTAACACAAGATAAATGTCACAGTTTAACCCCAGCAAGCAACTAAGTACCAGAGCTGCTGGCTCACTCATCACCCCAATGGGATGGAAGAAAGAATTAGAAAAGCTAGAAAACTCATGAGTTGAGCTATTTAATAAGTCTGTGTAATAAGTAAGGCAAAAGCCACGCATGCAAGCAAAGCAAAGCAAAGAATTCCTTCATTACTTCGCATGGTCAGGTGTGTGTTCAGCCATCCCAGCAAAGCAGGGTTCCATCACATGTCGTGGTGATTTGGAAAGACAAACACCATTGTTCTGAACATTCTCCCCTTTCCTCTTCTTTCTCCAGCTTTATATGCTGAGAATTGTATGGAATTTCCCTTGGGGCCAGTTGTCTGTCATCTGGCTACATCCCATCCCAGACTTCCCACAGCTGGGATGTGAGAAGCAGAAAAGGCCTTGACACTGTGAAAATGCTGTTCAGCAGTAACTAAAATATTCCTGTGTTTTTTGTGTTACTTCAGCTTTATAATTCTAAAAAANTTTTTTTTTTGTGTTTTTTGAATTGTAAAATCAAAAAAAAAAAAAAAAAAAAAAAAAAAAAAAGAAAAAGATTTTAATTCCCATGACTCTATGTTACAGGAATCAGATAGTCACTTATAGTGCAACACAGTTCTAGCAGTGAAATTCTGCATTCATTTCTTAAAAAAAAAAAAAAGGAAACAAAGAAGATAAGAGGCAGCTATAAAAAAGTTATTAACTGTTGTTTCACAGGTATTTAACAATATAGTGTGTAACCTTAATTGTGCTGTGGAGGAAGACTGCCAGGGAAGGTTGGGGCAGGGTCCATACCACACTGGTTCAATATACTAGATGCTTCTGTCAGCTAGTTTTCTGTAGGTTAGGGTTTTTTTTTTTTCTGTAGGGCTTGCTAAGAAAAGAAGCAGATCACTAACAAATTATAGATGTAGCTTCTGTGAGAGACTTTTTTTGTACATGATTATAACACCACAAAGGACTTTTGACTAATAAAACAACAGAAGCTGGGAAGGAGTGGTTCATTGTGAAGTGTCTGAGTCAGGGAGTATCAGCAGGAGAAGAATGGCCATTATGTATAGCCGGAGTGGATTTGCTCTATAGGTAAGTAAAAGTAACTGAAAACTGCTGGTCAGGTTAATGAGTTGGTATCTTAAATTTATTTTATATGGACAATATTTTTGTCAATGAAAATTTGGAGTTTATTTTCCTTTCTGTTTTCACTTCTGTATAGTGTTTATTTTTGTTTTCATTAGTACCTTGTTAACATCCCCAAGAAAACTATTTCAGTGGTTTATATGGGAAAATAAAACTAGAGCTAAGACCAATAAATTCATTTTAACATAATATGAACATGAAAGTTAAAACAAAATAAAATAAAATCTCTCTCAAAAAGCTCTTCCAAGTCTTCTAATTTATTGTGTGAAATCTGTGCTGCCACACAAAATTCCAGTTTCTTACAAAGCAAATTGTGGGAAATATTAAAATAACTCATACTGAAAAAACTCCATATGTGCCATACGATCCTTGCAAAAATGTGAGTCAAACCATTACTGATCAACTAAGAATCCCTTCTGTTTTAGTATTAATAAGGAAAAAAGCACAGTCTGAAGCACTGGGAAGCACTGTTTCCTTCTTCCATCCATATTGGTTTCTCTTACAAGTAGAGGAGAAAGAAAAAAAAATATAAGGCAAAATGGTGACATCATGGTGACTTCTCAGCTAGAGGGGGATCTGTGAAAGTTTCCCCATATTAGAACCTGCCACTTATCCCATCACTTGGTTTGCCTAGCTGAAGAACAGCATGACTTCAGGGACATATGCATATATAGCCTGCATAATATGAATTATTCATGGATTTAAGCAACAAGGCACATCACAAAGTGCCTGAACAACAAAATCTAACTGTAGCTAAATGATATGTAGCTATGTGTTAGAAATCGGAGGATCTACATTTACACTGTAATGTCACAAATATATAGAGTGTGTATTGTCAATGGATATACCAATCCAAGGTTAAATGAAATACACCAATCTATCATTTTTGAGGAAAAAAAATTATTTTCAACCAATGTTTTTCATTTAATTTTGTACAAATATATGAATCTTATGCAAAGTTTTGGTCTAGGTTTAAGCATTCAAAATTAAAAAAAAATATTTTTGTCCAAATCTGAAACATTCTTCTTGGCAGAGTCAAGATTCTTTTAATACCTGTCGATTAGCTAGTATATTTTGTTTTGTTAGGCATTAAACCATTTAGACTAACAAATATCTGAGTTTCAGAAAATTTTACCATCTAACATTCCTCAGACTGAAGTATTATCGACAGGGAATGAAGAGATATTTTTTGTTTATCTTTCAGTTCCTAAAGGGTGATTTTAACTTCCAAAATATCAGCTGGGAATATCATACAGCAGACTCAAACAGGCCCAGGAAATTTCTGAAGCATGTTGGAGATAACTTATTTGTGCAGGTACTTGTCTTCCCAAGTAATCATTATGAATGATAGAACTCCTCTTTCCTGGGAATAGCTGAATATTATTTGCCAATGGGAAGTAGTTAACTTATTTTGCTCTGCTTGTGTGTGTAGCTTTTAGTTACCTATAAAACTGTTTTTATCTCAACCTATGAGTTTTCTTGTTTTTACTCTTCTGATACTCTCTTCCATCCGACTGCGGGGATTGAACAAGATGTGATGTTGGGGTTAACTGCCCACCAGGTTTGACCTATGAAGAACACCTTTCTACTAGTTAGCTGGATTTAAAGTTTTTAAACATAGAACTAGAAGCAATTGAACAATACATAATCTGAAAAATATTTGGTCCACTGCAACTTCTGTCTATAGAAGGAATGTGCACCTGAGAACACCCATTTTAATCTATTAAACAAAGCATTTCACTTCTAGATAGCTGAAGGCAGATAACATAGACACATCTGATGTGTTATATTTAAAAAGAATACAAGACAGATGATTATAAAGTTTTTCATAAATACTTAGACATAAAGAAGACTCACAGTAAGAAAGCAGGAAACAATATTTATTGTCAGTGGCTGCAATTCTCTTTTAAAAAGGGAATAATCTTCTGTTTAGAAATATCCAGTATATATAGAGTGTAGCCTGAGGCTTTAATGGATTTCTGAGGTCTTCCTTACAGCGTTCAATTAAAAATTAACTGTGAAAGAAACCTACACAAGTTTGCATTTACTGCAAGGACAAAAAGTATATGGAGTTCCAATTGGTGTATTAATTAAATTTAATGGCAAGTTTTTGTGTCATAGTGAAGTGGCTATAAGAGCACTAGTGAATTATTATTCCTCCTAGTGGTCTTATGGAATTTTTTCTAAGTTATGAACCAGGTGTTTTTAAATTTTCAGGAAAAAAATACACATAAGGAATTTAATACATTTACCTGGAGCTGTCCTCACCAGAGCAGGGGCAGAATTATTACTTGCCCATGGCACATTCATGTATGAGGATTACTTATGTGCTCCAATATGTGAAACATAACATATGGTCAATTAGGGCTTACAAACTTTTCAGTATTTATTTCAACCTGTCAAATACTAGCTGTCTTGAATCCATTTGAGATGGCACTTGTAAAACATAAATAAATAAATTGTGAAGGATGCAGGACTTCATCTTGTTTAAATCGGATAGTCTCATACAATGTGTAAAATGAAGGAATAACAAAAAAAGATCTGGTTCTCTTCCTGCAACTATTTTAAACTGCATAAGACTCTTTTCTTTAGAACTCAAGGGACAAACAAAGGAGTTG
The DNA here is from genome assembly GCA_013396755.1 of Sclerurus mexicanus. NCBI lineage: Eukaryota > Metazoa > Chordata > Aves > Passeriformes > Furnariidae > Sclerurus > Sclerurus mexicanus. The sequence continues at coordinate 544,952 of VWZF01000357.1, read as the reverse complement.
TTTCCCCAAGAAATGCAAATACTTTTAGCTGTGTAAATGAGCTTTCCTCTTTTACTGAACCTCCAATCTCGGGGATTTGGGTAGATGGACATTAAGAGAACTTTAATGCAAATATTAGGACATGCAGATCTGCACAGCTTAGCTGGTCTTGACATGTCTGTGGTGTTCACATGTCCACATGCAGCTGGGTGACTAACTAGCAAATTGTATGCACAAGAACTCCACTAAAACTGTGACCGCTAACATGGTTAGTCTGCCATATGTTACTAGCTTTAAAAAGCATGTTATGACTCAAAACCAAGTCAACAAAGAAAAGAAGTGGATTCGCTTTTGCTGCTGACTTCTAAACCTCCAGTGTTCTCAGTACAGCTGTGACAACTTATCCCAGTGGCCAAATTAGTTCACAGTCAAGAGTAAAACTCAGCTCAAATACTGAATCCCCATATTAATGTCATCACCACAAATGAATGGTGTTATGTTACCATTTACTTATTGGACAACATCTGACAAATTTTCAGCTTTCTTTATCCTGAATCATTTGGAAACATCACTGTAGAATAGGTAACTTTCTTTATGTCTAAAGTCAGTCTAGATGGTGTCAGCTAGCAGTTATTAACAGTTTGTTACTTTGTAGGAAAAAAATTGATGCCTCAGATGCTGTCCCAACTACTAGCAAGCCAGTGTCACATCACATGAATAGTACACAAGAAAACCAAAAAGCCTAAGTAGCACCTCATTGGAAATCCTGGCAGAGAGAACAAAGGCTGCAAGTGAAAGGGACATATTTGGAGTAGTAAGACATAGTCAGTTTACTCCTTCCTGTTCTTCTTGTGGAATGAAATTTGTTCCTAAGTATTGCAACAACATTCTAGGACTGTGAGAGTGCAGTAACCACAGCCCATACACCTCAGTCTGGATTTGGTGAGCAGTGGCACATTTCAGCAGTGTCCCTCTTCCAACCCATGTCACAAGTAATTTCCTTCCATAAGGCCATCAAAATGAGAGCAAAGACTACTTGTCTCTCCCCCTTTCAGTCTCAGATAAGCAAACATCTTTAATGTTTGAAAACAGTTTATTAAATGCTGTTACCCACACAGCTTAATGAATATATTGAGAGCTTTTCCCTGGGGAGGCTGGGAATTAAAGAACACCTGGCCTTTCCTCAGCCTCCTCAGCATTCTGATAGCAAAAGAGATTAACAAGTCAACATTTCTTAAGCAGCAGAATCCTGTTTGTCATGTGTTTAATCAATGGATCCAATTCTAAATCCTGTGTTGCATCTTTTCTTCTCTGTGGTTCAGAAAACTCCCTACAATGACTTGAATTTTCAGTGACCCAGTTTTTTATTTTTGCTTTTTCATTGTAGAAATGAGCACTCTTACTACTACATGTTATTGCAAATGAGAAGCACATGTTCCTTTTTAAACTGTTAAGATAAACAGAGGGAACTTACCAGATTTCCTGGTTAAAGCTTATAGAGGGAAAATTTCTTGTAACTCAGACTTGCTTTGGGTGTTTTTGCAGCTAGAAAACACCCTGCATGGCATATTCAGCAAAAAGGGGTAATCATACAGAATGATTTTAGGAAAATTTTAAAAAAGGACAAAATGTTTTATCAAATAGTCACTGAAAAACTTAAAATGCAAAGAGAAAAAATTTCAGCGGAGAAAATTTTTCGTAAACTGAAATGTATGCTGAAATAGGCACCTTTAGTCAGTACAGGGGTGACACTTGAAAGCTAAGTATTGAGTAACAGGTTAAGTTAAACATCATGAAGATACTACAAAGACAATTTACAGATATTTAGAAGACCAAGAAAAAGATTGTAGTGTTTACTTCTACTATTCTTAACATTTCATAGAGCAAATTTCTGCACTGCCAGTCTACTCTAAAAGGAAGGAAGATCGAAACAAAGAGCCAATAAATGTATCCGTGATCATATGTGCATATATACATCCTACACAGGTAACTGTGTGAATTAATATAGAGATTAATTTATACAGCAAGTTAAATATATATGAAGCTTTTTATACTATCTCAAATATAGCTTTGACTGCAGTCTTATTGAGAGAGTGCTTCTCTTTTTTGTGAATTTAAGGAACTTTTTTCTTTGCTTAAAAAGTTGACTTTCTGGAGCCAAATTAAGCTTTCTGTTTTCCTTTATACTTGTCTTCTCTTACTCAGTGCACTGCATAGCCTTGTGGAAGAAATTTCAAGACACCGTGGACTACTTCTGTGTTAGCAAGACACTGGTAATACCACATACCATCTTGTCACATGTCTAAATAATACTGTCATTCAACTGTCTTGCTGCATAGAAAAGATAAATGACTGAGTAAAAGTTTTCTAGTCAAGTCTTACCTTGACAACATGGGAAAGACGTTAATGTGAAAAGAGAACATTATCACTGAATTGGCTGGTGTTCTGGTGTCACCATCCTCTCTGCTCTTTGTACCCTTCCTTAGACAAAGTTGTGGTAAAGCCAAAAATTCTTTCTAAGTTCAGCATTTCCTTATTACAGAACATTAGAAAGTCTTCAGTTCTTATTGTGGTTAAGCTGTGTAGAAAACACAAAGAAAATGGATGTCAGTTTATCTCCTATATGTATTTGTATGCAAAGAAGAATCAAATGACCTGGAAGCATAATGAATGCATAGATCTTCTCGTGCAAAGATTTCTAAAATCCCAAAGAAAGGAACATAACATCCAATTTGTCACTTTCTTTGGTGGGAAAAAATAAATTGAAAAATAAAATTCCAATTAGAATAATAGTTTAAAAAAACAAAAAAATATGTTCACTTCTACATGTTTCTTCCATGACAGAGTCAATGATCAATGGCTTCCTTTGAGCTCTTCCTAGTGGGAGCAAGTCCTTGGCCTAGCTTTTATCTGCCTTCTAAACACATATTTGAGATGTACACCTTCTGTAAATTACTTAGTTTGCTTTTATTACTGCAGTTTTCAATGTTAGTTCCTGACGTGTCTCTGTGAGTTGAATTTCCAAAAAAGCCAAGGAGTACAAAGAGAACGTTTAGCTTTTATTTTATTTGGTAGGGTAGATTCAAGGTGACTTTAGTGGATATTTGATAGGTTTTCCACAACTGAAAGATTCCTATTAGCAATTTCCATGTGATCACACAGACATAGTGGAATTCCTCCAGGATGCAAATGTCCAGTTGAAAGTTGATGGTTGGAGGACTAACCTAATATAGACCTATATTGATTTTGTTCCTATATGATTCTAAATGTGAACCTGTTTTATACTGTTCCTGTTCCTTAGATGACTCCTTCAGTGCCCAGGTGTCAAGTCCTTACCATGGAATTTTTCAATACCCAGATAAAACATCTAGAAAGCAATCAGTTAAGGGGATGTACAGTACACATCTGCCTTTGCACCATCTAGCAGCATTTAAAAAGCTCTAAAAGAGTTAGCTATTTACTTTTCTGTAAATCATGGTGCAGAATAAAACTGAAAGAAAAACTTAAAATAGCTTTCTCATAAACATTTGATAACAATCAAGATAAAACATATACATAGCTAAGCATGGCCAAAATGTACATCTGCTTAGAACTGAGATGCTTTGCAAAAGTATATCCAGTCTCAGTGAATTCTTTCCTATAGTTTTGTTTGCTATGTCCTGTACAAAAGAAGTAACTTGCCATCCCCAGCCCCAGAAATCCTCTCTAATTAGAGACCAAAAGCAAAGGTTTGCTGTGGACACAAAGCACAAATAATGAAGGGATTTGTCTAAGATGCCACAGTCTATTATGTCAGACTAAGGTCTAGAACACCAACATTTTATCCCAAATTTAGCAGGTGCTAGATGACAGTTTCTCTGATAGGTGTATAATATGCACATATTCATTATGAGCAGTTGAATGTCCAGATCAAAAATTATTTATGGCATATTTTTAAACATCATTAGAGAACTTAATTTAAATAAATGCAAAAAATATAAGATGGGGTTAGATCCTCTGAAATAAAACATCCTTGTTCCTTAGGTCAAGAATTTTTTTCTGTGTAGATTCTTGCTACTAAATGTAAGTTATGGTTTTAATGTATTTCTCACCCTAAGGCCCATTGTACATTATCTCATCTTTCAATATTCTACTACTTTAAACAATATGAATTTGACCATAACTAGATAGCCAATTAATCTAAGACTTTAGAAAAAAGTCCCAGGGACATAAGTTTTACAGATTCTTTCAATATGTTATTTTCCCTTTGCAGAGAAGAGTTCTGGAATATATAAAATTAACAGAGGTAAAAGATACCAAAATCCTCCCTTCTTCTCCTCCTACAAGCTGATTTCCCCCACAAAGAAATGCACCAGTCATATAAACAATTATTTGTTATTTAAAAGGCAACATATTTTTCTGCCATCCAGATAAAAAACCGACTATGTGTATCAACACATAGTCAGATCAACATATGAGTCAGATAAGGACAAGATGAGTAATTCAAGCTGGCCAGGTAATTGATACTGTAACAGAGAATGAGGGAAATTGTGCTTTCAACCTCACTGATTTCAGCTGACACCACAAAAATTTCTCTAACATTGGGGAAAATTTGCAGTGGATCTAAGTAGCAACCTATTTGCACAGGTTTTTTTTCCTACAATATTTTACTACCCATTTAAAAAAATAGCAACATGAGCAAAAGTTTCTGAAAAGAAGGTCTTCTGTCATAGTAATTATTTTACATTCTGTCATATTTGTACTTGAAAAGGAGAGAGCACCTCACTACACTTATCTACTTCCCTCTAAAACTGCAAAATCCCCAGAATAGAATAGTGCTAATGTGCATGTGAGAAACAGGAAAAAACCGCACAAAAATCTGAAATGTTCTTGTGTACTTTCCTATTTTTGCAGAAAATAATTACAGTTGTTCTATGACTTTTCAGAAGTTGTACCATTCCCAGATATAACAACAATCCTAAACTACTGTTGTCAGTACAACCTCATTAGTCCTCTGTTTCTTCCCCAAATAGATCAGACTTGGTTTAGTTATGAAAGAATTTGAGAGATCCAAAACCCAGTGGTGTCGAACAACCTCATGACAGTATTTATACTTAGCAGAGGTCTTCCTGTGTTCTTTTATCTATATTGGCCCCTCCAAACCTTCTATTGTTCTCATAGCTCTATGGATTATATTTTATAAATTATGACAGGCTACCAATAGAAAATCAGTCATCCAGGAAGGGCATCACCTCTTCTGGCTACAGCATTCAGATTACTTTGGCAGCTCCATTATCATCTCAATCTAATCCCACCTAAGAAAGAAAACTTTGGTTTTGCATTTTCCCTGTCTGCCTTGGCAATATTTCAAATTTATGCTTGACATGCTAATTAAAATAGGTTAGTCAGGTCTCTGGATGATCACATGGAGAATATAATTCCTCAAAAACTAACATCATGTGCCTCACTCTATGGTTTAATGTCATCATCATTATTATTACTATTATTATTAAGGCAACAAGAAATAGAGTGCTGATCTGTAGGACTATATTCTTCAGTATAAGCAGTCTGCAATCTGAAGAAATAAAATAATTGAACGGAGAAAAACAACAAAAACCAGACAAATCAACAAAAGTTGGCAGTGGCTTACAGTATCAAGTTTTAAATTTTCATTACTATTATTATTATTTCTTCCTTCTTTTTTGACAGGGTGAACTGATAAAGCTGGGAGGAATTTAAATATCCAAACTACCATGTGCTTGTTTCCCCATTGAAGAGCTGATCAAATTCTTCAAAACAGCTGAAAATAACAGGAAATGGGGGGTGGGCCTGAGGGTGGGGGTGGAGGAGAGGAGGAGGGATGGAGCTGGGGGAATGGAAGAGGCTGGGAGAAAATCTAAACCTGAGAAAAGCTTGCTCTTGAACCTTTCCACATGTTCCAGGTCTCAAGACTAAGACATTAGGGGGAATGACACTGTTACTACATGCAAGAAATTTTCTTAGGCAACTTGAGTAACTGTTGCTTTTATCATTTATGGCTAAGCTTCCTGAACTATCTTTAATATCCTTTAACTGCTCATCTGTTATTATTATGATTTTTTTTTTTTAATCTTCAGAGGAATTTAAAGTTCATTAGTAAAATTTTGGTCTTCTATTCTCTTCACTCAGATGCAAAGTCCTTCTTAAAAATATTTAAAGCTTTAGTAATCTTTGTTACTATTTGATTTTCTTATTTTTCCTTTTTTGCATTATCTCTCCACACTTTTAGTTCATAAGTGATTTTAGGAAGTGCCATTCTGACAGTAAGAGATATGATCAAACAAAAAGTTTATAGGAGATACAAAAGGAAAAGACATTAACAGCATGAGCCATAAGTGAAATTCTGAGTCCCTGAAATTAATAGATATTTAACTAGATATTTTTATGGTACTTCTTTTATATATATATATATATGGATAGTCTTATTGAATCTAGTATATGGCCATATTAGAGCGTTGGTAAATGAATTTAAATATACATGAAGGAAGCAAAACATTATTATTCAAACAGCCACCGAAATTGAGTCACCTTCAAAACAGAACAGCAGAACAACACACAGCTTAAATAACTTCAGAAAACTGGGAAATGGAAAAGGGAATTTCAAAGATTATTTCCCAGTTAACTTAGTTCAAATTTGTCAATTATTATAGTTCTTCTGTTTCCTTAATAAATTTGTGTATTCCTGATTTATTTCTTTATTTACCTATTTATCACAAGATGAAAATTTCTCCTGTTAAGGGGAGGATCTGAGCCTCAATAGCCTGCTGATTAGGTGACAAGCACTACAGGATGTGGAAATTAAATGCTGTATGTAAAAAAAAAGAAAAAAATTAAAAAAAAAAATTAACCAAAATATGGATGAAGGCCAAGCAAAGGGAAATAGAAGTCCTGCAGTTGAAAGACTCCAGCTTTGCTTTAATTGTTGTGCCTTTTTTTTTTAACAGAAAGATATATTTACCATTTTCCCTCTCCCATTCTCTGTATTATCGGGACCCCACTTGAATAAAAAAATCTAAAATCTTCAGTGTCAACTAATAAAATCTACTTAAGAAAATATTCACAGTGGTAAGATGTCAAGTTAACGTATGACTTGTTTCACTAGAACTTTACTTTCTGTTTGAATAACGGTACATAATTTTCCTCCCATCCATTTGCGCAGCTATTCCGTCAGATTAAAAATTCTCAGTTCTGATGTAATTTACTTTCCCTGGCATCTAATGCCATTGCATTTCTTTTTTTCTGTAGTAGAACTAATGGCCAAGAGTATAGTTCTGATTGCGGGAGACTATTTATATGATGTCCAGTGAAAATCTGTCAATACAATATGCTGCCCTAAGTGCTTTCTGAAAAGATGCTTGAACTTTCCCTTCATTTTTTCAGAATCAGTTTTGACCCTGCTCATTAGAGGACAACAGAATGGCAACTGAGAAGGAAATATCTAAATCTAATATTTTTAGTGTTCTTAATCTGGGCTGACATAGTTCTACAGGAAGCAGAATAAGCCTTGCTAGACCTTTGGAAAGCACACAGTAGAAATAGAATTATAAAGAAAAACAACATAAGCTTTTATTAAAAACTGTATCATAGCCAATGACACCTCAGGCAAAGATTAAAGATGATTTCGTCTATTTTATAAACACTAAAAAGCAACACCTTGTTGATGAGTCTGTTTCCAGACAAAAAAAATACATCATATAATAGGAAAAATAACATGCAAAGTATCACTTATCTGAGGATATTTTCAACTTTTCTCATTATAGAATGAGAGAATCAGAAATTTCACAGACATTTTTGCAGTTGTCATTATTGATCTATTTTGAGTTTGTTTACGTTATGCTTAAGGATTGAAAATATCTGCAATCCAACCTTTGCTAGCTGATCTGCATGAAATGTATGATTTCAGTGGTGTGGGGTTTTTTGTATGTATGATTAAATAATTGCTTATGCCCTTTGAAAGGGCCTATTTGTACTTTTTAACTAAATGTTATTTTCAACAATATTCATACAAGAAGTATTAGAATGCATATTCTTCATAATTAAAATAGTTACAACTTGTTCTCAAGAAAATCTGTGTACTCTAAATGCAAAAAGTTAGGAAGCATAACATCAGTAAATTCTATCTTGAATGATGCACATAAGAAAATTTGGAAAATATCAGTCTTCTAATGTGTTTATTGAAACATATACAGCAAAGACTTGAAACATCACTGAAATGATAGAAAAACACAAAATATTACTTGCTTGAAAGAGTAATTCATGCAAAATAATAGAATAAGAATATAAATCAATCCATAAACCTAAAAACACCCACCCCAGTTGTTTTTAAAATATTTTTAAGTACTGACTGCATTTGAAAATGTCACAATAATGCTTGAGAATATTCTCCTAATGGAAAAAAAAGTGGTTACGTTCCTTCACTACACATCTACTAAAATCAGTTATAGCTATATTGAGTAACACGTGAAAATGTTATTCATGTCAGTGCAACAGTGAGAAAAGATTAGATGGACTAACTGGTCCTAACCTTTTAAGCAACTAAGTCCACATTTAGATAGAAGCAATGCTTGCAATCCCCCACTCAATTGTCAAATAACCTTATGAGGTTCCTTCCTAGGAGTCTAAATTTCTAATTATTACTAAAATTATCTAGGTCTTGATAAGCCCAAGCAATTTAGCACAAGATTTATAAAGAAAGCGTTTTGGAAAATACTTTTTCAATAAAGGTATATTTAAGTTTACTGAGTACTTCCAGGAAGCTTAGCTTTTAAGACATATGTGACAGGCATTCTCTGATTGACTCAAAAATCCCAGGCAGAAAGAATTTTTTTTTGCATTCAGAAGTCAAGCACATAGAACATTGAACCAGATATAAGAAAGACTGATACTCAAGACTGACATTTTCTATTGAATATATCTCTCATCTCTCAGAGCTGTGAGCAGACCCCCTGATTATTATCTATGTTGAAGCATAATTCTCTCCAATCCCCTACTAAAAGACTTCCCTCCCTGCCCACCCTCCAGCCCCCTCACTCCCCCCACCCACCCCTTTTATTCAGTATTCAATGAATAACAGAGAAGCAGAGGGAGAAAGAGACTTGGAGTCTGGGAGCTGGATCAGTCTGTGGAGCCCTGGTTTCCAACTCCTGCTTCACTTCCAAAGAATCTGACTTAAACTATTGAGAAGCAACCTCAGTTAATGTTGGTAATTGATCGAGGGTGCAACGAGTTATAGTTCTGACAAGCAAAGTTGATCTAATTTCCTCTCAGCTTTGCAATTTCCTCCCTTTTCCTATCCCATTTTCTCCTGGTTGTCACAATGACAAGGCAATTCCATGGGATGTTAAAGTCTGGAAATGCAATTGACTCAAATGGTTTCAATGTGAAATTAACGTAGCCTTTCAGTGCCATGGGATCTGGAAGGAAGTCATCTTCTTCTATGTGATCCTCTTCCCTAGCTGTTTAAGACCAGTTATCTCATTTTCAAAACTTTTCTTTTTCTTTCAATAAGAGCACAGGAATTAAGTCAATTTTATCACACTTTTTATGATTACTATAATATTTTCATACAAAAACATTGTGAAACTGAAGGACCTTGACCACAGAAGCATTTAGCAATATATATTCACATGTGGTAACAACTGCTGTATATTCAGCTGATAATTTCAAGCAATTCATAGGGTGATGATTTGAATCTGCCCTCCATGCACACTGAATTCATTGTTCCCAGGAAGAAATTATACCCTAAGAAAGTTCATTTTAGAGGGAATTGCATGTAGCATACAGTAATACTTCAAATCCTTTGAGAATGTCCCTATTGCTTCAGTATACACATATTTGTTTTATATGAGATTACTGTGGGATACATCCTTATTCTTCCTCCCAGTAAAGTTCATGCACCACAATGATGATTTTGCTTATGAGCAGAGGGGATTATGATGACCAGTGAGATACATTCATTAGTTGCTTAAATTGTGGTTGGCTCCCAAAACAACTATTATAGAATGCCTCCTCCAAATGTCACTCAAGTGACTGTTTTCTTTCAAAAATCCCTTGGCCCAATGAACAACTTTTCTTGTCATTTGTTCAAGTCAGACCCTAAAATTCATACCACAGTTGCCACTGCCATGATTCATAGTTTAACGTCATAAGATTTTTATCTGTGTTGTCTTTCACATGTCCTCAGTTGGTTTTACAGGCATGAGAAAATCCCTGACTGAGAATGCTTCATCCTCTGAAGGAATGAAGAAACACATGTAGCAAGACATGACTTATTTATACCTTGGAAAAGAGAGAATTCCCACCTTAAATCAGCTTTATACCTAATGCTGGCCAATTACTTTACCTTATCTATATTGTCTTTGATTTAAACTCTGTTAAGAATGCAGAGAAATTGTCATTCTTATATTAGTCATTAAAGACAAAAATTAAAATTGAAAAAAAAACCCACAAAAGAAAGCAAACAAAAGCCCCCCAACCAAACAACCAAACAAAATGCCCAAAAAACTCCAAACAAACAAAAGAAAAAACCCAACCCACCCAAGCCCAAACAAAACCAACAATTCCAAAGAAAAAAACCTGATCTGTTTATAAATATATGTGATCACTAATAGAAAGCATGGCTGCATAATACCATTGTGAAACTGATTTATGTATTGGTGAAACAGACAATAAAATGAAATTCAAATGACTTACATTTACCCTCACTTCTGTGATAATTTTTTGAAAATGCTTCAAATATCATAGCTCTATAATCCTCCCCAAACAGCAAATATTAACGTGACATTTAATTTACTCCTCAGATATGTTAACTAGGAACTCTATTTAAAATTAATATTATAGTCTTAATAGTTTAAGGAATCCAGTCAACTCATATAGCCAAAGTGCCATGGGAGTCAGAGTGACTAGTTAGTAAATTAATGATCCTTGATAAAATGAGAACTGCAGAGAAAATTGTCTTGATTTGTACACAGATAACTGTTACACTGAATAACTATCAATGAAAGCAGAAAACCCCAGCAACATGTTCACCCTGTGCTAATTTACATATGTAAATTTCCCTAGGTAGCAGTCTCTTCAGCTACAAATTTCTTTTTGATAAAAGTGTGTCAAGCAGGTCTTATACCCATAAAAGAAGATTTTAAGCTCATTAACTTGTGAACATTATGAACAGAACCCTACTGCCATCCGTTCCTAGTTTTATTCTTCCCTCTTTCCAGCTTTGACATTCAAAAGTTGGAAATCAATTTGCTTCAAGGTATTTGGGGTTTATTTGAATATTTCCTCTGATTAAACATTTTTAGCAGAAAAGGTAGCAACACTAAACCTACATGATTCCTCTTAACAATTACATCACTGGATTCCAAGCCAGCAGTGTGTCCAGGTGGCCAAGAATTCCAATGGCATCCTGGTTTGTATCAGAAATAATGGGGTCAGCAGGTCTAGGGGAGTGTGCCCTGTATTCAGCATTGGTGAGGCAACACCTCAAATAATGTCTTCAGTTTTGGGCTTTCATTACAAGAAGGACATTGAGATGTGTAGTGTGTCCAGGAAGGGCAACGAAGCTGGTAAAGGGTCTAGAGAATATGTCTTATGAAGAGCAGCCGAGGTAACTGGAGTTATTTAGCCTGGAGAAAAAGAGTCTCAGGGGAGACATTATCATTCTCTACAATTATCTGACAGGAGGTTGTAGTGACGTGAGGGTCGGTCTCTTTTCATAAGAAACAAGTAATAGCATGAAAGGAAATGGCCTCTGGTTGCATAACAGGGTGTTTATATTGTATATTAGGAAAAAGGGTGGTCAAGCCTTGGAAAGGACAGCCCAAGAAAGTGGTGGGGTCACCAACCCTGAAGGTATGCAGATGGGGCACTCAGGGACACGGCTTATTGGCAGACTTTGCAGTGTTAGGTTAATGGTTGTGCTCGATCATCTTAAAGGTCTTTTCTGACCTAAATGATTATATGATTTTAATTCAAGATTTCAGGGAGAGAGAAAGAGAGAGATCTCTAGATAGACAACACAATCTGTAATTCAATTGACCAGTCAATCTATCTCTTACATGTTGGGCATAAATGTTGGTAACCATGTTTAATTTCAGTGAATGCTTCCTTCATGAGGAAATTAACTGAAACTAATCACTTTTTTGAGATTAAAAATAAATAATTTCAAAAATTATTGGAATTAATTCAATTCTCTTCATCTTACCATTGAGACCTCACAGCAGAAAGAGGAAGAAATGGAAATATTTTGCCCCTTTCTTCCATAGTTCTACCTGATTTTTCTCTGTGGGTGACCCTTTGTCATTTAGAGGTAGAGAGAGTAGTAATATCTCTGCCTTTGCAGCCTTTTCTCCAAGGATAACACAAACATTAATGAACAGGTCTCAAGATTGTCCTCTGATGGGTGTACACTCCTTTTTATTGGAGAAGTACTTCCAAAGGCAATTTCTTTCTGTGCTACCTGACAACGTAGACAGTGCAGGTTTGATATTCTTGCTTAAAGGGGAGCATTCTAGAATTACACCTTTAATGTTTCTGAGATCAGAGCCTATGTTTTATATTTCACCAAGAGAAAGAAACCTGATTCTTCGGTTCCATCCTCTGAATGAACTTTCTTCTTTCTGACAGGTAGAGATGAAGGCGGAGAAGAAAAGACAAAGATTTTGAGCTTGGTGTTCTAACTGAATGCTGGAACATAGTTGGAAGCTTGTGCACAAACTGGGGTTACACAATGTGGGCTGTGCTGACCATAAGAGCTGCCTTTTCAGTTCTATTGATCTATGACTTTAAGCAAATCACCTTCAAATCTGAACCTCTCTAGAGAAATGAAGTAAGTTATATCCTTCAGTTGAAGGAACTAAGGTTAAACATAAGTAGTACTATTATTATAATATTGCAGGCTGACCTGTAAAGCACACAGAATTTCTTAAATTTCCTTTTTCTCTGGACCCCAGATGGCAGTCTAAAAACACTTGACTTCTGAACTACTGACTTCAAGTGTTATTAGCAGCCCTTTGGCCTCCCATTAAACTGTAGTCTGAAAACTTCACATTGTTAAAAGCAAGTAATAAATGAGTGCTCAGCTTGAACCTGGAGCAGCCATGATATAAATATGAAGAAAAAGAAGAGGGGAGGAGGAAAGAAAATGAAAACTGCTGTTCAGAGAAGCAAGAGAGGACCTGTTCCACAAGGCAAGACAAGACTGGAGCTAAGAATGACAACAGCATAGGTGGAGCTACAGAAAATGCACCTAGCATGTAGGTCCAGAGTCCATCCAGGCAAACCTGTCAGTAATCTATACCAGCAGATGTAGGACTGGACATGGGTTGGCCTATGACATTGCCCCGCCTACCATGGGTGCCCATGGCAGAGTTGACTTGGAGATCGAGATCTAGGCAGAAGGTGAGTGGGTAAGGATCCTGGGGGCTATGCAGGGTGGTCAGGGTGTTTCGGTCTCCTCAGGCCCTTGAAAAGGGCAAACAGAATTTCTGTATGTGACTTAAAAAAGGTGTCTGCTGTGCAGAAATACTGGGTGAAAAGCACAGAACTGCCCACACCAGGAGATGGAAGTGCTATTCAAAGGCCTTGCTGTATCACAGCACAGGTAGCTCACTCCAGCTACGTTGCTCTCACTGCGTAACTGAAAGGAAAAAAACTGATCTATCTATAAGACAGTAACTGGATAACTAAGGATTCCTATTTTCTGAGGTTGTCTTTCTCTGATACCTACAAAAACTAGTCTATGCCTCATTTTTCCTATACATGAATAAAAATTGTTGCAGATGTTCCAAATAACTTGTATTTTATTGTCTCTTTAAACTTCATACAAGGTTTTGAAAATATTCTGCTGTTTCTACCGTGAGCCAGAAATTTATAGCTCTTTTGGGACCTCCTACAAAAATGTGTCCAGTCATCTGAATTCAGACAACTTGTGAACATTTTAGAAGTCAGGGTAATTGTGGTTAATAATTTTAAATTATGAATGATCTATATTAATTACAAATTACCTGAGCTTCTTTATTCTGAATTCTTAGATTGGTATTTTTCTAACAGGAACAGGCTTTCTCTTGAGCTTCAGACCTTATTTTTGACAGAGAATAGAGGAAAGAGAAACTTCTCATTGTTCTGGTGATTCTATCTTTACACTTAAATTGATTTTTCCTTTTGGTCCTGGCCTCAGCCTTTTACCCTTTCTTAAGTCAGTAGTGCATTACTTTGAAGACCCAATTTGTGTAAATAGCTGAAACATCTTCAGCCATGAATGGCAGAATCGGTCTCAATAATCCAGACTGTTTATAAACCTGTTGGCAAAAAGATTTATAGGTTCCCAGGCTTCCTCATTAAAATGTGGATGGCAGGTTTTAATCAGGAAAAAATATATCATGTAATTGCAATTCCCTCAAGAACTCCAGTAATGCGTTTGCATTTGCACAGTCTCACTACTAACATTACAATGGGTAAGTGTCTGCCTGTCACTATTTCCATTGTAAAAACCTGCACTATTTCCAGCAGGGGCAATAATTTAGTCGTAAAAATTCACATGGTGCTGCAACATGAATCATTACTAGAAGCAGATCCTGATTCAGGTAATGAGTTTAATTGAACACACTTTAAAGGAAGGTTGGGCAAATAGTTTAGAGAAAAAAGAAAAAGGGCTAATCCAAAACATAGTGTATTATCTGCATCTGTTGAATGTCACACACCTAGCCTCTTCCCAGGATTTGCAATTACTACTTCTTTCCCTTGACTTTAAATTTGATCCTAGTCTCCTTATAGAAAGGGAGCCGGGATACTGAAATCTGTGGAGATTGGTAAAGAATCTATATATTTGCATTTTTAGAACACCTCTCATTAAGGTCTTAAGTGCTGGTGACTGGAAGTAGTGGGAAATGAGAAAAAAAAAAAAAAGAAAGAAAAAAGTGGATTATTAAAAGAAATGTCCACTGTAAAAGTATATTTGAAAGGGTCACAAAAATATTGTTGGGACAATGCAAGTGGATATATGTCAGCTTATTACTGAAAAGATGAAGTAGTTGGGCAAAGCTCCTGTTAGCAAGAAACATATGTATATTGCACAGTTTCATATGCCTTGTACCTTTACTATTTAAATTATCAGGATTGAGATTTTGACTAATAGTTAAAATAAGAAAAAATATTTTCTAAAGAGACTTCACTAATCAGACTGAAAATAATGAAAGAATATTTGCCCATATCACTGAAAGCTGATTAACTAATTCAACAGATGAAATTTTTGCTGCTTTTCTAGGGAGACTACTTGAAACTCCTTAAACTTCACCCTTATGAAATAGTGCCTAACACTCAGCCTACAATTTATTTGTTATATATTCAGCTATACTTGTGTGTCTTTTCCCTTATCACTGCCCAGGTCAGAACATATCATTCCCACATCTCACTACTGTCCATTTTTCTAACACATAAAAGTGGTTACTATAGCCCTACTTAAGACTTTCAGTTCTTGGAAGCATATGTTTTTGTTGAATAACCCAAAAATGGACTGTAAAGCAGAAGCATATAGAATTATGTCAAAGAGTTAGGAAAGGATGTATTAGAAATAGGAAGTTCCATGGAGAATACTCTACAGCTGTAATCACGTGTCTCTCTAATTACCTTTAATGAATCAACGTGCTATAGCTACATTTGTTTAAATTGTTCTTATAACTGTTCTTATAGTCAATGACAACTCCTACCTCACTTCCTCCCAAGCACAGCAGTCCCAACAATTACGGACCTGATTCCTTTTACTGATTTTGCTCAGGGTATAAAAGCTTTGAAAAAAACTAATGCCAAGAAAATGAGTAACTCCCTTTCTCTAGGCAACTGTATGTTCTGGGTCACTTGAAACTATCAATACTATAGACCAGGAGGGGAATTATGCTAGGTGCTCCCTGCTTCTGGCAGTCTAAACCATTTAACTCATTTAGTTTATGCTCATCCATGAAGGTAAGTGCAGCTTTGAGAGAAGGAAACTATTTTAATTCAACTGCATTCCTTCTACTTAGCAATCAGTTTCTGATACATATGCTTTCTTTGCCTGAATTTGTTTACACTGGAGTCTCAGCCTTCAAATATTCAACATCACAAATTGATTTCACACTCTCATGTCACTCAGACTGTGCAAAAAGATGTACAGTTCAAAAGAAATCACTTACACTAAATACCCTGACTTTTTCTGAGTATAAGTCTGTTTCATAATGTTACTTCAATATAGCTTGTGGTGTATTAATATGATATATTCCAGCTATTAAGTTTTAACATGCGTAGCAGGGGTTTTATGAGTGCGTGTTGCTACACAAAATATGAAGCATTTTAAGACACCTGCTTTGGCATTTCAAGAAATATTCTCTGAAAAGCAATGAAGTACACTCATGATAAACTACTAAAAAAAAAAAAAAAGTAATTCCCTATCCTGACCCCCTCTGCTAAATAAGAGATTTCAGAGTACTGGGCTTGCCTGAGAAATACTAGAGATTGTTCTTTTGCTGGGATATTTCAAGGGAAAAGAAAATATTTAACAGACTTACATGAATGGATAAGAAACATTACACCAGTCTAAACATACCCTCCTTGGTTTCTGCTCCAAAGACATTAAACAACTATTTTACAAATTACAGTCTAAGCATTGAATTCTTTAGCTGCTTTAGACAGTGATTTAAAGTTTGACATTCCAGCCATTCATACAGTCTGTATGGAATTTTAATTAGCAAAATAGATTGTTACTAAGAATGAGTGAAGTAGGTAAACCAGAGGAAACTCCCCTCTTGATTCCTATTCCAGCTCCCCATACTTTAGATTTCCGGGATCATCTGACTCTGATAATCCTAACCCACATGAAAGAATATAAATTTTGTTTCTGTGCAAATTACAAGCAGTGGCATATGAATTTCATAGCTTCAGTTTGTATATTGAAAATCTGGATTTTTATCCTTTGAACCTATAGCAACTCAGAGGTTATTAAATCAAGGCTAGGAAACACAATAGTGAAATCTGTAAACTATGAATATTATTAATAGCTTCTACACTGTGTCAGTATTCAGATGGTACAGACTAAACCCCCAAGTTTTCCCTTGCAATGAGCTGAGTCAATTAAAAGAATTGATGAAAAGAATTAAAAAGATTGATGATTCACAGTTTTGAAAGACAGAAGGCAGTAGCATTTAAGGTCAGTGTTTATGCAGTCTGTCCTGCATAAAGCATGCCCTGAGATTATCCTGTATTTCTTTCCTACTTGTTACAAATCCTGTGTCTTGTGTAGAAATATCCCAACTTGATTTAAATGTTTAGTAAGGGTCTACCGCAGTTATTTAAAAAATATTTGAAAATTATTAGCTCCAGTATTCTGTATCTTCATCTAATATACATTTGTTGTATAATATTATTTCAAAATATAAAGAGATTCAGATCCTGGCTTTTCTGGCCTGCAATGCTCTTGTCACCCCAGCTGAAGTACAGTTATCAAATTTCAGTTCCAGACGTCTGTATTTATATAGACGTACAAGTTTGTTCTGAAGGACAGAACAAGTCATCAACTAACATTTTATTATAGAAGCATTTTTGCTATTCTCTTGTTCCCTTCAATAATTGAATTAATTAAACTTCATGTTATACTCAGAGGCATATCACAATTATATGAACACATGTGTTTGCAAAGGAAACAAACGAATTTATATACCAGAGCATTCATGGAGGAGGAAGCAGAATAGACATGGCCAGTCTTCCACTTGGCAATGTTGGTACTTAAGCTGTATTGTAAATCTCTGTCTGACATGGGTCCTGGCAAAGATCTTCATGAACTTATCCACAGCTTATAAATCTTTAAATATTTTGGGTCACATAGTAGAAGACATCATAAGACAGAGGACACAGGAAACTGAACCATGTTCTAAATAATGTATTTTCAGTCCCTGTCTAAGTTTCAGTGTTAGTAGAGGCACCTGGAGGATTCTTGATATTTTTGTGTCATATACTCTTAAGTTTCCTGTCATGTTTTGAATTTGTTCTTCAGCCTCGCTTTCCTCTTACACTTTCCCAGCAGGTATACCACTGTGACATGTTTGCCTTGCTAAAAGGGAGTCATAGAGTCTGCAAATGGGAGATCCAGGAAAATGTGGACAGGCTCAGAGAAGTTATTGTTTCTATCTTCTTTTCTCCACTTTCTCTTCCCTTCTGCTCTTAACAACAGAGAGGTCAAATACTCATATCATTTCAAAAGTGTGATATTTCTTGGGGGCCATGTGGAAATTGTGAGTTCAAGAAATAGCTGCTTCATTGGCTCCACTCTTCTATTTCAGGCTCCTTTTTCCTTCTTCCGCATAATTTTCTACGTGGTGCTTTGCCTCATCATTTAATAATAGGCAAATGACATGCAAATTATTCGATACACTCATTGCTTTTCCATCTGTGTTTCCAATTTAAGGGGGTAGGAATGGCAAGGGAAGACAATTAAAACTAACAGGCTATGCCTGTGTTACTAAATTAAGGAAGACCAATAACAGTTCTTGGCCCTGAGATAAACTGGCCCTACTAGATTTTCATCTGGACTTCTTGTGACTAGCCCTCTTGGGAAGATTTGTCTTAAAAAAAAAATAACCAAAGAGAAAAGTAACAACCTGTTGTGGTTCACTAGGCTCCAGAGGGTCTCCCTACCCACAACATAAACAAGATAGATATAATCACGACTTCTTCTGGACAAAAAGCCCACCCACCATCTCATCTTGACTTGCACTAAGTAGCCTGTGTCTTAAAGAATTCAAGAAGGTCTCTACAGGAAAAGCACAACGTAATTCGCCACAGGTTTCAGTGGAGCCATAGGCAACTAATCTGGAGAAGATGACATCATTGCACTGTTAATGCAAGAAGTAATGTTTATTACACTTTGTTCTGCTCTTTAAATCACTCTCCTTGAAATACTTCAGGCACAGCTAAAATCACAAAGACACAGATTTTCATGACATTCTTAAAGTCACTGTTTCCTAATTTCTGGGCAATTCTGAAGGCTAAGCAAATAGAAAATGAAAGACATTTAGATACAGAAATATAGATAGAAAATTGTCTGCCTAGCTGCTCTTGAAATGCCAGTTTTTGAAATGCCCCTTAACACTGAAATAGTTTTAGAAATCTGTCCTCCAGTCACATTTGATAAACGAAAAACCATTAAAGTTCTCCCTTTGTTGAAAGCGTTATTATTTGATTCAGTCTTACGAACACCCTGTAACATGATAAGATGCCTATCCTGCCTCAGCTCTGTCTCCAACAGGAGCTGATCACAGCATTGGAAGGAAATTTTCACTGGGTGCATGCTGGAGATTTGTAATCACTGTGCCTTTCACAGGTATAGCACATGGATGCTTCTGGCATTTTTCACAGTTCTGTGGCACTGCAGGGGATGTTCCTCTTGATGTCCCCTCAAGTTCCCTTTTTTTTTTTTTTAATGGTACCCTGAAATCACACATATTTCAGGTTTTGTGCTTTCCCCTCTCCTTTTTAGAAAGGCTTGAGTTTGCTGTTATGAATATAGTCATCCTGTGTTTGCTCTATCCTTGCTTGATAAAGTTCTAAAGCAAATCACAGAAATGACACACAACTGCGTTTTGAGGTATTGCTTATTTGTTTGCTTTAAGCAGTACCTGGCATAGAAAGATCTCATTGACAGTTGTTGGTTAGAGCTGAAATTAAATCCTGCATGATTTTATTAGGAGAGTTGGTTCAGTTTACCTGTTGCATAATTGATATCTTTAATAGCACTGTGTTGTAAAACAGAAACTGAAGTGTTGTAGAAAAGGTGGGATTCCCCTTGGAGGCAATGAACTGCCACTTCTGAGTAGCTTGATTTCAGGCAGCTTCACTTTCTCCTGCAAACCACTTGAAGGAGGGAATGCACAGAAAAGTTAAACCGTGTCATAAACTTTTATGGATCCACTTCCAAAAGAGCTTTATGTTTCAGAATGTAGAAGATATGTGCAAAATCTACCGAGGCTGTCAGTTTCAAAGTAAATATAAGTATATGCATATGGCATGGGGGAGGAATTTTAAGTCTTATTTTATTTGAACAGTATAAGCAAAATGCCTAAATAGGTCCATGGTTAAAATAAAAAAAAAATATTGAAAAAAGTAACAGTGATCATATATATGTCCCTGTACACAGAATTTAAAGAAATTTTCATCCCTTGCTGTAACTGATGCTTCTCATATAATTTTTTTAGTCTGGCATCAGTTATGCAGTCTTTATGTGAAAAATATGATTATGTAAAACCCTGCCTACCTTCATCTGGCCCAGCTGCAAGTATGTTTATAAAAATGAAGATATGATGCCCAGCATGTACAGTCTGTGTAGAGAAGATGACATGCAATCTCTATTTAACTCTATGTATTCCAGTAGTAACTTCATGGTGATTCCCTACTGGGTCTGTTATGCTTGTAGTTTTCTCTGAGCAATTGAGATAACATGCATAAATACCAGTACAGCCCTACTGAACTTCCAGTGCAACTCTGCATGAAATTGTCTGTTCTTTCAATAAAAACAGTTGCAGAAATAATTTATAAGCATTGTGTAAAAACACATAGGTGTTATACACTCGATTTCACACTGTAAAGACACGCTGGAACAAAGCTAAGTCTTCAGAGGTTATGCATTTATTTAAAATAATTCTGCCACTCACGGCAATTGTCACTGCGTGACACACACCAATTCACAGAAAAGGTATCCTGACTGAGCTGAGTTGTTTTTAATATGATAATGTCATCTCCAGACAAGGTAAATTTTCTCAGTTATTTTTTAAATCCTCTGTTATATTAAACAGAATCACAAAATCAGGGAATATTTTGAGTTGGAAGGGACCTACAAGGATCATCAAGTCCAACTCTTAAGTGAATGGCCCATACAGTGAAACCCACAACCCTAATGTTCTTTAATTTACATGCCTTTTCTAAATTTTACCACTTCTTCAGATATTTAAGATACCGAATCATTAATGATAGTCCAATAAGTCACAGTTAGAAAGAAAACCATGTGATCTGTATTAAAAAACACAACAATTTTTAAGTTTGTGATATAATACCCAGTGGAATTAATGAAAACATTTCTGTTAAAGTCATCTAATGTTGAATGTCAGCTATCATTTGATGTCACAGATGGAAGATGTCACAGTTGTCTTTTTATTTTTACTACACTTTATGCCACCTTTAAAGCAAACAAAAAAAGTTAAAGATTGTTGTGTGTATATATATAAATATATATATTTATATATATATATAAATATGTAGCATTTTTTTCAGATGTACATTGGTTTTTACACTAAGTTCAGGATACTTGAAACAGCAAGAGAAAAATATTAAGCAGCAAACCATGTTATTATCTCTACTCTACATAATGATAGCACATTTCATGCCTTTATATCTCTAATTGTTTTGTGACTAATGTCCCTCTTTCAGCATTGAGGTTTTAAGTACTTGGGTGTATAAGAGATGTGTAACATTTGTCTGTGTTGTCTCTCACAGTTTTAATCTGTATCAAATGATGTCATCCAATTTGTTTCTTTTTGCAGGACCAAAAAGTTATTTCTGTACTTGGGAAAGAATGAGAGAAGGAGTACGGTATTTCCCTCTCCTTAAATGAAGAATAGGTGATTCATTTAAATAAAAATGTTGCTTTTTCTGAACTATACTCCACTCCTACAGCCTTACATGGAAGTTGTGGAATGTACCTGGTGTTCTCTTGGACCAGTAGTTCTTATATTCTCAGAGCAGATAACCAGCATAGAAGAAATGAAATGCCCTGGAAGGTATTATAAGGTATTGTCTGATGTGATGCCTAATAACAGAAGAGCTAGAACTACTTCATCAAGAACCGAAATATCTGTAAAATGTAACACAGCACTTCTAGCCTGTGACAGAAACTGATAATTTTATATCACATAATCTTTGAAGCTTTATCTTTATTCCCAAGTACTCTAGATGAATATTATTTTTCAAAATACAGTTTCTTCTCTCACAATGACTTCAAATTCTACTTATTGCAGCCAATATAAAAGAATTAATAGTTGTTCTGCTTTTCTAATAGTTATAACTGTACTGTAACTCATCAGCTATTTTGTTTCCTATTTTTATTCAAAAAATCAGAAAATTGCAAATTTGTACTAAAATATGTAAATTAAAGGTATCTGAGGAAAAGAAAAAAAAAAAGAAATTGAGCCTGTATCTTGTCATTCTCAAAGATATTGTATCAGTGGATCTAAAGGCAAACTTTGACTTACAGAAAGTATAGAATTGGGACAAAACATCACAAAAATGCTTAATAGTTAAAATAAGAAATATGGTGTTTAAGCATTTCAGAAAGGATTTTTTGTGGGAATAGATTCACAATATCAGAAGTGGAATAAGTCATGCAAGAGATGGGTCTCTGGGGAGGATGGAGAACCCAGCCATAATGCCTCTTTTACTGTATTGTAACATGAAGTTTTTACCCTTTTTCCCTGAGTTACCCCCCCCCCCATTCTGGACCCTTTGTCTTCCTAATTAGTTTGCAAGCCTTGGCCAGGCCAGGTGAATCCCCTCTGATTGGTCTGTTGTTAACCCTTCCCCTTGAATCCTATAGGTTGTGAACCCCTATAAAAAGTCTGGCCAGGTGAGTAATTCTCTCTCTGCTTTCCTGCCCCTGGTGTGTGTGTGTGTCTCTTTGCTGGGACGTCCAGAGATGACAAAGTTGTCAGCCGTGTGGCCTGGGAGGGGACGGGAAAGGGGGGAGCGAACTCCTCAGCTTGCTGCAACTTTTGGTGCAATTTTTGCAGTAAGTGATTACACAGGGCCCTTGGCAAATTTTAAAAAATATAACTTTTTTCTTCATACTTTTGAGTGAAAATATTAAAAAAAAAATCCTGAGTCTAAAAAATATCAGATTGTAAGTAGCTCTGTGAAATACTGAAATGTTGAATATGAATGAAATGTGAAATACTGTGCTGAAATGTTCATAATATTTCCTTTTCTTGCACAGAGCATTTTTTGAGGGCATTCTGCTTTGTTGCTCATAGGTTACTCATGAACTCTTCAACTCTGCATACTCAGCTTACATTCTGAAAGATGGTCATGGCTACTATAATATAGTCTATATATAACTGGTTGCTGTGCCACTGTGTTCATAAACAGTCAGCTGCTTACAGCAGTGTTATTGCAGAGTCCCTCATCATTCAGAAGTTACAATTTGTGTGCATACTGCCTTGCTTTTGGGGATAGGTACAATCATGCTGCTTAGAAGTTCTGTTTGCTCCTTAGTTGATGTATCTCATAGTCAGTGGGTCACAAAAGTTTCCATAATCATAAATAAAGAGTAAACTGCTGACTCTTTGCAGATGCTTGATTAAAATAGAAATATTGNTTTCAAAATACAGTTTCTTCTCTCACAATGACTTCAAATTCTACTTATTGCAGCCAATATAAAAGAATTAATAGTTGTTCTGCTTTTCTAATAGTTATAACTGTACTGTAACTCATCAGCTATTTTGTTTCCTATTTTTATTCAAAAAATCAGAAAATTGCAAATTTGTACTAAAATATGTAAATTAAAGGTATCTGAGGAAAAGAAAAAAAAAAAGAAATTGAGCCTGTATCTTGTCATTCTCAAAGATATTGTATCAGTGGATCTAAAGGCAAACTTTGACTTACAGAAAGTATAGAATTGGGACAAAACATCACAAAAATGCTTAATAGTTAAAATAAGAAATATGGTGTTTAAGCATTTCAGAAAGGATTTTTTGTGGGAATAGATTCACAATATCAGAAGTGGAATAAGTCATGCAAGAGATGGGTCTCTGGGGAGGATGGAGAACCCAGCCATAATGCCTCTTTTTCTGTATTGTAACATGAAGTTTTTACCCTTTTTCCCTGAGTTCCCCCCCCCCCCATTCTGGACCCTTTGTCTTCCTAATTAGTTTGCAAGCCTTGGCCAGGCCAGGTGAATCCCCTCTGATTGGTCTGTTGTTAACCCTTCCCCTTGAATCCTATAGGTTGTGAACCCCTATAAAAAGTCTGGCCAGGTGAGTAATTCTCTCTCTGCTTTCCTGCCCCTGGTGTGTGTGTGTGTCTCTTTGCTGGGACGTCCAGAGATGACAAAGTTGTCAGCCGTGTGGCCTGGGAGGGGACGGGAAAGGGGGGAGCGAACTCCTCAGCTTGCTGCAACTTTTGGTGCAATTTTTGCAGTAAGTGATTACACAGGGCCCTTGGCAAATTTTAAAAAATATAACTTTTTTCTTCATACTTTTGAGTGAAAATATTAAAAAAAAAATCCTGAGTCTAAAAAATATCAGATTGTAAGTAGCTCTGTGAAATACTGAAATGTTGAATATGAATGAAATGTGAAATACTGTGCTGAAATGTTCATAATATTTCCTTTTCTTGCACAGAGCATTTTTTGAGGGCATTCTGCTTTGTTGCTCATAGGTTACTCATGAACTCTTCAACTCTGCATACTCAGCTTACATTCTGAAAGATGGTCATGGCTACTATAATATAGTCTATATATAACTGGTTGCTGTGCCACTGTGTTCATAAACAGTCAGCTGCTTACAGCAGTGTTATTGCAGAGTCCCTCATCATTCAGAAGTTACAATTTGTGTGCATACTGCCTTGCTTTTGGGGATAGGTACAATCATGCTGCTTAGAAGTTCTGTTTGCTCCTTAGTTGATGTATCTCATAGTCAGTGGGTCACAAAAGTTTCCATAATCATAAATAAAGAGTAAACTGCTGACTCTTTGCAGATGCTTGATTAAAATAGAAATATTGAAATCTATATATGACAATTTATAATTTGAGGATGTAAATTGATTTTACAAACTGATGAGGAGAGAAAACCAAGAAACAAATACTCTGAAACATCTTTACTGAGATGTGTACATTTGTAATAATTAGTGATTCTTATCCAATTCCTACACAGTCAGATGTAAAATTAAAATGATTTTAGACATATTTGGTATAGATAACAATTGAAAAGCATTGTCACATTTCTTATTTTATCACTATCATTTACCTGAATACATTTAATTTTGCACCTCTGCATCAGATGTGTTGACATGATAAATAACATCCCTAAAAAGTGACCTTCATAGGCATTTCTTAATTCCAAAAAAGCCTGGTATAAATCTAACTGCCTGCTATTACTTAAACTCTTTATTTGCCTTTTATCTTTAACCCTTACAGTAACATCTACCAACACTCAGTGACACATTAGTAATGCTTGATTGCACTAAAGGTTTGTCTCAAAAGATGCCTATATCAGGAGGTGGATTTGACTACGGACATTCTATATTACATGCAACAGGTAACTACAAATCTGGTACAAGCTTCTTCATTCAAGTGCTAGTACAAATAGTATTTTTAATGTAAGTTCAAATAGTGGTAGTCATGGGAATTAATGTTTGGGGAAGAAAAATTGTTTTCCCGGTTGATTAAATTATATGGAATCTTTATACTTTGATTGCACTTAACAATAAAATAATTTTATTCACTTGTTTGAAATTAATGAGGACAGATCCTTTTATGGATGATCTTGGTATATTTTGGTACCTTAGTAGAAGCATTATTCTTTTATTGATGCTCACTAAGTTATACTTAATATTTACTGGAAACGGGTCTTGATCCAAATAAGATTCAACAGAAACATAACTGCTGGTAATGCAGAATTTTAGACTAGCAAACAAACTTTCTAAGAAAGAAACATGCTTGGGTGATTTTCTTGGCTAAAGCTCATAGAGAAGACAGATGGCTAAATGAAGAATGGGTTCTGAAAATGAGTTTGAGTTATCAGAAAATACATGAGAAATAATAAAGTAGGACATTTTCAGATAACTCAAACTCATTTTCAGAATCTATTCTTCAATGAATTGTCTTTTGTATGTATAACTTATATTGCTAAATTGCTTTCTTTTGTAAGCCTCTAAACCTTCCAGGACCTTAACGTGGGGTATGGCACAGCATGAGGAATGTGTTTCTCAGAAAAGAACAGGGAATTAAATTTGTTTTCTTACAAAAATAAAGCTTGTCCAGATTTAAAATTAACAAAGTCACACTATCATTGTGTAGGTATTGAAGTTCTGCACATCTATCGGATAAGTCTCAGTGACAGAAGCTAATAAAATAGTTTGTTAGTGTAAATTCTGGTAATTTAAGAAGATATGTCTCCTCTTGCTTGCACATAAATTTCATTTGCTAACATTTTTTTTAAATTTCCAATAGTATTTGAATGTATAAAAAGGTACTGTGGTTATAGCTGACAATAGTGATATACTAAATATTTTTTTTTTAAAATGCTCAATTTTTCTTTCAGATTTTTCAAAAACAGAGTAGAAAAATAACACTGACCCAAACACCTAGTACAATTTCCCTCTTTGGCATACTCTCTTGAAAATTGTCCTCCTTATTCTGTTCCATTAGATGAAGAATCTAATGTTTAAATGCTAAGCATAACTTCTTGCCCTATTTTTGTCTTTCTCCACATTTGTAGCTAACTAAGGAAATTCCTTGGAAGTATTCTTCCTTTATGCCATTGTATGCTCTTCAGTATTGTTTGAAGTCTGAGCACTGAGTTAATTCCTGGTGTAAGAAAGTGGAATAATGGAATTACTTAAGCTTGGCAACTTGTTCTGGGTGTCCCAAAGCCAGATCATCTACTTCACAAGGCATGTCACATATTGTTAGTTCTCTGCCTTGTCAGGATGGGAATACTTTGGGATGACCTCTATAAATGTAAGTGGAATATTTATTTCCAGTTAGGTCAGTAATTATTTCAAGTATATAAGCACTCAAGAAAGACATAGACCTGTTGAAATGAGCCCAGAGGAGAGACACTAAGATGGTCAAAGGGTTGGAGCACCTCACCTATGAAGACAGACTTGAGATAGTTGGGGTTGTTCAGCCTGGAGAAGAGAAGGCTTTGAGGAGACCTTAGAGCTGCCTTCCAGTACCTAAAGGGGCCCACAAGAAGGCTGAAGAGGGACATTTTAGAAGGGCATGGAGGAAAGACTTTAAGCTAAAAGAGGGTAGATTTGGATTGGATATTAAGAGGGAATTCTTTACTGTTAGAGTGGTGAGGCCCTGGCACAAGTTGCTCAGGGAAGTTGTGGATGTTCTATCCCTGGAATTGTTCAAGGTCAGGTTGGATGGGGCTCTAAGTAACCTGGTCCCTGAAAGGTGTCCCTGCCCATGGCAGGGGAGTTGCAAGCAAATGATCTTTAAGGTCCCTTCCATCCCAGACCATTCTATGATGCTATGATTAACAGTCTATTTTACCAATTAAATGAAAATCTTGATTTTGGGTCTTGGAATTGGTTCAAACTTGGTTTTATATACATGGGTATGTGTTTGTTTAAATATGTTAAATTCATGGAAAAGAAAGACAGTGAGAGAGATATACACCATTGTTCATTTTCCTGCTCACATTTTGTGCAGTTCTATGGTCAAAAATTTCTATTCATTATTTAGTATTCTTTCCGTTATTAACTTCAGATCCAGGAATAAAAACCTATTTGTTGAGAAGAGAGCTAAGATAAAATTTCCCTTTCTTTTTTCTTTTAAAGTCAATTTTACAAAAACAATCAAATCAAATTTAAAACCATGGGAAAATAACATATTCCCAGCAAATGTAAAGGTTACAGGGAAAGAAACTAAAAACCTGTAGGAAAAGAACAATGCATTAGATTTACATATTTCATTATGCAGTAAATTCCTGTTCTATGAACACTTCTTGAGTGGTTGATATTCAGCTGCCAAGGCCAAGAATATTTTTTTCCAAAGAGCTTTAAATTTATTTCAGCAGACTGTCCAAGCAATTCAATTTTGTTAAGAACTGATGAAAATCTATCATTTGGCAATGATGGATGGATATGGCACTTCCTTCAGTCCAATTTAAGTGCTGAGTCTAGGCAGCAATGGTAATTCTTTTAAAAGTGAGGCACAGCAGTAAGATGTCTCTTTCTATTAATGTTGAACCATCAACTTGCAGAATGGCATATCCATCAAATAAGAAATCTTAATGTATTAGCAACCTGTCTGTCACTGTTTTGAACTGAAAAGAGGTCTTATCATCATCCTCATCATCAGGTTTTATATTTATCTAGTACCTTTTATTCCATACCTCAGTTTCTATTCATGATCTATATGTGCTGGGGGCCGTATAAGAAACAAGTTGCCTGAAGAAGTTGTGGATGATCCCTGTAAGTGTTCAAGGCCAGGTTGGATGGGGCTTTAAGCAACTTGATCTTGTGGAAGGTGTCCCTGCTCATGGCAGAAGGGTTGAAACCAAAGGATCTTTAAGATGCCATTCAACACAAAACCATTCTATTATTCTATGATTCCCTGTGCACAGTGCACACTTAATTTTCAGATTCCATTTGGTAGGACAACCTAAGATCCTTTTTGACTCCTTTTTTTTTTTTTTTTAATGTATAGAGCTGTTTAAGTGAAGCAGAAGAAGAAATTTTAAGAGGAGAAAAAATAATATGAAAGGCTCATATATTTTATTTTTCATGTTGGTTCTCTATCATGAGATAAGAGAATACGCCTTTCCACAATGTTCAGTTGTGTTTTTCGGAAGAAATAAACTAATGATTAAGTAATGTACAGAGGTGACTAGAAACTGACCTCATAACAATTATGTTTTGCAAAGGTATACGGAAGAAAATCAGGAGAATACATTGACTACTTGGTCCTGTGAAGTCCACTTGATGTACAATGTGTTGATGACGGTGCCAGTTACACACATTGCAGTTTTTATCACTGCCATACATACTGCCTGCACTGTTAATATTCTCAGTATTGAGTATGCAATGACCTTTTGAAAATTAACTTCTTTTCCTGTTCTTTCTTCCTTATATTTGTCTCAAAGTTAAAGTAGATCTATAAAGTTGGGATAACAGAGGAATGGTACAGAATACACTCAACATTGCTATCACCCTTATACCTCAATTTCTACCTGATCTAGAAGGAACAATTTATCATTTTGAACTGTTAGTCTTGCATTCTTTACTAATGCTGTTTTTTGTATTACTTTTAAATCCATGCAAGACATGCATGTTGTGTTATAATAATGCAGTACCTATTAACATTGATTTATTGCAGTCTAAGAAGATTTTTTAAATCTGTCTACCACGTTATCTCATGAAAACATGAAATGTGTTTAGATTGCACAGAATAATACTCAAATAATTTCAGAGTAATTATACTACACTCATTTGACATTTGTTGGCATATGGAAAAAACATATTAAGGTGCTAAATAAACTGATTTTCTTAAAATGGATAAAAAAGGACCCTACAACCTACTGTTGTTTTGTTATTTATTTCATCACTTTTTTTTTCTGTAATTTAACTGTAATTTTTCTTATCTCCTTAAAGCTCTACAACAGCTATCTGGCTGATGTGACGTGGCTACGTAACAGTTCTCTTTCAGCAAAGTATTTGAAACATGTCTGTATGCTACAAAACTAGCCATGTCTTCACTTGCAAGTACTTGTTTAAGTCCCATTACATTTGTGTTTTGAAGGACAGGGTGGGTTTATATACTTTGATGGACAGGGTTGGACAGCTGAACAAAGTTGTAAAAGAAAGGCAGTCTTTAATTTTCTAACTTTACTTAGATGCAATGGCACTTGATTGTTTGTCACCGTTGAGTTAGCTAATTGATGTGATGACAAAAGTGATGATAAGCATTGGGAAAGCATATCTCAAACTGGTAAAAACATTGGTTTGTTGCAACTCCATCAGGAAATTATTAACACAGTCTCAGACTTTCCATGTATTCTGTTGTCTTATCCTGCTTTCCTTGTGCAGGATACACCAGGGACACTGCATTACTCTTCATAGGCTGTTGCTAGGTCTGGAGTTAAAAGATCTCTGTATCAGCTAAAAGCTTTTCCATTTCCATATGACTTTTCATCAGCCTATGAAATAAAAATATGGAGATGAAACTTATGGGATTTCAGAAACTCTTGACATTTGAACAGTAAATGTTCACTGGACCCTTTTTTCAAAGGTAAGAAAAGGTGCTGCTATTATCCCAGAAGTTTGTACAATACACTATTTTCTTTTTGAATGATGTGTTGCCATAAGGGAAAGAAAAAAAACTTTCCAAGACAACTTTATGTGGGTAAAGTAGAGAAGAGTTCTTTTACTCATAGGGTTTTGGGGTATACAATATAAAGGAGTATAAAAGAGTACATAAATTATAAAAAGCGTATAAAAGAGTACAACATGTGTTGGCAAGTAACAGATAGAAAAGACTGGTGCTAGGTTGAGCTCACAGCCTCAGGAATACCATGTGAGCTCTTTTTCCAAGCACCACTGCTTCAAAAATCCAAAAGGTGTCCCTTTCATTCCCAGCTGTATCCAGCCAACCCCTGAGCCACTCTG
>VWZF01000357.1:491091-514315 GCA_013396755.1 Sclerurus mexicanus | reverse complement strand
GACCCTTAAGACAGCTAGCACAGGGTTAGAGGTTGTTAGCTACTCGAAATGTAAGAAACTACACAGAAGTATAAAAATCCACAAATTCATGAAAACCCTAAGCCCTAAGGCACTACAGTCTTGCCCTCATTTCAATTCTGTATTTTTAAACTCTCATAGAAACCATGTTGTAGATGACTTTGAGATTTAGGGCACAATTCATAAAGCTTTAAAGAGCAAAAATAGGTCACCAGCCATTCATTATGTACTCTTCAGATGCTGAAGTTAAAGCTAAACCTTCTTAGAAGATCTTCAGCTGAGACGTTTTCTCACAGAAATTAGTACTGTGCTTTCTGAATTCTGAGCAGAGATGCGCTCTCTATTTTATTTTGTTTTGTTTTGTTTTTTTGTTTTGGTAGGAGGATGAGGAGGAGCAGGTTGAAAGTAGAAATCAAATCCTTGGATGAAAAAGTCCTCCTGCTAGGTTCCTCTACTGAACCCCAGATTTTTCTGACCAACAATATGGATTATGTCATGATAAACCAGCAACCAAGTACCACACAGCTGCTTCCTCACTCCCTCACCAGTAGGACTGGGGAGAGAATTGGAAAACTAGAAATCTCATGCACTGAGGTAAAGACAGTTTAACAGGGAAAGCTGAAGCCACACACACAGACAAAGCAAAACAAGGAATTCCCATGGCAGGCAGGTGTTCAGCCATCTCCAGGACAGCAGGGCCTATCATGTGTAACAGTTACTTGGGAAGAGAAATGGCATCACTTCAAAGGTGCCTCCTCTTTCTCCTTCTTCCCCTCACTTCATATACTGATATATATATGGCATATATATATCATGAACACAATGTCATATGGTCTGGGATATTCCTTTGGTCAGTTTTGGTGACCTGGCTCTGTCTCCTCCCAACCTCCCATACACCTCCAGCCTCTTTGCCAGTGTGGCAATACAAAAAGCAGAAAAGGCCTTGGCTAGGTGTAAGCCCTGCTCACCAATAACAAAAACATCTCTGTATTGTCAACCCTGTGTTCAACAAAAGTCCAAAACACAGCCCCATACTAGGTGTTTTGAAGAAAATTAACTATATCCCAGCCAAAACCAGCACAGATTAGAAGCAAATAATTCTTACTAATTAAAATTAACATTATAAAAAGTCTATTTTCTGTCTTAAATTCCCAGGTTTTCTTTACTTTATGCTAAAACTGGGCCAGAAAAGTATAAATACCATCATCAGACATATTTGTAAATAAACATAAACTCAGCTCTTTCACAAAAAGATTAAAGGGCTAGTTAAGCCAACCAAACCAACACCACCCACATCACACAATCTCAAACTAAAGTTGGACAGGCCAGTATTAGACATTAAATCTAGTCAAAGTACAAGTCGTGTGGAGGACACAGAAAGTGAAAGTGGGCAGAATATACCTGTTAAGAAGAGTCTAATTTTAGTCACTGTGTGTTGGATAAAATCTCAAGAAACTATGATGCACTAAAAACCTGGCTCTAATTTCATAGGCAGCAATGCTAAATAAATCAAGTTCCATAGCATCTCATGCTTGCCCCTGTTCTTTTACACTAGTTTTAAATTCTTCTTGTCTTTGAACAAGAATCATGGATGACAGTAAAGACTTTTATGAACATTGCATGAAAAGTGCATTGCATATTGGCAAGGAGTAGAGAACAACTGCTATGAAATAAAATTCTGTAATAAAGTGGGGGGAGAATTACAGAAAAAAATAAGAATAATAATTGAATAAATGAAAAAATAAAAATAATACATTTTAATTGATAAAGTCTAGAAAATTCCTTTTTAGTTGAATTTTTTAAGATTTTAGTTATTTTTTATTTATGTAGAGGTAGGAGAAGAAAAAGTCTGAAATTTTTAAATTCTGAAAGTTCAATTCTATAGAAAAATCAACTTCATGAAGAATTTTATAATTACTTTTACAGGTTTTGAAAATGAGAAGAAATTTATTTTAAAAGCTAATGTAAATTTGTATCATATGCATTGGAATTTTTACTTTTCACACTTTGACTTTAACTTCTTTTTCTACTTTCTTTCAGTCTCTTACAAAAAGTTAGGGCACATGCATAAGGAAGAAGAAAAGGTATACGTTCCCAAAACAATATAAGGGAAAAGGTGGGAAGTGGAAAAAGCTTTCCAGTGTCAAAAGTTATAGATTTTTTTTTAATTTAATTTTTTAGCAAAAGATTTTGAAGAAAAACAATTTCTGTATTAAAAATCATGACAGTTCTTACCACATTCATATTTGCCCTGCAAAAATTGTATTGCATACCTGTGTTTTTGAAATAGTGAAGCTGTCTCATAGTTGAACTAATAGGACAATAGAGGGCAATTTCCTCAATCCCAGTGAGAATTAAACTTTGAACACAGTTCATCTGAGATATTTAAAATTCTACCAGACGAATATTGTTTTGACTGAGCCAGCAGGAACCATGTTCAACTTATCTCAGCTGCCAAGTGTTCATCATATATCTAGAGAAAATTTTTCCTTACTGGAATCTATGGAAATTTGTGAAATTTAGTATCTCCTAGAGAAAATAACAAATGATGATTTCCTAAAATGTATTTAACTTTCATCGCACACAGTACTTTTATCCATAAATGGTACGACTTCTCTATCTGTAAAAAATACAAATCAGGTCCTTCTTAAAAACTTAGCACAGTACATACCTGTGTCATATTTTCTAGTAATACCTCAAAAATTGGCAAGGGATTTAAAAAGTGCACTTTTGTTGGCTGTAATTCTGCAAAAAATTATCCAACTTCACAAAAGGATTTGAACATATAAAGTTTCAAATAGCCAGGTAAATGAAAGACAAGTTCTTATGGTGGACCCTGAACAGCATCGATTTAAATAAAAGTATTATTTCTTTCTTTTAAAAATTCTACTAACAACGTGTCTGTATGCATTGTCACCAGCCCAAGTACCTTTGTAAATCTGGTGTCATGTCCTCACCCCTTCTTTTTAAAAATATTGGTTGCTAGAATTTCACACCAGAATAAAAACAATGTAAAAGAAGAATCAAGCAGCAACACAGAGGGTACTTTATTCCCTGGACCACATCAAGACATTAAATACCTTCCTGGTGTGGGATGAGCAATTTACAAAATATTCATATTCAAAGCATGTGTTAATATTATTTAGATTTAGATTTAATTTATTTAGGAATCAAATCTATCCCTGTCTAGAGATTTTCAGTGAGAGTTGCATTAATCTCTTAAGAAGAGATTAACAGCTGCAGACAGAAATACTCATCAAAGTTAATTTTAAAATACTGACTATTATATTAGTCAACCTTCGCAAATAGAATTACTGCCATTCATATCCACCAGAAATCTTTCTCAAAGGATTCCTTTTTGTTAAAAGGGTTATTGAAAAAACAAAGTACAAAAGAAAAATATAGGGAGGAAAGAAGAGATTGCAATCATGATTTTAATTACTCTGTATAATTGTACATTGCTGTAATTGTTTATAAAGTCTGGATTTTATAGGAAGCAGGGCCTTCTTTAAAATCCAACTCTAGTCTTGTGATAAGCATCATTATTTACAATCTGAAACACGTGGAACTTGCAATCAGTTTGATCACTTTAAATATATACAACCCTCAGCCTCTGACAGAGAGAGAATTAAATTTCCACTTTATAGTGATGCATAGTCACAATTAACTCCAGTGAATTGGTGATGTGGGTACTGAATGAAGCTTCTCTTGACAGTGCCAGTCTTATGAATTCCATCTTCATCTCCTCTCTCCTGATTTTCCCTATGTGTCTAACTTCAGACGAGCCACCAGAAAGGGTGATAACAGTCTAACTTGGTAAGATCTAGATTAATGCACTATGCACATTTTGTGGGACACACCAGCAATGCAAATTCATATAGTGTGAGTAGAAAATTAGACACACATCACTTCTTCACCTGCCCTTTCAGAAAGAAGAGTGACCTCAAGTAGACATAAGGAGCCATGGGATGCTCCAGAAGGTTGCAAGTATGGAAACTATGAGGTTTCAATATAAAGTGTGTCTGACTATAAGAGAAACAAAACCAGAAAAGTTCTTTTCCAGTCCTTGTGCAGCTTCTTAAGTGGCTAGGGAGTATCTCAGGAGTACTATTTTATAGGCATCTGGCGATGTGATCCTATTGTTTGCCCCAGCTGACCTGACCAAAAAGAGCAAAAGACTTGGCATAGCAGTAATTTTCTTGTCAACGGGAATAAAGTCTATGCAACTTATTTTATGTATCTTGATCCTCTGATAGTCTGCTCTCCTGTTCATGCTTCTGAAACAGTTCTTTATAATCACTCAGGCTAGTATTCTTTTTTCAAATTCTACCTGTGAGAACTGCCACTTATTCTGGTTGTTTAATTACTTCAATGACTTCAAATCCAGTTAATTATCCAGTGTATTCAATATATTCCTTAGTCTATTACCTCTTGAACGAGATTAAGACCTGGTAAAGAACTGGCAGAGGGTTTGCAAAATAGTCACCCGATTTCACTACTACAGGACAAAAAGAGGAAAATATTTAGTCATGATTGTTTACACACAAAAGTACCATTTCAGGACAATCTCTTGGAAAATGTCATGCAGTAAGGACAACAGTTAAAAGAGTAGTTATTTTATTTTCATGTGACTGTTCTTAGTGGGGTGTGTAGGTCATTTTGTCAGAGTTCTGCTAGTTATTATCTAAACTATTGCTCTTTATAATGGAATCTTTTTTTGTACCAACAACTCAAAGTCACTACTACACAATTTCTAGTGCTCCTCTTTGCTCCTAAATATTTACAGCCATCTTCTCCAGCCATAGCCATATGCAGGTTTTTTTATGGGAAGCATATACCGCCACTCTACAAGTTTCACCTAATCCCAGCCTGCGATCAAATGTATAGAATGAAGAGAATTGTACAGCTGAAATTAATTTGGCCTGATGATTCATGTGCTATTGGTTAACACTGAATAGAATCATTTGAAGGAAATTGCTCTGGTGGCACCAGGCCATTCAGACCATGGCTGTTGTATTTCATAGGTCTCACCCTCTAAGGATTACTTATACCTTACAGAGAAAACAACAGCTGTGTAACACATTTAGCCTTCACTGTATACACATAGCATTGATGTTTTCCTCTTTACTGCCTACCCACAAACCTTTGTACCAGTGGTCCCCAAACCCAGTAACACCAGGAGGGTCAGAATGCATCTCAGGCTGCAGAGGTAAAGGAAGAACAATAAATTTTGACTGACAAGGTTACAGTCAGGCAGGACAGACTGTTAAAAATAATTTTAAACCCTTCTTTCTGAGATCTTCTGCCCTTTTAGTTTGGTTTGGTTTACATTTCAGGATAGAATATCACTATATCTTAGCTATGCAGAAATATAAAAAACAAGCTCTAGAGTAATACATAATCTGGGGACTGATTTTTCTGCACCTTGTCCCCACCTACTGCTGTGCAAACAATCTTAGAATGGAATGTCAGAACAATACCTATTCAATATTACACAAGAAAATTGACTTCAATGAAAGTGGGTGGTCAGAGATTTCAAAAAACTGTGCCTACTCTAACAGTCACCTGAGAAGAAGCAGTTATCACCTTAGAAATCTGCTGTTCCAAACTGCCCCGTTTATTCCTGTCAAATAGTTAGAGAAAACATTATCTCTTCCCTATCATAGCTAGCTTAAAACTAACTGGAAGCATAACACATGTCTGAAGAGGTAGAAGAGGTGTGAGGGAAACAGCTGCACAATAGCACTGAAAAAGGACAAATTTTATATGATTTTCCATAGAGGAAACTTTTTAAACCAGAAGGGCACTGAATGCATCCCACATGTCCTGTAAGTGAACACACTCAGAAGCACCCAGGAGATGCTCTGCTTGATCCCGTGTTTCTTGCCATTGGTTACTGTGACAAACTTCTGGTGCTGCTAAAAAGATGTCAGGTTCCATGTAGGCATGGCTGTAACTCATGGATAAAAGAATGTGTTTAAGGATCCCAGCATCCTGAGTGCATATTATTCACATAGCAAGCTAATACCATGAATAGCAGATTTATTTTAGGGAAGAGAGCAGTGAGTGAAAAGATTTCGTAAAAATTGAAACAAAATAATCACACTGAAAATAAAATGTATAGTGCTTTGGGTTTGGCTTTTTTTTCTTTTTTTCCGCATAGTTCAATTTCTTCACAATTTTTTTTCATATCCACTCTAGAAATGTGAATATTGGACCTTATTGGTTCAGGTGTCCTTAATTCTCACATCCATTTTTGTAATCAACAATTAGCCCTTTTTGTCAGCAGAAAACCCCTTTGCTATACATACACACTCGTTCTTTTAAATAACTTCCCCCTTTTCTTCCCCTGAGATCATGTTAAATTTGCTCAGCAATCAGCCTCCCAGGCATGTACGTGTAAAGCTCCAAGTCACAGGAAAATGCCTGGGATGGGTATGTTCTGCTTTGAGTCTGGCATGCAAACAGAAACTCATGAAAACTATCTGTATTGTAATGCCACGTGAAAGGGAGCCACCAGTCTGGCTAACCAACATGTTTCTGCATCTCTGCAGACAGCCAAGATTAGTAAAAGTTTAACCACCACATTTTCAACAATGAATCTATTCATTAGAATGAGAAAGGGAGGTATAACTTCACCACAAAAGACTGTTCCACCAAGGCTGTAAAAACAGAAGTATCAATTTACAAGGCACAGACAGAGATTCGTTGAAAAGACAGGTACATTTTCATGCATGTCACAGGGCTGGAAACCCTTCTCAAAGAATAAAATTTGACAGTGACTGACATGCAGCACAGGTATAATTAATAAGAATAAAGAAATTTCAGCTGTATTGCTTCTTCTTAAATATTGAGAAAAAAACTCCAGTTTCTATGCTTCCAGTCAAATCCATAACTAAAAATTATTGTGGTCTTTCTTTGTAAGCAGTGGCAGGTGTATTTAAATTTATACTTGAGAAGATACTAGTTTCATGCTTGTGTGAGTATGGCAACTGTTTTTCCCAACACAAAAGAGGATTCTAAAATAATAAAATAGAAAATAAAATTAAAAGAAAACAAACAACCCCAGTCAAATAAACAAAAAAAAGAAAACACACACAAAACACCCCCAAACAACTCCCCCCAAAAAACCAAACCAAACCAAAAAAAAAAACCAGCTAGAATTCATAGATGGAAGGAAAGTTAAAATTTGCCATCGGATTATTTATTAAAAGAAAATCAAAAAACAAACAAGGGGGAAGAAAAAAAAAAAAAGAAAATGCCTGTTACCTGAAGTATATATCCGTCTTCTTACTGTGCAAGTCCATTTCTGAGTTGATCTGGCTGGACAAGACTTTTTCTGGCTTCCTATAGATCTATAGATAGTCCTTCTATTGTGTTTCTGATGGGAGAATGTGAAGTTGCTTACCTGTTGTCTATTAGAGATATCATATAACCTAAGCAATTTCACAAATGCAAACTGCATTCCATTTTCCATTTTCTTGAAGCAGTCACTGTATTACTCTGCTATTGCTGCAACTTTTGTGCGAAATGCAAATCTGTATATGAGTCTGAAACAAAGCTACCAGAAAAGACACATTGTCATGGATGCTTCAACAGGTTGAAGAAATTGAATGTAGTGTCAAAATTCTAAGATTTTTTTTTTTAAAGTGCAGATTTGAAAGTAAATTTTTATGTAAAGAGACAATAATCTCTTGCATTCGTGTATTACTCCATTTCGGGAGTTGTTCCCCTACCATATTTCTTTTCTTTCATAGAAATATGACAAGACCTGTCACCATACCTGTAGTATTCTAAATATAAGCAAGAACAGTGATATTCCTAAAAATGGGGATATAGCATAGGATTATATGTGCATATATGCATATGCCTCTCTAAGCTGGTAAAATATTTTCACAACCACTGTGCTGCTTTCTGAGAAGATCAAGGAATTAAAAAAAAAAAAGGAATAAAGGAAAGAAATGCTTAAAAAGTCTGTACTTTTTAGGCAGCGGTTTTAAAGACAAATCAACAGGCTTTGAACTCTGTGTTATACATAATTTTTCCCTTGAACACGCTGTGCAATCTTGCTGGATTGGAAAAGGCATCATCATTATTATTTTTTTTTTTTTTTCTGTAATGATATTTTATGGGAAAGGAATGCCCACCCACATTCTTGAGGGTTTGTGTCAGTCTCTCTCCTGGAGAGTCCTAGCAGTCCGTTTGGCTACACATACCTACAACATGCATACCTCTCAAACACATTTTTGCATACCCATTGTTGTGAAGATGTTTACTGACAAATGTTTAATGCCTGCATATACAGAAATTCTCCCCCCTCCAAAAGACAAAACTACATTTTCACACAGTTTTGATAATCTGTATTTGTGCTCATCTCTACCTGTCAATTCGGAGGATAAGAGCAACATCAGGCACATTGCATCCAGTCTGAAGTCCCTCATTATGAGAAAGTTGTCCATAAACTAACACAAGATCATCAGAGGCTGCCAAGACTGGAGGGGCTAGAGCACTTGTTCTCTGAAAAGAAAACAAGGGTCTAGAGCATGTTCAGCCTGGAGAAGAGGCAAATGTCACAGAATCACAGAATATGCTGAGTTGGAGGGGACCCACAAGGATCATTGAGTCCAACCCCTGGCCCTAAACAGGACCATCCCCAAGAGTCACACCGTGTGCCTGAGAGTATCATTCAAACTCTGTCAGGCTTGGTGCTGTGACGACTTCCCTGCGGAGCCTGTTCCAGTGCCCAACCAGCCTCTGGGGGAAAAACCTTTTTCTAATATCCAACCTAAAACTCCTGTGACACAACTTCAGGCCATTTTCTTGAGTTCTGTCCCTTAATACTTACATGGAGCCAGACTCTTTACTATGATGTGCAATAGGAGGATAAAGGAGGTCTAAATTGAAACATGAGTGGTTCAAACTATATGTAAGGGCAATTTTTAGTTCATGAAAACAAAAAAGTATTGAAAGAAGTAGCAAACACCTATTAAGGTTAAGCAGTCTTCATCCTTGTAAGTCCTCAGGATCAAACTAGATACAAGTGCTGATTTTATATCCCCTGCTTTGAGCAGGGACTTGGCCTAGGGGTCTGCTGAGCTCCCTCCCAACATAAATTATCATATGATCTTATGATCTCTACTAAATATTACTTAGATGTTGATATTTCAAGTTTATATTAATAAAGATGACAAAAGAGTTCTGAGCCCTTAATTTTAGGTAAAACTCTTATTTTCAGTGCTTGAACAAACATGATATTATGTAAA
Source organism: Sclerurus mexicanus (assembly GCA_013396755.1). Lineage (NCBI taxonomy): Eukaryota > Metazoa > Chordata > Aves > Passeriformes > Furnariidae > Sclerurus > Sclerurus mexicanus. The sequence goes on along the minus strand of VWZF01000357.1, from coordinate 505,034 downwards.
ACTAAAAAACCCCAAAACCCTGAGCAGCCAAATAGTTGAGGTTTCTTGTCATAATCAGTGTTAACTGCCATGAAAACAAATACATCTAGCCAAATCCTAGCATGCTTCCTTTTGCCCTTCAGCCTTTTGGACCAGATGTACATCCACACTTTTTATTCTGTGAGAGGTTTCTTGAATATAATCTGTAGAATGGCTGATTGACGTAATGTTTATTTCAACTCAAATGTTGTTTTCTTATTTAATTAAAATGAAGTATTAAATTAAGTACTAAGCATTTTATTCAATGACTACAGAAGTCTATCACTCTCCACTAAACTTTTTACTTGTGTGTGTCTTATTTCCTTCTTCTCCCACTAGTGATAAATTTTAGATTTCAATGGTAAAGGAACATTATGACTATAGTGTGACTAAGACCTGATCTTCAGTTGGAAAAGAAATATTGAAATTTTAATAATGTGTTTAATGTTCTGAAACAGAACAAAAAGAAGATAAAAATTATTAATAAAGTTCCATAGACTACACATACTTGGAAAAGAGGCTTTGAAATTCAGTTCTTGAAGTGAGGGCAAGAGAACCCACAATTTGTTGCCTATTAGCAAGAATAAGCATGATGTTTACCTTAGTAAAGGAATTGCTGCCCTGTCATTTAAGTGTTTCTACTTGTTCACAGTCCTTAGTTAATTTCAATGCTCCCAAGAAGTGATGACACAGTGCTACACAAATTCAGACTAGGATTATGCTGCACATATTTAATGAAGAACATAATAAACCTTTGGGTCATCTTACACAGAGATGGAGTAAATCTTTTATGCCATGAAATTACATGGTTTCAACACTTAAAATGAAGTTTGGGTATGTTTGGTTGCCTCTTTAAACATTGCAAACATACAGTTGTCACAGTGAAATTCATTGTCCTGTAGTCTGTTAGTCATTAGCTTAAGATGTAAATGCCTTTTTTGGGCCTTAAAATCTACTGATCTGAAAGGCAATATAGGTACTTAGGACAGCAGTAGTGCAGATCTCTTCAGAATAAGTCTAAGCTATTTTCTGCAGTAGTCTGGTATTTAGCTCTTTTATTCAAACTACATTTGCCAATGTATACCAATTATGTCCTGTCATACAAATAATTTGATGTTCATATTACTTCTCAAACAATTTCCAGTTCTCTATGCTGTTCTGCTCTTCTGAATAAGGAAAGCACTATTCGTAAAATACAGCCTAACAAACAGTTAATAATACCAATCTGAAAAGTGACTCTTTAATAGCTCCTATTAAGGAAGCAAAAACAACGTGATATAAGCCTGCTATTCATGACCTGTTCATGAATAGCCAATGAAGGTGATTGTAAGAGAAACTGTAAGCTGATGGCTCGTGGCTGAGGCGCATCATAAGTAAATAAATATACATGTATGTGGCTCTCACACACTTTCCCCTTCATGACTTTAGACTGTAGTACATTTTTCTCTCTTTCTTAATCCTCAGTGACTTAAAAACAACAACCATGTATGCAATGAACAGCAACTCATTGTAATTGCAGGTGATGGGTGTGAACCAGGTTTGTATAATGACATTGATTCTGCTATTAGGATAGCAGTTATACAAAACTAAAGAGCTTCCACTCCACCATCCATCTGCAATCAGGCATGAATGCTAATGTTTCTTATTGAATCAACAGGAATAGGAGACCTTCTTATAAATGACTGGTGTAAAATATGTTCATGGAAGAATAAACTATTTTGGAAGAGACTTTTCATAGTTACTTAAGAGTTTTACCTTCTTCTATTTCTACATTTAAGTATTTGTAATTCCCCTTATGTGACCCTCATTTTAAACAAACACTTTATATGATAGTTTACTGGGTTTAGTGCCCAAAGAACACTTAAATCTTTTAAATGGCATTACAAGCTCTAAAGTTCATTCTTCTGTCATTATTTCCCCACTCACTGGGTTTTTATTTAATGAAAGATATTTAAAAAAATACAGATTCTTTACTTACTAGAGATGGGTTCAGACAAATATTTAATGCTCAAACAGCCACCAGGCACTGGAACGCATACCATCTGTTTTCTTCCATCCCCTGTGTTTGTATAGTCAGCTTTCCCAATGTAATCCACTTATTCACTAGGAAAATAAACTGTGATACCTATCTGCCAATTCTGTTTGTCCATCTGTCTACCTGTCTGTCAGACTGTATCTGCAAGAAGTACTTAAAAGGATAAGAGTATTCTGAATAATTTTGAATATACACCAATAGAAATATTGTTTCATGACTACAGTATATATTTTTAATTTCTCAATTAAAAGTTACCCGTACATCTTTGCAAGTATTTTATGATATTGAAAAATAAAATATTTGTAACTTTAAATAACCACACTGAAATATAAAAATACTGGAGTCCTGAGCAAGTATTTACATATATTTTTGTCAATGCTTGTTGGCAGTTAGCAAGAATAGAAAAAGATGATCTATTACATTCTAAAATGAATGTGAACAAACTAAGAATTAAGGTCTGAACCACATGAGTAGTTATTTTGATTTATTTGGAATGCTTTTTATGCAAAATTAGTCATTTGATTTACTTCAAAGACAAAAATTAAATGCTTAGTTTTAAATAAATTAGTTTAATCCAGAATCTATTATGGACTTTCTTATCACTTCTCAGAGAATCTAATTATGAAAGCATTTCAGCAAAAATTTTCAAACACGCACAGAATAATGCAAGACATTAGACTAGATGATTCACATGTAACTACTTATTAGTGCTGCCCACAAACATACATTCATGTCAACTGCATAATTTTGATTTTCCTAACATTTTAATGATATAGAAAGATTCAAAATTTCATAAGAAAAATCATGCAGTTTACCATGTAATTAATAGAAAATAGCAAAAAACAGTCATTTATAGTAGACTCAGAAGTGCTTTTTTATTCTTGTTATTTGAAAATAGTAGTGGCTCATTTCTGAACAATATTAAATCCTAAAGCACAAGACCAAAAGGATAAACTCATTTCAAAATTGAGTACTTGATTTCAAAAGCTGTAGATCCACCTACATGTCTGACTACTTTATGCTATAATTTATTTGATGTAGATCATAAGCCATAGTATCAGATTTTGATTTTTAGTGCAACCAGCCTTATGAAATAGTGTTGCTGTGGCAGTTTCCATGTGCATTTTGCATTATTTCAGCACAGTTTCTTAATTTTAATAAAATACAGCTCAGATTCTCTAGGTTAAAATCTAAAACAAAAATAAATTGTAAGTATAATTTTACTTCATTTGTATACAATTATCTGTAATTGTAGCCTAGTAGCTAGACTTCAGTTCTCAGTTTTACCTTCCTGTTAAGGGTGCCTTGTAAGTACATGACAGATATGGGGACATTTCATCTCTGGGGAAGTATCAGTCCTCAAACCAGGATACTCTTGCATAACCTAATGTATTATTACAGTTACTACAGCCATGTGAAATACAGAGGATATATTGCCACTAGATTTGTGGCTTTGTGGACTTGTTTGGAAATGACAAAACATCTTCAAGTGTCTTGTATTACCCAGCACCATACTTCAGCAAGACAGTGAGGACTGGAATCTCTAAATTACGTGGATCCTGAGCGAGTTGGTAAAGCCTGGGTTTAAGTCCCTACATTTAAAATAATCACTGAATCATAGAATATGCTGAGGTGGAGGGGACCCACAAGGATCATCGAGTCTAACTCCTACCCCTGCACAGGACCATCTCCAAAAGTCATACCATGTACCCAAGAGTATCATTCAAATGCATCTTACACTCTGTTAGGCTTGGTGCTGTGACCACTGCCCTGGGGAGCCTGTTCCAGTGCCCAACCACCCTCTGGGGGAAGAATCTTTTTCTAATATCCAACCTAAAACTCCCCTGACACAACTTCAGACCATTCCTTTGGTCCTGTCACTGGTCACCACAGAGGAGAGATCACTGTCTGCCTGTCTTCTTCCCCTCCCAAGGAAGTAACTGCAATGAGGTCTCCCTTCACTCTCCTCTTCTCCAGGCTGAACAGACCAAGTGTTCTCAGCCACTCTTCATAGAGCTTCCTCTCAAGGCCCTTCACCATCTTCATTGTACTCCTTTAGATGCTCTCCAATAACTTAATATCATTCTTATATTGTGGTGCCCAAAACTGCACACAATATTCAAAGTGAGGCTGCCCCAGTGTAGAGCAGAGCGGGACGATCTCCTCCCTCAAGCAGCTGGCCATGCTTTGCCTGATGCCTCCCAGGACAGGGTTGGCCCTCCTGGCTGCCAGGGCACTGCTGACTCACATGCAACTTGTCATCAACCAGGACCCTCAGGTCCCTTTCCCTTGCACTGCATTCAAGCATCTCATTCTCCAGTTTGTACAAACATCTGGGATTACCCCATCCCAGGTGCAGAATCTGGCACATTCCCTTGTTGAACTTCAAGTGGACTGCACGTGACCTGAAAAGTGTTGCAACACATCCAGAGTCTGTTGCAAGAGATATTGTAAACCACCAACCAACCCCTACTTACCGCAGGGGAGGTTCTGGGGTGTTCCCACCTGAACCTCAATGTATAACCCACCAGACTTTGTGTTTCACAGGCTTCTTCCTCCATCACCCAATTTTTCTGGACATTTCAACCAATAGACAACTAAATTTCAACAATCAAGTCTCATCGCAGATCCAAGGGTGGTGATTGTGAACTCTTATATTTTCACTCTCTTTCTTTCTTTTCCTTTATACATTTTCTTAAGAAATATTTTTATGCTTTCATATTGCTGTATTACTATAGATGATAATAACTAAAATGGCTACATGCCTGCTTTCCATTGTAACCAATTTATTCTAAAATAAGCCCTATATTTATATATTTACAAACACTGATCATTCACTGTTGTTTCACTCTAATCTGCCCACAGGATCTACTAACAAGAACCTGGGTTACTCTTGCCCTTGTGGGGTGGGGATAATGAAAACATTATCCTAGTAGCCTTCAAAAACCACCTTCTTTCTGCAGAGCCAGCATATTCACATCTGTAATGGTAAATGTAATTTTTTTATCTGAATAAATTAATATATATTTTAAATTATATTCCTTGTTAATAATACCTTCAAGTGAAGTCCCTTTCCTTATTAACATATTGCTGCTCTCGGATGAGACCAAAAGGAACAGGAATGTAACTCTCAAAAGAAAGCAAAGAGGGTAATGCCAGATTGTGGGACATAAGGCATGATTACATGGCAGTCACTGTAGATATCAATATAATCTCAGTATCACAGATATCAGCATTGACTAAACATCTTAATATTTCTTGATTTTCCCACACAGATTTCACAACCTGGCTGTGCTCTGTGCTGTCACAACTACTATCCAGCCCGCTACTCCATATATGCCTGAAGTAGTTCTGGTGCCTTTGGGAAGGATGGTAATATACCCACAATATAAAACTAGTTTCTCCCTTTGAGATATAGAGGTTTTGATTGACTTGTCAGCATCTATGAAATCAGAATATTATTTGGAGGAGCCCAATGAAGGAAGGCAGACTTAAAAATGTTTGCTGTACAGAGAAATAAAAGAAAATTAGAGACAATGAAGAGCTTCAGAAACTTATGTCATTCATTATTTCATCTCTGACATTTATAACAATGAGAAGATTCAAATGTCTGATCATATATTTAGTGCACGTGATGAAGTACTGAAAGTCACCCTCTGAAATCAATGCTGGTTAAAAAAATGATCCGTCAGATATTCAAAATTCCTTTAAGTCCCACATTTTTTTTTTCCTTCTGATCATTTTGATGATATAGTAAGCATCATAAAAACATATATTAGATTATTAGTGTAAAAATCCTTCTCAACAACCATGACTCATATGCTTAAAGCAATGATAGTAATGAACATACTGAGTAATCCTAAATAATAAATTGCTTGACTAACTGTCATATAATACCTTTAGTTAGATCATAGCTAATAAAAATTTGGGGCAAACCAACTGTTTTCAATACCTGTGTCTGGCATGGGCCAAATCTAAAACTCATCCCTCAGCAAAACTGACTAGTTGAAATGGAACAGTTGAATAATGAAAGGCTCTGTAAAGGTTCTTTGGCTTTGGGAATTGAATTTTTACACATGGGGAGCAGTTTGAGAAGCCCCAGAAACCCACAAATATTTCTAGACATAATTCTGTCTCCAGCCACATTCATAGAACATTAAATCCAGAGCTATTCCAAATTTACAGGGATATAAGGAAAAACCAAATTTGATTTTTTTTCTCGTTATAGATTCTGTTGCTTTGTCAGTAGAATGGGCCAGAGCGTGCTAACAAATCCACAGATGAAAGAAAGAAAAAGTTGATTCTTTTCATGCATAGTGGGTAGAAAATATCATTCAATAGTTATATTTGCAGAGGAAAGGAGAACAGATGTAGAAGAGACATTTTATATCTTTGTTGCTCTGAAAGTTATGGTGATAACAGTGCCACTTATACATATATTTATCCCCAATGCTTACAACTGTGATTCACTCTAACTTTCCAACTGTTCAGGCATGTGGATATTTGTTACAATAATGCAAGCCCATTGCCACTCATATTTAAACCACACATTTCTTTTTTATTTCTTTTCTGGCTAACAGCCCAAATCCACACAGCAGGTGCTGTCTTAGGAATGTCACCATCTAATAAAAGTACCGAAACATAACACAGAGACAATAAAAATTTCTTTGCATAGACTTTGTTTTTCCTGACAGACTGGATTCCTAATAAGACGTCTTCAAAATCTAAGGAATATGAAAATATAAGCTTTATTGTTAAGTACGTATTTTTTCTCCCTTGTTTAGACAATGAATTTGGACATCAGGTGAAAGAAGCTGTGCAAGATTCATACAAACCCTTCTCTGTCAGTAAAACATCCAGGGAGATGAGGGGCCCTGACATAGCATATTGTTTTCATTATTTCTTGGCCAGAACTATGACTCCATTCAAGGCTGGATAAAGGATTTAATCAAGGAAAATACAATTAAAACACGAGGACTGAGGAAATCAACAATTGTTGGGTAAAAGATTTACAGGTTAATTTTACCATAAGATCTGCATGGATATAATTCACAGACTTTGTATTTGTTAGGGTGTTGCTTTTATTTATCTATTTTGTAATGCAGAGCACTTCCAGGCAGATCTAATCTCAGATATGATTTAAACACCCAGTGCTTCATAAATCCCATATACACAAAACTAATTAGCAGTTCAAACAAAGGAAATATTTCAGCTTTCAGCAATATTTTGGAGGCCCTGAAACTGGGAACAAAAGTCATTAGACATCACACTGAAATGCTGAAGTGCAGGCACAACAGTATTTTCAAGCTGGATGCACAGAGTGGCATTACATCCCTAATGACTGTTTACTTCAGCTGTAGCTGCTATTCTAATTGACTTTTTTATTTTTTTCAAAGACAGACTTTCAAAACAAGGTTCAGAGGTGGAATATATTTAAGAAGTTATCTACAACAGAATAGGATGCATATGACAGAAATACATCTGTTTGTTCTCCTTTTAAAACTCTTTCTATCTGTCTTGCTCAGAAAGTCTTGCAGCATTCAATCTGTTCTGGCTCTGCAAGATATATGAAAATGTCACAAGGTTAAAAATGTTGAATTTTGGTGCACAAAGGGAGATGTTTAGCTAATCACTTAACACAAAGTATAGTTTTCAGTGTAGTAGAACAGGTCATGTTTAAGTATATGGTGTTTAATTTTGAGAATTTCTAACAGAACTTGTCCCTGCCCAGTGCAATGCAAATGCTTATGCAAACCAGAAAATTCCTTTTTGCAACATGAACAGAGACTAGTCAGGTTATTATCTCTGTAAAATTATCATGTATCTTTAGAATTCTATACTATTAGAGTGGTTTGCTATAGGAGAGTACCCTTGTTCAAGACAGCAATCTAAACATAAATATATAACTCCTAAAAATCAGCAGGTCATACATTGGGCATACTGGGATCTGCAGGGGAAGAAACACAATTATTGCAAGGAAAGACAGCACAGACTGGTGGTCTTAAATTAAAATGCTAAGTGCCTCTGAAAGTTGTTATTATTTACCCACCAAAGGTTCAAGCACTAATCTTAAATGTCAGAAAATGTTACATTGAAGATCACTTCAAATGTAAAGCTACATCAGCACTTAGCAGTTGTGTTTTTTGGTTGGAAATGAAGAGCTGTAATGGTTAGTGCAAAATTGCTGATCAGTTTTGCTTTTCTTTGAAGTATGTGTTTTCACTGGCATTAGCTCTGAAATTTACAGTATGCTCTGACACAGAGGATGCCTGATGAAGCACTCTTTTTTTCATTTCTTTTCTTCTTGGCAGAAGCAAGCAGTGTAAAAAGGAAATGTAAGTAACTTTCCAAAGAAGTGGGAATTGTTAAGACACTTCCGTTTTTCCATTCTCTTCACACTCACTCTTTTTGTGGGTTTTTGTTTGTTTGTTGTTGGTTTTTTGTTTTATCTTTACTTAGACAACACAGAGCTTTTTTTGTGCTACCTTTAATTAATGGAAACAGTTCAATGAGGGAGAAAAATGCCTACAGGGAAGGGTTTACTATCTAGTAAGGATTTTTGCATTTCAAGTAGCTGACAAAGGATTTTTGTTTTCCAGTGGTACTAGAAAATGAGAAAAACTTCAGTTCTAGAATCTCAATATCTGATGGAAGGTTTTCTGCACATATGATAAACAGAATTAATTGTCCTAGCTTTTCACAGGAGCTAAATTTCTCTCTCTTTAATGTTATTATTCATACTATGATGGTGTTTAGAGACTTAAATGATATAACAGGTTGTCATTGTGTTAGTCCTATATATTTATATAATGAAATCTAGTCTGGTAAATGATTAAATAAAATAAATGAAATCTTCTTTTTTCAAAGAATTGATAGAAAAAAGTGGATAGAAGAATCATTTAACAATAGCAGAAATCTCCCCTACATAATTGAGCTTCATGATATGCAATATAATCTCCATCCATTTTATTAAAACACATCATGCATACTTTGGCTTATTGCCAAACTATTGGCAGATAAATTACTGCTGATAAATAAGTCTGCCTTATTAATTTAATTCAGATCTATGCTTTTACAAGTAGTCTGATGAGCTCTAAAACCATGTGACTTTGTTGAGTGAAGCAGATGGGCAGAGTAATGTTCATTATTTCATAGACATGTATAAACTTAAAGGTGAATGTACAAATATATTAATGCACAAATATATTCATAAGCTACTTAATACCTAACCATCTGAGCTCTTTATAAAGCACACCATGTATTTGCATCTCTGCTCAGAGACAAGGAAATTTCATGTACCCCTTTCACAAATAAAATTAAAATCAAAAGAACCTGGGCAATCGCTGTTTGAGTTAAAGTCCTGTAGGACTGAACCAACTTTCCCATCAACAGTTATACTTTAGACATAGACAGAATTAATGAGTTAATGTTCTCATGAGTTTTAGCTGATAAATTTTTACTAATGATAAATGTATATATGTAGTTTTCTGCAAGCTTTCATTTTAATTTTATACACAAATGGATGTTGAAAAAAACCCTAGAACAAATGGAAAATCACCAGTTTGGAAGAAAATTGATTGTTAAGTGTATACATGTGTCAGTATTGCCTTTGTGTGGCAAGTTTTTGGTAGCCAGAGGGCTTCAGAGGCGGCTTCTGTGAGAAGCTGTCAGAAGTTTTCCCCGTGTCTGACAGAGTCGATGCCCATCAGCTGCAAGAACAGATCCACCACTGGTTAACATCGAGCCCATCAGAGACAGTGGTAGTGCCTCAGAGTTGGCATATTTAAGATGAGGGGGGAAAAAATTGCACAGCAGCAATTGCAGTGGGTGAATGTTGTGGGAATATGTGAGAGAAAACTTTGCCAACACCAAGGTCAGTGAGGATGGAGGTGGAAGAGGTGCTCCAGACACCATAGCAGAGATTCCCTGAGTGAAGGCCATGGTGAAGTAGCTGTGCCCTTGCAGGCCATGGAGGAGCCCCACGCTGGAGCAGGTAGATGCCCTAAGGAGGCTGCCACCCTCTGTTAAACCCATGCTGGAGCAGGTTTGCTGGAAGGACTTGTGATCCCATGGGGAATACAAGCTGAAGCAGCCTGTTTGTGAAGGACTGCACCCCGTGGAAGTGACCCACACTGGAGTGGGGGCAAGTGGGAGGAGAGAAATAATGTGTGATGAACTGGCCACAAACTCCATTCTCCATCCATCTGTGCTGCTGGCCAGGAAGTAGGTAGAGAAAATCGGGAGTGAAGCTGAGCCTGAGAAGAAGGGAGGGTGGAAGAAACGTGTTTTAAGATTTAGGTTTTAATTCAATTCTCATTACCCTAGTCTGATTTGATTGTTAATAAAACTAATTTCCCCAAGTTGATCCTGTTTTGCCTGTGACAGCAACTGGTGAGTTATCTCTCCTCACCCTTATCTCGGCCCATGAGCCTTTTCTTTTATTCTCTCTCCCCTGTCCAGCTGAGGAAAAACATGACAAAAGCAGCTTTGGTGGGCACTTGGCATTCAGTCAGGGGCAGCCCACAACTGTGCTTATGCCATATTTAAGAAATAAATCACTGCCTTGTTTATCACTCACAGAACAGTCAGGTATTTAGAGGAAATTCAGTACATAGTGTACTAGGAATGTTATTAGTTTAAATAATCCACTGTTTTGATATGGGAAAAAAGAATGTTTGCTTTGAAAATCTGAAGCATCAACATCAACAATGTTTCTTCGAAAGTATTTTACTTGATTAGAATTTTTCCCCTTAAATTAATTTTTCTTCATGATTTTTAATAAGAAATATTTAAGTATTTGTTATATACCTCTAATTCTTGTCATCTTTTTAAACATAAAAGAGATCTTTAAAACCTTGTATGAGGAAGACTTTTTCAAATGTTTATCAACCTGCTCATTAAAGTAAAGAAAGCTCTTCTAGGCAACAATCTTAGCAATATTTGGTTTTACTAAATAATTTTCTTACAAAATTAATTAGAGTACTGTATAAAACTTTAAGTAAAGGAGACAAGGAGACAAAAAGGAAAAAGAATGAGAGTCAAGAAAAAGAATAGGAAGAAAAGAAAAGAGAATGAATTTGGAATTATCACAGGAGATTAGGGAATAATTTTTAATTTCCCAATAATTTTCTGCAGAAATTGGGAATGTAACTATAACATATACATATGGAACAGCTGTGGTAATTTAAGCTGTTTGTTAGTTTTGTTCTCTTTTCCTAATGCCCAGGTCTATGTTTGTGTATAAACAAAGTGAATATCCTCCAGCAGTTCAGAAACACACCCATCAGACTTTTTTCTCTCTCTTTTGAAGAATCAGGAGTGTTTGTGGATTTTTAAAGGCTGCTGTTAGGAGGCGGGACTGTGGTAGTATGTGAGCATTTATCCACCAGTTCTATTGTGATTTACCCAAATTCCATGCAGATAAAGAAGGGATGTTACATCTGACAGACCTCTCTAGGCTGCACTATAAATAGCAGGAAAGACCACCTGCTATACAGAAACTTATGTTAGATCAAAGCAGCAAAAGCAACCCAACCTCTAACCAAAGTATTTACCTAGTAATTTAGAAAAATTAAAAAAGAGACCCTCAGACTAGATGTAAAAAAAACCTTTTGAGGATTCTCCAAAGAGGTGTAAACACTTTTCATGAAACAAAATGAGTTTAGAATTCGTCTCGCATGCTGTCCATCATTTATTTATGCAAGTATTGCCCCCAGATTTCTTTCAGTTATGTATCATTACTTCATCTACCTCCATTTATGTGAATTAAAGACCAGATTCTCCCAGGCCTTTGGAAAATTAAGTAATTCACTACCATGACTTATTCTACTCCTTTCAGTAAAAGAAATTATTCCTTTATTATTATACCAAGAAAAAGAAAATATAAAAGTCTTGATGACAAACAGAAACTGGTCTTTTCTTTATGTAAGGCCTTGTGTCTCAAAATATTTTTTACTGTCTTAAAGCACAGACACAGATACAATAATGGTGAGGTGTAATACAGTTTATTACTGAAAACAGTGATGAAGATGGTAAAATAAAAGCATTAGAAAATAATCCCTTTCATATTCTGCAAGTGAAAGAATAAGTTTAAAGCATCATCTCTGCAAGTTTCCCAATATGTGTCAAAATAAAGTCACTGAAAAGAAATCAGTCTATGGTTTTGTTTTTACTGATCATCCTGTTATCTGGAAATACCAAGGTAATGTTCAGAAATTTTGTGAGTTATACACTTGGGAATGAAAGTGCCACTACCTAGGAATGTCTGCTGAGCTATGGAGGGGTCATTAAAGAGTAACAACTCAAGAGTTGCTGACTATTGGCCTGGGTTGCGTTCATGTCAATTTAGAGGTGAAAAACTCCATATGCTCTTACCAACCTCATAAGCAATCAAATCCCTCATATTTTACACCTGGGCCTTTTCATGAATTGTTGCAATAACAGCTGGTGTGGGGAAATTGTGTTCTAATTAATATAATGTTGCATGGTTTAAAACAGCTGTGTTTAAAATTAATAAAACCAAAATTGTACTTTAATTTGTTCTAACAAAAGAATCAAACAAATAAGTTTTTCTAATTTTTCTAATTATATTTTACTCTCTTCTCCCTCACAATTGAATCTGTAATAACTGAAGTGTGGACACTCTGAGTTTTATTTTTCTTGAAACAGAAAGTTTTAAAGGAAGGCAAGGTAAAACTAACTAGAGTGTGAATGTACATTTGAACACCATATTCAAAGTTTGACACTGCATTCAAATAAGCTTAAATAAGAAGAGCAGTAATGAAACTGTCATTGCTATAGCAATACATATGTTAGTCTACCCTCTCTTATAAGCTAGATTATTGCTTAAGAAAATAGACATGAGAAACCTTCAAAAAGTTGTTTGGTACCACAACTGAAGTAGCTGAAACATTGCTGCTAAAAATGAGGAATCCCAACAAAAGATTGAAGAAGACTCTTGAACAGTCCTCAAGAATTCCCATGGTTTTGTCATTTTGGCACATTCACCTATTTATACTTATATGCAGGACCTACAGAAATGAGTAAACCCAATTTGCTCATGTAAAGAACTGTTTTTCTGAAACTGTCATTCCAGAACCTAAGTTCGGGTTCTCATTCCAATGAAAGACATTTTCATCTACTAAAATCTGTATGAAATGTATATATTTAATATGCTGTCCAGATAACAATGCCTAACCACTGCAGAATCAGGAATAAATGAATTACAGAGGACTATTATATTCTTATTTGAATCACTGTAATCTTAGTTCTTTGACCATGTTAGTCTAAAATTTTAGCTAGTGGAGATCAAGGAAAGAGATCTCTGTCCCAATTGGCCAAGCACAGTGTAAACACATGTTCTTTTTTTCCCCTAAACATTTAATTTTCCATTTCATTAAAAGAAAATGCATAACAACAACAACAAAAACAAAACCACAAATAAACAATCAAATAATGAATCTTTCCTGATATTTAATATTAGATCTTATTTTTGATATAGTGAAATATAGAGTCCATCAAGCAAACAGACACATATATGAACTTTCTCTCATGAGAAATCAAGTGCTACTGCTTTAACTACTTCTTTCGTACATGAGTGATGCAAAGACAAATTGTTGGAGTGGAAAGAATTTACAGCATTTCTTGTTAGTATTTGCATTTGGAAAAAAATAATATCTTAAAGCTAATGGAAAAAGGAAGAAAAGAAGAAACTACAGGCTCTACCAAGCTACAAAAAAAAGCTGTTGTTAAGGTGGGACTTAAGGAATAAAATCATCCCAAATACTAAATTCTGTTTTGAACTATGTACTCGTCTAATGGGTGTTTCAGCCACTCAGAAATAAAAAAAATAAGCAAAATACTTGAAAATTAAAAAAAAAAAAAAAAAAAA
>VWZF01000357.1:466651-491050 GCA_013396755.1 Sclerurus mexicanus | reverse complement strand
AACCAAAAACTGAGTTTTGCAGTATTTGATATGTTTGTTTTGTTTTGGGGTTTTGGGATTTTGTTTTGTTTTGGGGGTTTTAGATTTTTTTGTTTAATTAAATCATCTGCCTGTGGAGGTTTTACCAGTAGTTTCTAATGGCAACACACTAGTCCAGACTATCAGTTTGGGCTGTGGAAAGAATCAGAGTCCAGGGTTCATTGTAGTCCTCTGATCCCACTGCTATTTTGTGCCAAATCTGACCTTCAGCAAGCAGGCAATCTCTCTTAATAAGACATGACCTCAAACTAAACATGTAATCTGAACACTCATGACCTACAGTAAAGTACAGATTCAAATTTTGCTATTTGTTCAAATAATGTGGCAGGCCAAACCAAAATTCCATTTAGATTGCTGCAGTCAGAGTTCCCATTTAACCCTATAGACAGAAGCCTTGTGCTTTAAACACTGAAAAGAGAGGGGAGGGAAGGGGAGGGGAGGGGAGGGGAGGAGGTGGATGCACAAGTTTCTTATGGAAAAATCATGATCTATGTCAGTCATATTTTGAGACAAAAGACTATAAGCCACTATTAATGTAAAACAAATTTTATCCTGGACTGTCATACACATATTTCCCAAATCCTATTGGAATTTTCTAAGTAGCCTATAAACATAACAAAACAAACAAACAAAGACACAAAAAACAACAAAGCAAAACAAATAAGACCATAGAATCTGTAAATCACACTCATCTGAAATAAAAGCTAAGATATTTTCCTTCTTCTTAAATATTCAAGCATTCTGTGGTAAAAGAATGGAAACATAAGTGATTCACATACTTGTCCTAACTGTCAGACTGTCTTATGTCCTTATGGTCTTGTGGGCTTATGTTTCTAACACAAAGTAGAAAGGCATCAAAATAGTCAGAAATATCTCACGCAGAAGAGCAGATAGCAGGAGGATTAGTGGAACTTCCTGAAAAGGTGAGGAATATATTTTTTGAGACCTGAGAGATGGGGACACTGAACTCAGGCTTCATGCGCTCAGTGACTTCTCTAATTCTTGTGCCTCCTCTTTCTGATGGTAGAGATGAGTTTCACCAGTAAAGATGTTGGGTTTTGTTGCTGCTTGTGTGTGCTCATCATCAGGGCAGCAAATCTGATTTGTAAATACCTAGAATTTAGATTCAGAAATGTTCTGGCTGGCTATAATTTACTCTGTTGGTTTACAATTCGTAAAAAATTGTGATGCATCAATTTTTAATGAGCAGGCTACATGCCAAGTTATGTATCATCTGTCCTTGTATAGCTATGATGCCAACATTAAAACTCCATAACATTTACTTTAGCTAATTTGACAGGAATGTGATTTTCTAATATGGATCAAATATGTGCTGTTGGATTTTTCAGTGGATTTACAGATGATGATGAAACCAGAGTTGAAGTTGAGGTCATCAGTCCCTGCTCTGATTTGTTTAAAATGCCTTAACAGAAAAGAAAGATTTTTTTTTCAAGAATGTGAAGAAATGTATAATTTTAACTTAATTCAAAATATTAATTCAATTTCAGGCATGGCTATTAGATCAAATAAAAAATCCCTTAATTAATTTTTCATTCTAAATCACCAGTTAAATGTATGTGGACATTTTGTTTGGTTTTTTTTCTGAGATGTCAAAGAGTCTTTAGAGTTTTAAATATTTGGCTAACACCAGTTTTCATTAGGATGCATTCCCTCAATTCTTTAGATATGTTCACCAATAAAAGACATTAAAAATGAGAAAAAAAAATTTGGTCTGAAACAAAAAATATTACTCAGATTAAGTCTTCCCTTATATGTAATCCATAAAGCAAATTGGTTGCTTCGTTCAGAGCAGTACCAGAAAGTGTTTATGTATTTCTGGTTTTATTGTATACTGCAGCTTTCAGAATAATTCATAGTTAATATAAACTGAACTACAGAGTCTTTTTAGTGTCTCCTAAAAGTAATGTGTAATGTTATATATTTGCATTGACATTGTAGTTCCAATTAGACATGATAAAATCCATGTCACAGAGCATGGTTTGGACACAGCCTGAAAGTATCTAAGGCAATATCAATGAGGTTCAGAATATGGGGAATAGAGAACCAGGTCTACCCCTTTGTGATCATGATTCAGGTTACAGTAAACTTTATATCCTTGTAAATGAAATAGTCTTAGGGTCTCTAAGTTCAGACCACATGTGAATTACATTGGCACATTTACTTTGCTCTGGAAATGCCTAACAAATGAGCTAGGACTTAATGAAGTTATTTCCCCTCACAAGGAGGAAAGCAAGGAAACCTAAGACCTAATTTTTGTCTCTCACACATGCATAAATTAGGTGTAACATCATTTAAGTCATGTTACAACTAGGTACCTCCAGTACGTTCTAAGAAAATAGCCTATATATTTTCCATTATTATTTCAGAAAGCTTCATGGTCTTAGAAGTATGCTGGTTTTGGATGAGATATGAAACATATCCTAAATGCTTGCAATTTTCAAGATTGCATAACGTTTTTCAGGGGAGCTGAATGTGTTAATCTCAGTGTTCTGGCCAAATTACACTGCATATAATTATAATCTCTCTATCTGACATTTCCTATGAAAGTCCACATAGCTCTGGTTGGTTGTGCACTTCTTGCCCCATGCACTTGGGCACTGCTTCTGTGAGCTGAAGGCAACTCCTATGAGCAGAACAGAGTGCTTCTGACATCCCTGTCTGTGTACTTTGGAAAAAACCTTGTGACACCTCATAAATATTTCATTAATATGCACAGAAATTTGAACCACTCTCTACAAAGACCACTGCCAATGGTCAAGCTAGGAATGCCTTTGTGGCAGGCTTTGTTTTATCAAGATAGCTCAAATACTCTGGTCTTTTTGTGAAGATTGCCTTACTATGCAGACAGAAGGATTCCTGCATCTATATGAAGTTTTTTACCCAAAGGCCATTGTTGAAAAAAAATTAAATTAAATGTTCTCTCTTATGCATATGAAGACTTCCTTCATTCTCTCATGCAGATCTTCTCTCTTGTTACACAAAATCTGCTCACACTGATCTAAATTTTGACAAAGAGCAAGCCATAAAATATTCATATATGCATAACAAGTAGGATCAACTACAGTCTGATATTTATCACTGATGCAAGTCTGTAGCCAAGAGCATTTGTGTGGAAGATAATGAGGCACCTTTGTGATCACCCTGAGACATATAGCTTAAGACACACTATAATATGTATAAAAATCCTTCTTCTGCCTCCTGAATAATAAGATTTTGTATCTCTATTTTCAGTATTCCTCAGCAGTTAAACATTCCTATTTTCTGTGTGATCTTCACACTAGTCATATATATATATATGTCTATATGTGTATATGTCTTTCAGATGTATATATTAATTAGATAAAAAGTAAACAACACTACATGGGTTCCTTTTGGGTTTTTTTGTGTTTTTTTTTTAATTTTATTTACTAGAAAAATTATCAGAAGCCACTTTTTTTTTGAACAATTTCCAATTTCAAGTGCTTAAAATTATGGTGATTGATGCTAACAGATGTTATTCCATATGATCACTAATACTGTCTGATGATTAACTTCTAAATAATGCAACAATATGTTACTTGAAACATTAATTTGCCACTAAAGTTCCTGACTATTCAAAAGACTATATCAATACTGATACTAAATAGAAGCACCTGCTGTATAAATATTCTAGAACAGTTTTCCCAACTCATCTTGCATGTAAGGGAGGATTTTTTGGTAAAGAAGGTCAAGAGATTTGAACATCGACACTAGGGAACCATAGAAATGTAGTCTAGTCTTAAAATGAAGCTGATGGTTGCCTTACTGACGGTTTTATACAAAGTTTATTGACACAAATTGCCTTGTAAAAAGCAATGTGTAAAGTGCATTCACCTTGCAGAGCAACAAATTGTTTGTGAAATATAATTTTGCTTAAAAAAATAACAAAAAAGCTTGTTTTAAATGTGATTGCTTTCATGATAATTAAAATTGTGGAACTTGAAAAATTTGTCTTGGATGTGCTCTTTTTCTTAGGAAAACCAGGGTCTGCTTCTCTTTTCCTAATTTACATAGTACTTTGATTCTCATATCAAATTCAAGTGAGCATTAATTTTTTAAATTATTTTAAGCAATATTCTAATAATGATATCATCTAAAAACATGATAACCACTATAAAAGACTCCTCATTAATGACCATTTTATAAAGTCAGCTTCAGAAACATTTTTCAGTTATCCTATAAACTGAATAGTTAGAGATATTTAGCTTTCACACAAAAGAAAGAACATCAAACAACACTTTGGGAGCTGTATAATTTTAACAGCGTTTAAGGATTGAGATTGATGCTGAAAAAAATAAGCATCTGAATAATTTTAGATATCTGAGTAATTTGTATTCAATCCATCAGACATCAAAGAAATCAAAAGATGGAAATTGTCAGGTTTGCAACATTACATAAGAATGTGAGAATGCTCAGTGATTTTACTTTTCTGATATCTGGTTTACTTTGGAATTAATATGTTCTGTAAGACTAATGCATAGCACACAACTATAGGGCGATTTCACTGAAACACATAGTTCTCACAGACACAAACGTATTTGTTTGGTTATTTCAGATTTTGATAGGTATGTTTCATCAGAAAGAAAAAATAAAAAGGAAAAAAAAAGAGAAAAAAAGAGTTTAATGTTTTAGCATTTGGCAAAGTATTATTCAAAACAGCTTTCTTAGCATTCTGCTGCTTGCCCTACCATTAAGTACAATATGTTCTTATGCATTTTATAACATCAAAACACAACATGTTGCATAAACATTTAAGCAAATTATGTTATCAAAACTTTAAATGCCTCAATAAACCTAAGTGTACATTGGTTAAATGAACTACATCTACAAGGCTAAGCAGTAATTCACTGGCAGATCCAGGAATGAAACACAGCTTTAAATGTTGGGTTGTCTAGTAGTATTATCCTGTTGATTCTTCTTGAAAAAATATTAAATGCATTTGTTGCATGACTGGTAGAAGATAATATGGTTAAATATCAGTGAACAAGTTTCTATTCAGTTACTTTTGCCATGTCAGAAAGAAAAAAATTTATTTCTTTGCATCAGTGAGCTGTTCAATACTGTTAACATCACTGACCCATTAACTCCAATCTCTGAGAACTGTTATAAGAGAAGATTGTTAAGGATGTTGTATTCCTCTCTTTTTACTTAAAAAGAAAAATCCATCAAGTTTAGTACCATAATCAGAAAGTTCACAGTCCAGTGCTGAAGATGCAAAAACAAATTGAAGTTTCTCTGTAAGAAGAAATTTAGGAGAGAAGCTAATAGATTTTCCTAATTAACTGAAACCCTTATCATATGTTGACAAGAAGCTCAACATGAACTGTCAATCTGTGCTTCCATCCCAGAAACCCAACCATATCCTGGGCTACATCAGAAGAAGTGTGACCAGCACGTCAAGGGAGGTGATTCTCCACCCCACCTCTTCTGAGATCCCACCTGGAGTACTGTCACGACCTCTGGGGCCTCAAACACAAGAACGACGTTGACCTGTTGGACTGAGTCCAGAGAAAACGGGCTGAGAATGTTGGGGTTGTTCATTCTGGAAAATATAAGGTTCCAAGGAGACATAACAGCCTTCCAGTGCCTAAAGGGCACCTATATGAGGGCTAGAGAGGGATTTTTAAATGGGCATATAGTGATAGGACAAGGGAAATGGATTTAAACTGAAAGAGGCTACATTTAGATTAGATATTAGAAAGAAATTCTTTACTGCAAGGCACTGAGGTTGCTCAGAGGAGTTATGGAAGCCCCATCCCTGGGAGTGTTCAAGACCAGGCTGGATGGGACTCTGAGCAACCTGGTCTGGAGGAAGGTGTCCCTGCCCATGGAAGGGAGGTCAGAACTAGGTGATATTTATGGTCCCTTCCAACTCAAATGATAACATAATTCATGACTATAAATACCAAAGAGAATTTGACAACCAAGAAATGAATGCACGTAAGTATAGTTGCAAAATAATCTGCATGTAAATAACCTGGTAAGTTATTTACCCACCTAAGTGGCTAAGTGAACAGATAACTGAGATACCTTGTAGTCTGTGGGACTTTGAAACTTTGAAAATCAAGCCATAAATTCTGACAATGAGATAGTTCAATAGCATGCACTGAAGATGTTCTCAAATGTTGATGATTCTGATCATAACACAGTACCATCCCAACGTCATTTAGGTAACATCCTTCAAATCACAGGTTCCTAATTTGCCATAGTTTATATTACAGAATGCTTCTATGCATGATAAACAAATGGAAACAATTTTATGTGCTGTAAGAGGTGCATTTTATGTACTTTTTATACATTATTTTTTTCTTTGTTCTGCCAAGACATTAGTTTAGGTTTAGAGACATTAAGTCTATGCAGAATTTGGTATTAAGATCCACATGTCTTGAAATAAGCACTCATAGGCTGGATAACATGGTGTTAGAAGGTCAATAGAAAGAAAAAGAAGCTAAAACTCACAAACCTGGAAAAGAGCTTTTCAGGTGATTTTAAGATTTAATGAGCCAAGGAATTACAGGAATATTGTTCTAAGTGACAGGAGCAGTAGAGTAAGAAGATTTTGCACCAAGTGGAGCAGCATCATTTTGAAAAACATTGGAGATATGTGCAAGTGAAAAGATCAGGGAGGTGGGAAGAGAGAAATAAGGTCATGCTCTTATTATCCATTAATAATTTATTAATACAAGCTAAACACCGTCTCCTGCTGTCTGTTCTGACTGCGTTCAAGTGAGGGCCCAGAACCAGCCCCTGAAGCTGTTCACCAGATGTTCCCACGTTTATCTCTGTCTTGATCCTTGTCAGTAACATGCTGACACATCTTAGCTTTGATTTACAGCGCTCCTAGCTATTGACATTTATAAAATTTTTGGGGTAGGAAAGACAAAGAAGTAACAGTCATGGCCTGGAAGAATGAGTGAGCTAGATCACTTCCTGAAATCTCTTGCAGGTGTGTTCTTTATCCTATTGTCATGTCTCTCTTACCATAATGCTAATTGATTTAAGTCCTGATGCAGGATATAGGAACATTCTCCATATATTAACAAAATTCCAGTAGCACTGGTTTGTAGCTTACCTCATTACTAAAATGTTGTTTTCCCTTTTGTTCTCCTAGGGATATACTGACATAATTACTTATATTGGTAGTGCATATTGTATTCTTTTGCTTAATTTTTTTTTCTTATTTATTTTAGTTTTATTTTATTTGCAAATATAGAAAGGGGGTTGTCATTCTGACATAGAGAAAGACTGCAGTCTCCAAGTCACATCAATACTGCACCTGACACTGAGTTTAAATCTGTTTCTGTAAGTGCTGAAGTAGCATATAAACCAATTACATCTCTTAACTTCTCAAGTGTAAGGAAGAAAGTCTTCAGGTGCTGCTATGGAATAGTCTGGACTTCTTTGTGATTTGCTGTGTGAATGACTTCTGAAAGGTCTTCTGGAAAAGATTTGAGAATGCAACAATGCCTAATTCTGACTATGCTCCTTTGAGGAGTTTGAAAATCCAGCTTAAACATGAAAGAAAAATGTCAGAAATCCAAAACTTCCTAACCCATGCTTAACTCAGGTTACTAAGTTAGGTTACTCAGGTTACTGGTTCCATATGTAGAAATATACTATATTCTTGTTAAAATAAAACATTAGTCTGCCCACATTGGCATATAGTTGTTGCTTCGTTAATATTTATGAAGTTCTGATGGTGAAACCATCCCACCACCTGTATACTCATATCTTTACAGATCATGCATTTGTACTTACTGATTTATATATACATACTTAGTTCTATGTCCTTGAATACTTACTTACCTGTCAGAAATTGAAAATTAAAAATATTCTCCAAACAGCCCTGTTTTCAATAGTCTGCTGTAACTATCTAGACATGTCTAGTGAAAATTATGGTTTTCTTTTTATTGTCAATGTCTGTGACTTAAAGTTAATCATGTGTTCATTTTATGCTAGCCATTTATAACATCATCATCAGTGGTGTGAATTACCTAATGTGGGATCATAAAACCTAGCAGAGTCCTATGCAGAAGTTACAGTCTCAGCCGTAAGTTACTGCACACCTGAAGTTTAGAATCAGAAACAGAGCAAAGTTTAGGAGAATTGCCAAACGAATAGCATATGAACATTGGCTAGAAATAAGAAAAACACTGTTGTATTGTGATAATGACAAACCAACCATCTGTACACAATTCCCAGTTGTTCAAAATCTTAGTAGCCAGAAGGGGTTAGAGTATTGCTGTAAAAGCAGTTTCATGTTTCGTGTTCCGCTCTACATGCCAGATTGTGTTCAAAATACTTGGTATCCAAAAGGTGTTTCAGATAGGCTATTTTAAGGGTAGGATTTTCACAGAGTGTTTCTGTTAATGTGTTATGTTGAACAAAAACATATTACACAGTAAAAATCATTATTATGTAGCAAAATCAAAGGATGAAATATTCGTGTAACGGGGAGCTAACTCATCAACAGCGTTCATAGAGTATTTTGGTTCATATTCTTTGTTCACATCACCTGAAGTTACGCCTTTAAATTAAGTATTCCATTCTGACCCTGTTACTTTCTCCCAAGTGTTGTGTTTTTCAGTATGATTACTTTTTTGATAATATAATTATTAGATAGCAAACCTGTCCATTCTTCTTACCTCCAAAATTACTAGGGGTGACTTTAGTGGAAGTTGGTCTGTCAAACAGGCCAAACTTTCTATACCAGGTAGTCCTTTAATCTCTCCTTTTTCTATTTTCCACCTTCAACATATCAGCTAAATATGGAAGTCTTACTCTTTTCCTGTATAGTCTTATATAATTTCAATTTTCCAGACCTGGCTGTTCTATATTGATAGAGAGACCTTCCTCATATATACACAGTATTTTCCAGTTACAATCTTTTAATAAAAATGTTTTTAAAACATCTAGAGAATTCAAGTCAGCTGCAGACACAGGCATTGTAATTACAGCTGTAATTACAGGCATTGATCCCCTAAAGAGCTTGAAAATATGGATTATGTTATTCCTAAAACACAAATTTTTCATAATAAAGAGAAAAATAATAGATGAAGTTTCATCTTTTTTTAAATCAAAATATAAACTTTGGGTTGAACACATAGAGGTGGCTGTTCCTTTCCTTTGCATATAGAACTGAGACAGTTTTAGAAACATAAACATTCAGCTGTATTCCATATCCCATATTGACAGAGATCAAAATAAATTTTGATCAAATTTTATTTATTTATTACATTGGATCTTTCATGGGCAAATTAGCCTACTTAGAGACTCTGTCTGGGAACTGAAACAAAACAAAATCAAATATTCTGTAGGATAAAACCAAGGGTAAGAGAATTTCAGTGCTGGGATCTCCCTTTGTAGAAGCAAGTCAAGTGGCACAGAGAGGAAATAGGCATTGGGACAGAACTCGGAGTGTGTCAGTTACTTGTGTGCAACTTGCACAGGACAAGAAGGAAAGGCAGCCACACTTCATGTCTGCATGGGGGGAAAAAAAAAAGTTGAAAGTAGTTGCAATTAAAAATGTGCATGGCTGAAATAAAAGGCCAGTGCAGTGTACTTTGTGAAGGTTTATCACTCTGAGAAAGGATGAAGACTCTGCCGTACCAGAGAGAAATATGAATGAGAAGAAAGCAATTAATCATCTTCCAAGATAGAAAAGGCACTAAAGGTCTACTAGACTTTAAAAGCTTAAGGAAAGTGAAATAAAATCATCACATGGATAGAAGGTTTGAGTTGTTTAGACAGCAGTTTCGAACAGGAAATAAAGACATGGTGATCCTGTCTAAACTGCATGTACTATTTCCTACTTTGTATACACATTAAATAGTTTTCTAAAAAAAGATTTTCTAAAATAAAATCTGCTCTTGAAGTGTTGCAAAGTACATGTATTCAAACAAAAAGTAAAAAAAAAAAAAAACACCTCTTGGTGACAGCCTGGACTAAAATAAAGCATGGAAATCACCACAGTAATCGTTGCTCAATTATTTTCATATAAGCCAAAGTAGGATCATTTCATGTGTCTTCTTTGAGAGCCAAAGATTTTACATCCAAGTCTCAAAAATTCAAGAGTTGTTAAACTGAGTCTCTTTCTCGACCAAGACTCTGCAAATATTGGGGGATACCTAGCAGTTTTGCGTACATTTTAACTTTAGCTTGGTAGGAAGCCAACAGCTAAAACAGTAGTTCTTCATCTTTTTCATTTTATGGATAATTTTTTTCCAATGAAGGTCCAATATGGACTCATTCACAGTTACAAATGTGCAGGCTTCTACACAGATTATATAACTTAGTTTTCTTATGCATAGTTAATGGAGACTTAAGAAGCCAAAGAAATCTGAGATCCATGCCACCCCAGGTCAACTGTCAGATAAGAACTAAGGAACTAAAACCAGAGAAAGGACACACAAACATGACTCGAAAGAGAAAGTGCTTAGATCCTTTGGTTCTTCCTTGATATATGTAAGCAGCTTGAGCCTTGAATTCATTGTCCTCTTAAAGAACAATCAATTTCTCATGTCAAAGGTGTGAGTGTGATGATGCCTGCTTCCTCTTCTTTTTTTTTTTGGGGGGGGGCGTGGTGGTTGGGTGTTGAGAACCAGCTTCCTTTGTTTCCTTAATCAACATCTCCATGGGATTTCAAAACATAACCTCTTTGCCTTTTCCAATAGGTAGCACAACAACAGCAGCAGAGGGTAATCATTTCCTGACATGATGTAAACAACCTTCTGTTTGAGGAATGAGAAATGAAGGGCTTGATGAATGCTTCCTTTTCTTTAACTGCACTGGAGATTCAAGCATTGGTGACTGGTGTTACAGCTCCCATCTGTCAGCAACATGCAGCAGAAGTGCTTAGTTGCCTTGCTACCCGTCTTTACAATTTGTCTGTTTTCATTTCAAGGCAGCTAGACACATTTTCTTGTGCAACCGATTTCAGTGTCAGAAGGACAACTGGAGAGGTGAATAATTTCTGCTGCCAGAAAACACTGAATTTGTAGTCACCTTGAATGGGAAAAGACTGCATTGGTATAGATTGCAACCTAAACTCTTGCTATGCCCATCAGAAAAAGGAATGAAAACTAGCTGCAGAATAACATACAGCTGATTCCTTAGTGTACTCTTTTCTTAAAAAATTCATTTCTTGCTACCAATGTTTTTCTTTAACAAAAGACTACTTAGTCCTGCAAAAGCATGAGGATGTAACTAATACCACTCTCATGAGCGCTGTCTCTGGCATTAGTATCCCTTGAAAGTGACAATAAAATATTGAAGATGGCAATGATGTTCATAATTGGAATACAGATGTTGAGTAAGCAGGTTTCTTTTTTAAAAAAAAAAAAGACATTAGGGTGGCATCATACATTCACAATTCAATAGATTGTAAGAAAATAAATGGGGATTGTATGAGTGACAGAATGTGTGTTTGGGGAAAAATGATATTCTGGTAACAGAGTTCTTGCATGTACCTGGTGCTCTGCTGCAGATCTCCAGGGTATTATTTAGATATGGGAGATTATGCCATACCATTTGCAATATGATATGATTATGTGTTTCAGAACAAAATTATAGAGACATAAAAGATAAAAATGAAGTTTTTATCCAGACAGCTAGAATTCTGCTTGACTGCATAGTAAATCATAATAGTTTAATCAACAGTCTGTGAGTCTATTTTCAAATTTTGATGTTTTCATATAATAAAAATCATATTTGTATAATCAATTACATAATCAGAGTGATGTTTTGAATTTTTTTACCAATATACATACTTTATAAGTTTGGACTCTGGAAAAAGCTTCAGAAGCAAACATAAAGCAGACAATAGCAAAAAGAATTATTTTTTTCTTATTTTTGTAGATATATAGGTACACACAGAAAAGCCATAAAGTCCTAACATCCTAGATACATGCATTCTATTTCTGTGTTCTGGTCCAAATATCAAACCTCATCGAGGTGACTGGGAGTGGGCCTTTGTTATTTTATTTCTGCTAAAAACCTCAGCATTTCTTCTCAAGTTAAAAAAAAAAAAATCTGAAACTCAGGATTATTCTAATTACCTGCCGATAAAAAATATTTGTGGACATTTTCTTTCACAATAATAGATATGTTTGTGGCATTTTGACTTAGTTAAATTAAAGGTATTGTGTGGTAACATGGAATTTTGAAGAATTTTGTTATAACTGCTCTATATCACTGTATTACTGAGAAATTGAGAGATTTGAAGTAGACCAGAATATATATATGAAGCAAATTCAGTCTAGTTCAAAAATCATTAATTGTTCACAGATTTCTGCTAACTAAAGCTCACAGTTCACAACTGAGCTAAAGAGTCTTTGAAGGCAGGGAGGCCCTGCAGAGACCCTGACAAATTAGAGGACTGGGCAATTGCCAACCATATGAATTTCAACAAGGGGAAGTGCCAGATTCTGCACCTGCGATGGGGCAACCCTGGATGTACATACAGACTGGGGAATGAGAGGCTGGAAAGCAGTTCCACAGAAAGGGACCTGGGGGTCCTGGGTGACGGCAAGTTGAGTATCAGTCAGCAGTGCCCTGGCAACCAGGAGGGCCCACCCTGTCCTGGGAGGCATCAGGCAAAGTATGGCCAGCTGCTCGAGGGAGAGGATTGTCCTGGTCTGCTCTGCACTGGGGCAGCCTCACCTTTAATACTGTGTGCAGTTTTGGACAACACAAGATAAGAAAGATATAAAGCTATTGGAAAGTGTCCGAAAGAGGGCAGTGAAGATGCTGAAGGGCATTGAGGGGAAGCCGTATGAAGAGTGTCTGAGGTCACTTGGTCTGTTCCGCCTGGAGAAGAGGAGACTGAAGGGAGACCTCATTGCAGTTACAGCTTCCTTGGAAGGGGAAGAGGAGGGGCAGGCACTGATCTCTTCGCTGTGGTGACCAGTGATAGGACTTGAGGGAATGGTCTGAATTTGTGTCAGGGGAGGTTTAAGTTGGATATTAGAAAAAGTTCTTACCCCAGAGGATGGTTGGGCACTGGAACGGGCTCCCCAGGGCAGCGGTCACAGCACCAAGTCTGACATAGTTTAAGAACTGTTTGGACAACACTCTCAGGCACATGATGTGACTCTTGTGCAGGATCAGGGGTTGGACTCGATGATCCTTGTGGGTCCCTTCCAACTTATCAGTGTGATACTGTGGATATGGTTTTTAGTCAGGTCACACTCCGAAAACAAACTTCAGCAGTATTACTACTGGTTTTCACTTCCCTATATCTTCATCAGAGCTACATGGCATCTCTTCAGATGGCTTAATCCTTTGCCATTTTCCATAAGAAAGGGAGAGAAGTATGAGTCATTTTGAGAAGTTGATCCCTGTGGTGTAAAAAGCATCTAGCTCTTTGGCATCCTCAGTGCTTAATCACAAATTCCATTGTCACACCTCAGCAAAAACATAGAATAACTATACACAGAATAAGGATTTGCCCAAATCCTTTAGAAGTTGGCAAAAGAACCAGAAGTAAGTGGTATTTTAACATTTTCCTGAAACTTTTTAGCTAAGCTAAAAGTTAGTCAAGAATTTAGACATTTTTGCTGCTAAATTTTCTGTCGATATTATTTACAGTAATAAGCCCCTATAGTTTTCCTCTGCTTGTCCCTTGAATACATGGAACTCCTGCTGAGTAATTGGGCAATTCGTTTGTATGTACATACACATATACATACATCTACATATCCCCCTCAGTATGTTTATTCTTTAGGGAACCATTTATGTAATTATAAATAGAATTGTTGAGGTAAGAGCCCATTTAGGGTGTATAGATGCTTTTGGGGTGGGTGTTTTTTATTTTATTTTAATCCTTTGTTTTCTTATAAATTATATCTCTGTTTATAATATTTTAAACGTGCAACACAGAACAATTAGCAATTACTCCAGACAATTTATTTAGGGACATACTGGAAGATCTGTGGGGAAACTGACAGGAAATTGGTTCCCTAATAGCTTCACTCTAATTTTTTTCATTCAGATGCCTGGACAAAAGTGTAATAGAGGTGGAGAGTGATTCTTATGACTGTGTGTAGTCCTTTTCTTGTGTTCAAAAGCTTTCAGCTTCTGAACTTTAATGCCAGGATCTATCCCAGGAGATGGATCTGAAATGCCAGTGCTGTTCACTCCAAACTATGGTGAAAAGAGCCATTTTCTGAGTGCATGTAGACATTCCCAGTAGTAGTCTTGACAACAAAATTCTTCTACTCAGAAAAATCATTTTAGATAAATATGTAAATATGTAAATATGTGACATTTACATAACTTACACATTTTAACTATGGTCTCTTGGTTTAATTTTATTCCCTCACCACAAGACTGCCACAGAAATAAAGTCAGTCATACATGAACAGAAAGCAGGTGTTTTCAGGACAGTAGGGTAGCTTTAGGTCTCAGGTGGTGCAATTCCACAGAAGGTGAGGAGACCTGGGGAATATGATGCGTCTCAGACTTTGAGCCTTTGCAGCAGACTTTTCAACTAACTGCCTAGTATGAAAAATAAGCTTATATTTCTCTGAGTATTCTGATCATAATATTAAAAACTGGTAATATTGTAAGACCTTTTTCATTATATTTTCGAGGTCTTTTTATTAATATATGTTTGGTTTTCTTTAACATAATTCAAACTAAATTGATATATGAATTGCAAAATCCTAAAAAACCCAATGCTTTTCTCTTGAGTTTATGAGAATGTAGATTAAGGGGTAATGTTGCTAAAGTGCAGATCAGTCCAGGTCTTCCATTTAAACAAAAGGTTTTAAAATGGTCATTTCTAAAGATATACATATATTTGGTCTGAATTTCATAAGATAAGTTAAAAATATAACCTATAAAGAAAACAGTAAAGACAAAGCAATCCTTTTAAGACAATCATTGCTTTTGTAAGGAAAAAATTTTGCTTTCAGATCAAAGTACCATTCTAGAAAGATGTGTGGCAACAGTCCACACAGGAACACATAAAAATACCATCTTCTACTTTCTGAGTTTTTGATATGCTGTAATTTCTGTGTCTTTCTTTATTCTTCTTCTGACGTTAGTTTCTTTTGGCTTCATTACAGCAATTCAGTGTTGCTCATAAGTCCCACTTTAAACTATGCCCTTCAGAAACCCACCTATTCAAACACACACAATTATATGAATATGATACAATTAATACTATAATGAATGTATATTTGGTCATCCAGAAGGTTTTTCTACCTAATAGACAACTATAAGAAACAAAATTTGCAGTTTGACCAAAGGCAAATAAATTCACAGACCTAAATCTGGAAAAAGTTATTTATTTACTTGTACAGATAAAACACTGTGACGTGTTCTCATTCAAACAAAACAGTAATATGTTCTATTACAGTCCAGGTTTTCTGTTCATTCCGTAAAACAGCTGTAGGAACAGAAAGTAATTAAATTTTCTATTAATTGTCCATAGATGAGAAACAATGGAATGAATCAGCCAGATGAAAAGAGAAAGGTGTCAGCTCTACTGGAAAGGCAGGCTTATTTTGCATGGTTCTTGTGTATAACAACCCTAGAGGAGTCTAAATTACCCAGCCATTCCAGGCATAGCCTCTCTGTGCATGTGTGTGTTTTATTCTCTTAAAAACAGAGAGAGATCGAAAGGCAAAGGATAGAGGCAGGCAAAGAATTACACCTTCGCAGTTTGTTACTTGGTGCTGTTTTTACCATAAACACAGAATTTGCTGCACAACAAAATTACTGTTTTCCCAGTTAGAGAATTGCCTTTGATGGGGATTTCAATTGACTTCCATGCCAGGCTTTATATTTACAGCTCATATCTGAATAATTTTCATAGATGTGTTGTCACATATGTAAACATCATTAAAACGTGTAGGTTTATTGTATTTCATTCCATGCACTGTGCACTGCAATAATCTACACCATGATCCTAAAGCTTCTGCTTTTTATTTCTTAAAGAAAAAGGCATTCATTTCATGTCTTGGGGTACAGAAATGGTTAGTTGGCTTAAGATGTGCTGGCAATTCAATGAAGGGTTCATCTACCTACTAGAATAGAATTAAACACTTACTGTTAGAGTATACTGCAATCAGAAAACTTGATGGAAATCAAGATAAATTGCTTTAAAATTTACACAAATCAAGACAAAATTGTCTTATTCTGATATTTTAAAAAAATTAATAAATTTATATTTCTGATCTTTCTATTAATTAATGTGAAATATAAAAAAGTGATAATTCATTACTCTCTTCTGCAAAAATTTCCACTGACTTTATCTTGACTGAAACCACTGAACAAAGACTGACATAATATATTTTCTTTTTAAATACAATATATCTACTCTTTAAAATGTTAGGAATTTATGAAAGTCCTTAGAGGATAAAACAATAGGCCTACTTTCTAACATTTCATGCAAAAGTATAAACTTCAAAGATTTTGCTTTTGAAAGTTATATTTAACATTGCATGGTCATATGTCAATAAACATAAACTTCCTAAGTGCTTTTAAGCACCTTAAATGTATATATTGATTATATGCAGAAAATGAAAGGTCAAACTTCCATAAATACAAACTGAATTGTAAAAAAAATAAATAATATAAAGAAAAACAAAACCATAGCAATATATCATGACATTTAACTCTTCATTATTTTCAACTCATTATGTCAGGTCACTATATCACCGAATCACAAAATATTCTGAGTTGGAAGGGACCCACAAGGATCATCAAGTCCAGCTCTTAAGTGGATGGCCTATACAGTGATTAAACCCACAACCTTGTTGTTACTAACACTGTGCTCTAACTGAGCTCATCTCAAGGTCTTTACTATCATTTTTCCCAAATATATCAGCTGTTGAAAGACAAAAATCTCTTTCAATTCTTACTTTAATAACCTCAAATGTTGGGGTTTTTTATAAAAAAGAAAAAAAAGTGGAAAGAAAGAAGCATAAAAGTACATGTTAGCATTTATTTTACATTTCATGATGTTTAATCTAACCACATGATTTGATTTTTGGCTTCATTTTTAAATAGAAGTATTGAATCTGTCAGAATTAGATGAGATTCTATTTGAAGGGTCAGAAGGATAGGCAATGTCTTAGCAGCATTATAATACCATCTTATAAAATATCTCAAGCACTAACCTGATGATGATTTCATTATATGCAGTCATTTACAGAGTCATTCAGTAAATTTAACTAGGTATAAAATTCTGCACATTTCAACAGAACTACCCCTTACTATATTATTTCAAGGGAGATCTGAATAACGTATGTATTTTCTAATCTTTATATGGTCTCAGATGTTTTGGGAGGTCAGCAGTCGCCATAATACCTTTTTAAAACAATAAGTTAATTGCACAAATATTGCTAGTGTTGCCTGATAATTTGTTCTGTTACATATTTATCTCTATTATGTAGAAAATATTGTACAAGGAATTATTATGCATGAGCATAGAACCGTCAACATGAAGAAAAAATTGCAGTTCAATGTTCTTTTCAGTAGTGAAGATTTCACTTAGATTCAGATCTACATTACATCTGTGTAAAATAGTGAAACATAGGAAAGATGTACTGGGCTAATGAAGGGCTGAATGAGGTCTGCGTTTAACAAATAGAATTGTAGATGACAGAGCAGTAAAAGATTAATGAGGTTTGAAAGGTTAGGAAAGGCTAGGGTATAACAGCACAGATTATTTTCTATCGCTGAGCATTGTCCTGAAAGCAGGATTCCAGGACAGGTTTTTACTTCCCAGTTCCAAAGAATACTGTAAGATAACAAGTCTTCAAATGAAGTTTAGAGGACTCATAAATACATTTTGTTAGAAAATTAACCTTTATCTAGAATTCAAAGTAAAGATTAATTAAAACTTTTCTAGTAACTTAACCTAGTCTTAGTAAAGATCCTTCATTTGCTTGATTTCATTACCTTTCGAAATGCAGAAAATCCAAATTTTTGAAACTGTTCTCTTTTATATGTTCAGGTCAATTTTAAAATCCATAAAATTTAATTAGTAACTACTATTTATAGCTTTCAGTCTTGAAAAATGTACAGTTCACACTTAGGTTTTTCTTAGCTAGATCTTACTACTCTCTTTCTGCAATGCAGTGTTTTATGAAAGTATTACTCCATTAAACATAGTTGATTGGCTGCTATCCTCTTTTCATATTCTTAGTCAGAAAGTTGATTTCAGGAGCTTCAATGTA
Source organism: Sclerurus mexicanus (assembly GCA_013396755.1). Taxonomy (NCBI): domain Eukaryota; kingdom Metazoa; phylum Chordata; class Aves; order Passeriformes; family Furnariidae; genus Sclerurus; species Sclerurus mexicanus. Next base: position 472,784 of record VWZF01000357.1, on the reverse strand, counting down.
CATATAGTAATATATTCATCTACCAGAAGTTGTCATAACATCAGCTAATACATTATTTTATGCTGACAGTTGTTACAACCCCACTACTCCAGCACTGGAAGATGAAGGAATGAAACACGAGGAGACAAAATTGATTTTTAACCCTTTCCACCAGGTAATAATACTGAATATCCATCTTAACTTTATAGATGAAGGCTAGAAGCTAAGATACAGCTGAAGGGCAGGGGGAGAAGGAGGAATCCTCCAGATCAATATTATGCATTATAAACCACCTGCATGCAGACAGTGTCAAAACTGAGTACAGTATAAAACTGGTAACATCAATTTAGCATTACCTTTCTTGAAGTTAGCGTAAGAACATTACATTGAAGACTGTCAAACTGTTCTTTTACTGAATTTGTGATATTTTAGTCAAATGACAAAATCCAATAGAATATTAACTAGGATGTTGATTCATGTTTGCATAAAACTTGCAGAAAACAGCATGTCTGCACAAATCTATATACCTGTTTTGAGTCAATGTCTATACAAATACATTTTTTTCTAAAATAAACCCTCTGCATTATAAATTAGCAGCCTCTACCTAAAACCAGGGTCAAAACTAGATGCTGCTCTTTTTACTTTTAAGAGGTTTTCATTTCCAAAACACATTTATTTTATTATAAACTCTTTTCATGAAGCATCTTGGCAGAGTACAATAGACTGATAATATAATCCTAAAGTGATGACGTGATGAAGGGCTTTCTCACCATAACTTTTCCTGTTGTCCATTGGGTTGGTCACTCCGGCAAAATACATGAACTGTCAGCTGTCTCTCTTTTCCACCCTGTCCATATGTCAGACCAGGTTACATGTCCTGTTAAAGGTGACAATGATAAGCAGTCAGAAGCAACAACCTTTGGGCATCTGTGCTTGCATTTGTTTAATGTATTTCTCCCATTCTTGTAGTTCCTGTGTTTATGTAAGGTTTAGTGACAGGTAAAGGTTGCTGAAATACAATTTAGAACAAAGCCCTTGCATCTTCCCAGGCAAGAATCCGAGATGTTTACCCAAAGTCCTTGATCTCCACTCAGAGAGTTTATTTGTTATTCACCATCTGTCACAAATCACTCAGGGCAAAACTGTGCCCTCAGGCCTCTTCTGAATTAAATAGGAACCACACATGAGCACCCAAAACCAGAACTAGACCCTTAGTCTTCATCTAGCAATCTCCCTTCCTTCATTTAAAAAACCTCTCTGGATTAATTAAAAAATTGAATGAAATGCCCCTTATCATGGGACAGATATGAAATATTTTTATACTGTTTTATTACCTTCGTTCTTTTAGCTTGGCCTGTAATTCAGGACTTGGCCCTGTCTGAAGTATTTTAAAGCAGCTGCTTTGTTTATTTACTTAGTCTTTTGACTTCAGCTGAATTTCCTGCTGTGTATGGCAGTAGCAAGAGTTGCAAAGTGAAGTAGCAAAAACAAACCAAATGAGCACATAATCTGATAAAAAAGACTTTGATTTTCAGATATGATATTTTTGTCAGTCCTCTAAACAACTGTATAAATGTAAGCTAATGCTGGCTGCTGACATAAATTGCTTTTATTTATTTGGCCTATAGCTGTAAACACAAGTTGAGAAATAATTTATATATTATTTATGTGTCTGTAGGAAAAGCATGTTAACTCTGATAGCAATATGCTAACTAGAAGTGATTAGAAAGGTTGTGAATAAATATATTTTCAATGAATTGTGATGATTTATAGAAAGTAAAACTTTGGAAGAAGCTGATTTTTAGTAAGTAGTGATCTGAGACATTAATAGAGGATATCACCTTTAAAAAAGTTGTTATAAATTTGAGAAAAAATGAGACTAACAGTTATGCTAGAAGTTAAAAAAAGTGTAACTATGAAAAAGGAAAATCTAATCTCATCTCTCAGTAACAATAATAAACTAAGGAAATAGTACTTGTTTTATTTTTTTTTAATCACAGCAAAATAATACAGAGCATTTGCTAAAGTACAAAAGAAATAAATTACTAAATTTTAGCATCTTCATCCAAATTTGCAATATATTCTTTCTTTCTATGGAATACCAGATGGTAAGACAGGAAAAAAAAATAATCAGAATGGTTAAATGTTTCATATTTGATACAGATGTGTATTTTATTTTATAAATATTTTTTTAAAAAAAGAGAATATTTCAGTCTTAATTTACAGCTGAAGAATATGAGCTACAGAACTTGAACTCACCTACCTATAATATCATCCACAGCTGGCCAATGGCAAAGGCAAAGCTTAGGATATTTCTTTCTCAGACCACTGTACTACAACTGTACCATTTTGCCAAATCATGAAAAACATTGTTACCTGCCATTAGCATGAATTGGCAAGACATTTAGTTTTGACTTCTTTCCTTAAACACTCATATCTCTCAACTTTCTAATTATTCTTTGTGTTGACCTTTATTTTCCAGTATCTGACATTTGGCCCTTGCATTACCTAGTTGATTCCACAGAGTTTGTTGGAGAAATGGCAATAAGTCTCCTGCCCAGCTGGACCTGGTTCCTGGCTTAAGAGTTTTTCCATGCAGCACTCAGGTTAGGTGCAGCCTTGCCTTACTGAAGACATATTTTGCACAGCTGGAGGGTTGTGGAGTTGTATCCAGAGAGAGATCTTCTGAGTATAAATTTATTATTTTTCTTTTGAATTTTGTTTTTGAATTGGCTTCTCTTTTGAGATGCTAGCATCTTTTAACGGCAGCTTAGTGGAAGTTGGAGAGACTTTCCTAATTTGTATTTGGAAAGGAAAGCAGTGGTGTTACCTTAATGCAAATGTCCATTATTGTCCTTTAGAAACTGGGTTTTTATTCCTACAGTGCTTGAGGGTCACTCACACATCACTGAAAAGGCATCAGAAAGATTAGACTCATAAGGGAACAATTACCTACTCGTAGAACAGTGTAAAAACCATTTTCCTATTAAAGATTAGGGCATTAAAAACCACCTGGAAAAAAAAAAACAAACTGCCAACAACTCGCTGAGAACAGAAGCCCATTAATATTTGCTCGGTATCCCATGCAAATGCTTGTAGACTGTTGCAAGTGGATTAAGTACAGTACTATAATTGGTTTCAATTACTCTATTATTATTTCCACCAAAGCAGCTACCAGAGAGCTCTTCTGCAGTGGCATCTAATGTGGTTGAGGGGATGTCTAAATTAATGTGTGTTCTCACAAATTATATCCTATTTAAAAAAAAAAAAAAAGAAAAAGAAGAAAAAGACGTGACAAACAGACATAATTTTTCAGAACAAGATAGCACAAGAGAGAACAGTTTTCTGTGGCAAGATCACAAGTGGAGACAATATTCCTGTGACCAGTTTAGTCTGGTAAGTCAGTTGCAGTACATTTTCTACTAATTGGAAACAAATTAGCACTGTCTGGAGAAAACAGTGTGAACATTGAACTCTAATCTCCTACTGAACATGCCATGCATATTATCTAGGCTTTTAGCATTTTTGTGTACAGCTATTTTTTTTCTTAGCCTCTCATTATTTCATTTTGCCTCTGGGGTATCACTTTTAATCAGACACTAGTCTTACTTTCAAATCTTGAACCACTTTGAATAAATTAAGAATGTTAATTACTGTACAGGTAATGTCACTTTTGATAACTGTAGGATTGTGTTTTGGAAGCTTATTAGAATTTTTTGGCTTATTGTTGTCTCTATTGAATGCCTAGTTTAAGCGTTTGATCTGTGGACATCTCATGAGCTTGATATTTTGTAAATAACCTATCTGGATCTCTACCCATTTTTATTCAAATTTTTGTGTGGGTGGGTAGAAGACATTTGCATAAAACTCTGGAATTCTATTGTGTAAATGTCTATTCAATACAAGATTGAGAAATACTTTTTTTAAAAAAATCCCTGTAACATTCTTATGCAATGTGATAATGTGGGTGTAACCATGTGTGTCATAACACAGGCACTATTGTGAAGGTGTTTGAAGAGTAAAGTCAAATAACTACAAACCTCTTAAATGTGGTCAACTCCTAAGTCTTTCATCCTTAGAGTACTACATTAAGCACAAATGGTATGAGAGATGCTGGATACGTGAACTAGAAGGTAAATATATTGTAATTCATATAGTGATGGAACCACTGCTCTGTAAATATCTTCATTACAGTTTTGCACATTCTATAAACCTTTTGTCTATGCAGCCATTTATTGCACAAGTGCACATATTCACCAAAGTTGAGCACTCTTAGAGGAGTAGCATATATCAAAGCAAGGACAACATTGTCAGGACTTCAAATTTAGCAATGTATGGAAGGATTTATTGGGGAGTTTTTAGGGCTTTGTGCATGTATACATGTGTGCACATACACTGATGTTAACATGTCTTTCTGATCTAATTTGCTAAATGGTCATAGTTATTCTCAGAAAATGATGCATTGAAAAAGGTCCTTTCTTGGATTAAGATTTCATTTTAGGTTGTTATTCGTCATTTTAAGCAGAGATTCTTGCTGGTGTCAACTGAGGCTAACAGCAAATGTGTAATTTGTATTAATTACCCTTCTGTTAGGTTTTGGGATTTTTTCCCTTATTTGCCCAGATAGGTTGTTGGACACCCCATCCCTGGAAGTGTTCAAGAACAGGCTCCATGGGGTTCTGAATAACTTGGTCCAGTAGAAAGTTCCCTGCCCATGGCACGGTGGGTGGGAACTAGATGATCTTTAAGGTCCCTTCCAACCCAAACCATTTCATGATTCTATGATTTTATCATCTATGAACTATGTTTTTATTTTTAAAGTAGAAAACAATACCCTTTTAAGAATCAAACCGAGGTCAATAATTTATTATGCTGTTCAACCTTTTCTATAGTTTGGAGAGACAGAACACAGAGTTCTTTTTGTAAACTTTGCAAAGAGATATACCAGGTTATTCACTATGGCAAAGTACATAATGAACATAAAACAACCATTCTCTTATTTTGGGATATTTAACTTAAGACAACTGAGATAGAAATGTATCAAAAAAAAACAGAAACTTGGAAAACCAGCAACACTATTTCTAAAGTTATTTGCAATGTACATACAGCTGAAATTCACAGTCTCATTCTTTTGCTATGCAATAACAGAATTTCCAAAATAGAATTGTAAAGGTAAATCACATAACTGTACACTTAACAGTGAATGCCAGAAGATGCCTTAGTGTTTTATGCCTGTGTGATCATTACTGACAATATGTCTGGTGCTGAAAAGCTTATTCAAATGCTGAAAAATACTTGTCATTTACTATGCAACCAAGCAAAATAGCAAGTTAGACAGCTACATTGATGTTCATTCATCAGACTTTACAGAGAGAATCAATACAACTAAATTGATAAGGCCTCCTTTCCGTACCTGGGGCCAGGTTCACCACTGAACACAATTCCTTTACCAAGAATAAAAACTTTCATTAGGTAAAGCCAGCAAATTGCAGCTTTTAGACATAGTGTTTGAGACCCGAACTATGTTAAAGCTTTGACTTCAGCCTTTGGATTTTATGCATGGAGGATTACTGATGTCAGAGATTTTATCTTTCCAGCATAAGTCATACCCTCTTTAGCAAATCTGTGAAAACACACATTAAAATCATTAGAAAGTCGCTGTTTTTTTAAGGACAGTAAGAAACCCTTTTGTAAATAAATTAAATTTGTGGATTTTGTCTAAATATTCTGCCTAAAAAGGATTGTAACATTTGATCAGTATTATATACCATAAATCCTCATCTGCTTTTCCTTTTGTTTATTATATATAGGATTTTTCCAAATAACTAAGTCTTAGTTCAGAAAAGAGTGGATTGCTTACTAAGATCTTCTACAAAAAGTTGAAATTAATGCCTGTTTTAAAATCAGAATATTGAAAAGTGACAACTGCTGAACTTCCTAGTGGATATCATACGGGATAAACACTATATACAATACTACACTATATAACTTTGCAAAAATAATTGCATTATAAGTTTTAAAGGTCTAGCACTATAATGCAATTGCAATCTTTTTTGTTTTTTGCAATCTGTTTTGTTCTTTGTGTGTGTATGTGTGTGTTGGATTTGCTGTTGTGTTTACTAATCTGCTCACCAAGACAGCAATGGGGGTCTTT
>VWZF01000357.1:233703-466547 GCA_013396755.1 Sclerurus mexicanus | reverse complement strand
GGGGGGTTGGTTGTTTTGTTTTGGTTTCTTTTTGGTTGGTTGGTTGATCGGTTTTGGTACCAAAAAATTAGTTGCTCCAGAATACTGAAAATATCACGGCCACCATCAGGAACCAAAAGGAGCCAAAGGCTGGTGAACATTACACTGGATAAATGCTTCTTTCCACTTTTCTAACAAGGGCATTTAACCATTCCAAAAAATGGACTCCATAGGACTCTCTGTTACCAACTCATACAACTCAGCAGACTGAGAAAGGGGATTCTCCCCCTCTGCTCTACTGTGGTGCAACCCCACCTGGAGTACTGCAGTAATTCAGTTATATTGGTAGGAATTTTAATATAAAGAAAAAAAAATTGCTCATTACAGTACATTGTTCACCCTCAGTATTGACTGAGGCAGTATGGGATCACAAAATCCAAAACTGTTCAGAATGTATGTGCCTAAGCAGATGAAATTAAAACTGCTTTTATTNGACAACATTGTCAGGACTTCAAATTTAGCAATGTATGGAAGGATTTATTGGGGAGTTTTTAGGGCTTTGTGCATGTATACATGTGTGCACATACACTGATGTTAACATGTCTTTCTGATCTAATTTGCTAAATGGTCATAGTTATTCTCAGAAAATGATGCATTGAAAAAGGTCCTTTCTTGGATTAAGATTTCATTTTAGGTTGTTATTCGTCATTTTAAGCAGAGATTCTTGCTGGTGTCAACTGAGGCTAACAGCAAATGTGTAATTTGTATTAATTACCCTTCTGTTAGGTTTTGGGATTTTTTCCCTTATTTGCCCAGATAGGTTGTTGGACACCCCATCCCTGGAAGTGTTCAAGAACAGGCTCCATGGGGTTCTGAATAACTTGGTCCAGTAGAAAGTTCCCTGCCCATGGCACGGTGGGTGGGAACTAGATGATCTTTAAGGTCCCTTCCAACCCAAACCATTTCATGATTCTATGATTTTATCATCTATGAACTATGTTTTTATTTTTAAAGTAGAAAACAATACCCTTTTAAGAATCAAACCGAGGTCAATAATTTATTATGCTGTTCAACCTTTTCTATAGTTTGGAGAGACAGAACACAGAGTTCTTTTTGTAAACTTTGCAAAGAGATATACCAGGTTATTCACTATGGCAAAGTACATAATGAACATAAAACAACCATTCTCTTATTTTGGGATATTTAACTTAAGACAACTGAGATAGAAATGTATCAAAAAAAAACAGAAACTTGGAAAACCAGCAACACTATTTCTAAAGTTATTTGCAATGTACATACAGCTGAAATTCACAGTCTCATTCTTTTGCTATGCAATAACAGAATTTCCAAAATAGAATTGTAAAGGTAAATCACATAACTGTACACTTAACAGTGAATGCCAGAAGATGCCTTAGTGTTTTATGCCTGTGTGATCATTACTGACAATATGTCTGGTGCTGAAAAGCTTATTCAAATGCTGAAAAATACTTGTCATTTACTATGCAACCAAGCAAAATAGCAAGTTAGACAGCTACATTGATGTTCATTCATCAGACTTTACAGAGAGAATCAATACAACTAAATTGATAAGGCCTCCTTTCCGTACCTGGGGCCAGGTTCACCACTGAACACAATTCCTTTACCAAGAATAAAAACTTTCATTAGGTAAAGCCAGCAAATTGCAGCTTTTAGACATAGTGTTTGAGACCCGAACTATGTTAAAGCTTTGACTTCAGCCTTTGGATTTTATGCATGGAGGATTACTGATGTCAGAGATTTTATCTTTCCAGCATAAGTCATACCCTCTTTAGCAAATCTGTGAAAACACACATTAAAATCATTAGAAAGTCGCTGTTTTTTTAAGGACAGTAAGAAACCCTTTTGTAAATAAATTAAATTTGTGGATTTTGTCTAAATATTCTGCCTAAAAAGGATTGTAACATTTGATCAGTATTATATACCATAAATCCTCATCTGCTTTTCCTTTTGTTTATTATATATAGGATTTTTCCAAATAACTAAGTCTTAGTTCAGAAAAGAGTGGATTGCTTACTAAGATCTTCTACAAAAAGTTGAAATTAATGCCTGTTTTAAAATCAGAATATTGAAAAGTGACAACTGCTGAACTTCCTAGTGGATATCATACGGGATAAACACTATATACAATACTACACTATATAACTTTGCAAAAATAATTGCATTATAAGTTTTAAAGGTCTAGCACTATAATGCAATTGCAATCTTTTTTGTTTTTTGCAATCTGTTTTGTTCTTTGTGTGTGTATGTGTGTGTTGGATTTGCTGTTGTGTTTACTAATCTGCTCACCAAGACAGCAATGGGGGTCTTTTGATAGACACTCTCCCCTCTCTCTCCAATGGTGTGGTGGTGGATTCCCCATCTCCACTTTTTATATCCCTTTTCATGTCTTTCTCTGGGCTAGTCAGGCTTGTCAGAGAAGACAAAGTTCACATCAACTTAAAAACACTATGAAAAAGGAGTTTCCTTCTTTTTTTTCCTTCCGTTTTTGCACCATCTAGTTTCTTATTACTTTGGTAAACATATTTGCCACAAAAGCCTTTAGAGAAAAGTTCCCTTTAAAATTCATTATATGAATCAAGGCTATTTACTTTTCATTTATAAAGTGGAATTTTTATAAACACGTAAAATGAGTTATTTTCTACTTCTTATATGCACATTATTATTGCTATTGGTAAAATTTATAGGCAGTAAAACATGAAATATTAGTGTTAAATATTAATTGTTGAACAGTCATAATAAAATATCGAACATAACACTCCTCATTTTATGGCTTGTAATCTTGCTTCTAACCTCTACTTTTAATTCACAAGAAGGACTACCATGTGATGACTTGAAATGCAATTAATATCTCAGGAGGCTGAAATTCCTTGGAAAAGGGAATTAAACTTTGTTGTTCCACCATGCACCATAGCAGTATACTATTTCCACATCACATATAATGTAGACAATATTATAATAACTTTAAAAGTCTTAATAGTAATCATAATAGTTTTGTCAGTTTGTGGGTTTTGGTTCTTTTTTGTTGTTGTTGTGAGTTGGTTTTTTGGGTTNTTATTTATTTATTTATTTACTTTTACTATCCTTGAGTTTGCAACACGTTTACAATCAGCTTTTAACAGAATGTGAATGTGGAAATGTGCTTGTGTGTGCCCTTGTATTCATAGATATACCTCTGGCAATATTAGTAATGAAAGCTGCTAAAGATTATATCCAAACTTCATTTTGAAAATGGGTTATTGGAGAAAGTAATTAGAGGCACATTCTACTAAGGAGTCTGCATGAAAGAATGAGTTATTTTCTCTTTAGTGCAAAGCATTTCAGCTTCTCTAAACATTATTATCTTTTTCTGTTTTGTGGGAATGGCCAATATCACACAATCTCTTCAAAGATCTCTCAGTTTGCAACTACATATTTACATTAAAATTACAGAAGTGCAGTTTCTCTTTATCCACTCTTTATCCTATTTTTTCCATGTCTGCCATTCTTTGCCTCTTTAATAAATGAGAAAACATGCATCTTAACTTGATCAAAGTCTTAATAGCACTCCAACTGTGGGATTTGGCTTTAGCTCATATACTCTCATTCCCAGTTTTAAAGCAAAAGGGCTAGCCCTGCAGGAAGGAAATAAAAATAAAATAAATAGGGAAAAAAAGAAGCTTATTTTTGATGTCTTTGAATCTCTGAGCAGAGAGGTGAGAGATTAAAATCTCTAGTGTCTAGGTGATATATAGAAATGTCCATTTATAAAATTGGTACTTAAATGCACTGATGATAAATGAGAACCCTAGTATGATGAGTATTTAAAATACCTCCAGTGAGTCTGAAGTAGAAATTCTCTTTGTTATGTCTTCAACACAAATACAGACTTTTCAGATGAGATGAGGCAGCATTCCAGAGCAGATTAGCACATTTGGTCTGCAGTGCTTCATGATCTTGACTTCTGAACTCTCTGAACTCAAATTCTGTTAACACTGTCTCAGAATCACAATGAAGACAACATAGCTCCAGAAGCTTAAATGCTGTGGTTTTAAATAATCCTAGTCTTAATCAAAAGACTCTCTAGTGGAGTGTTCCATGTATTTTATTCCTGATGAACGAAATGAGCTGGAAGGCTTGCCATTGTGGCTAGGCAGTAAGGAATTATTTTATTTTAAAAACACTATGATTAGCTTTGTATATACATGGGTGGGTGGAAGGGTGGGTGTGAGCAGCCCTAGATGAGTGAGCGCATATGTAGACACAACAATGTGGTAGTGAAAGCCAAGAAAATTAAATGTCACTTTTTTCTATCCTTAGGAGTTTTATTAAATGTGGAGGCAAATACTATTGCTCAAACAAACAAACAAAAACAAACCAAACAACAAAACCAAAACAAACAAAAAACAAACAAAAGCCCCCAAACAAACAAACAATCCCAAACCAAACAAAAAACACAAACACACCTTGGACATAGTTGGCTATTAAGTATAGCAGATTCCTTAGGGTATGTATTGCATGTACTTTTTTACTGTGTAGTGCCTGAAGAAAAATGTTGTTTCTAGAAGCAATGATAAAAATATAACAAAGGGTTAATTGTTCTGATAATAGTTAACAGACACATTAATGGTATGATCTTAGAATCAAAAAAAAAGAGTCTATATTCTGCCACAGAAATGTCCCTGATGGAGCACACTGGCAAGGCAGAGTATGGGAGGTTGAGGGCTGTCCTTATGTCTGTCTTCCTCAATGCTGCTGATAAACCAGATTGTATCAGTAAACAGTAAGTACAGCTTCATGAGAGGAAAGTCCTGCTTATCAAAACTGATTTCCTTTTATGGCAAGGTAACTCACCTAGTTGGTCAAGGGAAGCCAGATAACATAATGCTTTTGGATTTCAGTAAGACTTTCAGTACTGCCTCTCAAAGGATCCTTCTGGACAAAATGTCCAGCACAGCTGGATAAACACATCATGCTGTGGGTGAGCAATTGGCTCACAGGTTGAGCACAGAGGGTAATAATGAATGGGGGAACATCAGACTGGTGACCTGTCACTAGTGGCGTTCCACAGGGCTCCATCTTGGGCCCTGTGCTCTTCGATATCTTCATAAATTATTTGGATACAGGACTGGAAGGGATACTAAGCAAGTTTGCAGATGACACAAAAATCAGAGGAGCTGTTGACTTCTTGGAAGGCAGGAAGGCCCTGCAGACAGAACTGTACAAATTAGAGGCCTGGGCAATCACCAACCACATGAAGTTCAACAAGCCGAAGTGCCAGATTCTGCACCTGGGATGGGGCAACCATGGATGTACGTACATACTGGGGAATGAGATGTTGGAAAGCAGTGTCATGGAAAGAGACCTGGGGGTCCTGATTGATGGCCAGTTGAATCTGAGTCAGTGCCCTCATAGCCAGGAGGGCCAACTGTGTCCTGTGGGGTATCAGGCAAAGTATCACCAGCTGGGTGAGGGAGGGGGTTGTTCCGCTCTGCACTGCGGCGGCCTCACCTTGAATATTGTGGGCAGTTTTGGTCACCACAAGATAAGAAAGACATTAAGCTATTAGAAACTGTCCAAAGCAAGACATTGGTAAAGGGTCTTAAGGGGTAGCCGTATGAGAAGCCATATGAGGTCACTTTGTGTGTGAACCTGGAGAAGAGGAGACTGAGAGGACATCCCATTGCACTTACAACTTCCTCAAGAGGGAAAGAGGAGGGGCAGGCACTGACCTCTTCTTTGTGGTGACCAGTGACAGGACTTGAGGGAATGGCCTTGAAGTTGTCTCAGAGGAGGATATTAGAAAAAAGTTCTTCCCACAGAGGGTGACTGAGCACTGGAACAGGCTCCCCAGGGAAGTGGTCATAGCACCAAGCCTGGTAGAGTTCAAGAAGCTTTTAGACAATGTTCTCAGGCACATGGTGACTCTTGTGGATTGTCCTGTGCACAGTCAGGAGCTGGACTCGATGGTCCTCTGGGTCCCTTCCAGATTAGCATAATTCTGTGATTTCACAAATTAAAGGTTTTTAAACTCTGTTTTAAAGAGGTTTACAGGGCTTGGTAAAAATTGAGAGTTGTCTTCACTTTCACATCTGTATAACCTGCTATAGAATTATCCTAATTTTTTTAAGATATAATTAAGCCCTATTGTTATATAATAGTAATAATAACAACAATAAAACCAACATGAGGAATATTTATCAGAAATATAAATAAATATACAATATTTATTAACTTTAATTTTACATTAAGAGCCAATATGTTTTAGTGTGCTCATATCTTACAAACATTTCAAACACTTCAAACACTTCCCACAAATCAGGAATCCAAACACCATTTCATTTTAAGATGTTTTGAATTTGTAGCTAGGGATTGTAAGTTTAAAAAAACAAACAAACCCCTTTGACATAACATTTATGGTCATAGGACTTTTAAAGGGAAAAATAAGGTCTTCTGAAGCTAAGCCAAATATAGCTAGGAGAAACTAAAGAAAACAGGCAACTGTTCCCTGGACCTTGGGGCTTTCCTGAAAGCCCTAGCTTAAGACACCTCTGAGGGAATTTAACATCATAACATTTTAAAGATGTCAAGACAGCATGTATGAAATACCCTGGCACTTTCTGCTGAACTCTGACATATTTGGAAGTTTATTTTTTTGTTGGATAGGTATTCATGACCCAGCTATCTGGATTGGGAACTGCACTGGAAACATAGTGTGATAAAAACTCTTGTGAGATTTCTTGCATCTACTTGTTCTCCTAAAATGTAACAGTTGTAAGCACACTGAAATCAAAACCAGTGACAACCAGTCAAGTAAAATCCCCTGAAATTCAGAGATAACATTTCAGTTTGAATGATTAATTTTAAGTGAAACGTACAAATGGAAATAAGAACAAAGATAATGTCTCTATTGGAGAAGACAGTGCATACTTTTATGTAACATGCTGAATCAAGTCTGGCTTACAATCTCCCCAGAGATAACAATATAAAAAAGTGTGCACAAAAAGGAAAATGTAGCCTTGCCACCTCATTGACTGTTTCATAGCTATACGCATCCCAAGAAAGTTACATTAAAGTCCAGACATATTTAATTTAGTTGGTGGATTTTTCTTCACTGAGTTCACTGGGGCCAGGATCTTATGAGAACTGTCTTCATCATAATATTTTCTAATACTTACAATACTAGTTAAAAACACATGTCTTTTTCACTTTAAAACAGAAAACTGATTTGACTTCTTGGAAATGCCCCAGTGATCCAGACTTGTTATATGACCTTGACTGAGTCATTTGTTTCTAGTACAAAAGTGTTAAGCCAGTCTAGCTAGCACCCACAGACAATAGTTGCAATGGATAGAAATCCAGAAATATCATTTGGTATACTGAAGCTGTGAAATAAAAGCAAACCAGCAAAAATTAAGGGCTTTTAAAGACACTCTCTTGTTTAAAAAGACAGGTTCACCATGAGCTCTAACTAAAGTACTTGAAAGACAGAAAGCTATTTTAGGCAACATATCATACTTTCACTCAGAAAAATATTCTTTACTACCTCCTCATCCAGCAAGGTGAAGATCTCAAACATTTAGTTTACTGCTAACTCTGTATAAATAAGAAGGACATCACTGAAGTAAAATCTTTCAAATAGATGTAACTAATTCAACAGATGATAATGATGAAAAAATTATTTTGACTAAAATAATTGTAGTCTAACTTTATTTCTTAAGAAACAACTCCATAATGCAAACCAAAAATATTTATTTCTGTTATTTTCAAAAATATTTGGTGTACAATTTATTAGTCCACGGTAGGCATTTTTTTTTTATTATTATCCACCAGAATCACAATATATGTTAGAGCTATTTTGCTATAAGTTTTTTCTCCAATCTCACTATAACTTTCTAGGAAGTTGTAGAAACTAGCTCAGACATTATTTTCATTTCTTTCTCTGTCTTTATTCTTATTGAAAACAGAATGCCTTTCCCATGAACATCCAGTAAGGGACAATAAATATCACTGGTAAACTTTCCTCAGCTCAACAGCACAGGTTTCAGTACAGGACCAGAGAAACACTGAATAAGACCTTAAGAATTTACTGAGAGGTAAAAAATAATCCCATAATATTTGTTGGTTGATGGTATTTCCTGATGGCTTATGAAGCAGGTTCAAACTACTTTCCTTCACATTGATCTCTTCAGTCTTATTGAGTTGACAGAGATCTTCTTCATCATGGACTGTTGAAAGAAAGAAAATGTAGCGTGTCCTTTCGGAGCTAGTAGAGACTCTCTGTTACAAACTCATACAATTTTTTAAAACAGAAGGATTTTTATGCTTCTGGCTTTGGCATAACTTCCTTACTTCCCCACTAGCAAACAGGTACATAGAAAACTAGTTTGTTTTCAGCAGAATTCAATACATTTAGCAATTTATAGGGCTCTTTAGGATTTTCTCAGGTCTAAGCTGTTAGACAAAAAGTAAGCCACTACTAGTACATTCAGAAACAGTTTGATATTGTGGGTGTGGGCCTGTATGTCTGAACATGTGTGTGCATATAGCTTCCTGCTTCTCCTGAATGTCCACAGTTATCTAGAGAAAGGATCTATCCTGAATATTTCTTTCCACAATGACTTTTTTTCTGACCATGAACAGGACAAACTTGCAGACAAAAATGGTGATGAAGCATAATAATAGTTGAGAACTGTTTCTTAATCGAATGTTTTTCTTGAATCACTGTTAGGCTTTGAGCAAATCTTTATTTCTCAGTTTGGGTTCCTCAACTTTATAGCACCTGTAATGACTTATATCTGTCCTGCAATGTTGTGTGAAGGTCGGCTTGCCTCTCAGGAAGACAAAGAGAACATAAATACACCATGAGTAATCACAACATGGGAAAAGCCTGACAACGCTCTGACTCTCCTGCTTTTGATGCCCTCTTGAATTAAATACCACTAATACTAATTTTTTTCTGATTCAAAATCACTGTGTCCAGTGACTTTTGAAATGGATTTTCCAGCTTTTACAGACATCTTTGTTGAGAAAATGTCACACTCAGAACTTCCAAACTATTATACAGAATTTAAAGGGGAATGTTGGTTTGCAATACAAAGTCAAGGCTCAAAGCATGAGTTATTATGTGACCAGCCTTCAACGTGCTAAAATAGCAGTAAGCACCAGAAAAAAATGCTGCAGTAAGTGAGGGCTGCAATCATATTCCATTAAACACTTGAATTATAATCTCAGAAATATGAAACAAAAAAAGGGACTTCCTCTAGAAGTACGTTTGATTATGTGCTAATGAGCTCCACCACTTATTTCTACAGGAACTTGCAAAACTGTCTTTTCTCAACCTTTTCTTCCTTAATTTGAATCAAAGGATTCAGAATGTTCTCACTCTTACTTTCTCATACATATGAAGAAAGATCATCTAAAAATCACTTAGGCTTAAATGAGAATAATTTTTTTTTTTTTTTCAACTGTGGTGGTGGATGTTTTCTTGGAGAATCTTATCCCTTCTTTCTAATTACCTGAGCTCTAGAATAAGCATGGCTATTTTAATAAGAAGTCACTTGAGCTTAAAAATGCATCCCTGGGCAAAGCCCTCTTGGTCATCTTTGGTCTTTGATCTTGACATCCTTGATCTTTACTGCACATGTGAATTCACAGAATTGCAGAATCACAGCATATGTCATGTTGAAAGGGATCCACAAGGATCATCAAGTTTAACTCCTGGCCCTGCATAGGACCATCCACAAGAGTCACACCGTGGTCCTGAGAGTATTGTCCAAATGCTTCTTAAACCTTGTCAGGCTTGGTGCTGTGACCACTTCCCTGGGGAGCCTGTTTCAGTCCCCAGTCCCCCTCTGCATGAAGAACTTTTTCCTAATATCCAACCTAAACCTTCCCTGACACAATTTCAGGCCATTCACTCAGGCTCTGTCCCTGTTTGTGATGTGGCAATTTTCATCCTGTAACAGGCCAATGATATTTCTATTTTGCCTATTGTCAATTAACTTTTTTTATTGTCCCCCACATTTCTGGCCAGGTTTAATTCCACTTGAGTTTTGGCCGTATGAATTTTCTCCCTAGAGCAGCAAGCAGAATCTCTGTATTCTTTCCATGTTACTTGACCTTGTTTCCATTGGGCATACACCTTTCTTTTTCACTCCTATTTCCAAGAGGCAATCCCGACTCAGTCAAACCAGCCTTCAGCCTCTCCTGCTTGACTTCCAGCATTTGGGAATTGTCTGCTCCTGTGACTTTAGGAGGTGATGTTTGAAAAGTGACCTATGTCTTTAAGACACTAGTTGGTAATGAAAATGTGAATTTTTGAATGCACATGTGAATTTCATTTCAGCTTCTCTGGGAGATTTGATAGAAATTTGGTCCATAATGTGTCCTTGTGCCTAATATTAATGACTTGTTAATCCTGAAGATACAAGACTGAAAACAAAAAATACCATTGGGATAGAAAAGCATTAATCTTTAAATCTTTCATCCTCTCATCTTCTTATCTATCAGATGGCAAGAGAGGCAAAATAGATTTTTCTATCTTTGTGATTCAGAAGATACCTCTTTGGCCACCACTTCACAGATGATACAATCTTTACCAAGGATTTACAGCTCTTAACTGAGTAGGCTGACACATACTAACACAATGCAGAGTGAGGAAGTTCATTGTTTGACTCATGAGTCACAATTCCAAACCCAATAGTAATTAACTTGATTATGTTTTTCAGTGTCTGTGATCTTCACAAAAACCTATAATACAGCTTGCTGGAATTTTTTTTCAGGGAATTTCCCTATATGGATTGTCCTTGTTAGATCTAGAGAGAGGAAATATTGGATTCTAAAAGAAAATGTTTCATCTTAACAAATGAAAGTGCTAGTTTTCTGCTTTTACCTGTCCTTTTTACATAGTGGGCTTCAGCCTGCACGTTCAGCACCTTTTCATCAGCTGACAAGTTAATTAAAAAAAAAACAAACAACAAACCATCATGATATGTGAATAAATAATTTTAATGGAAATAGCTCATAGTCAATCTTTCCACTGTGTAATGATCATAACAGATCAATAATACTTTAATTGGATTGCTGAATTTTCTATTGAGGACAGTAACTTTTACTTCATAAATGGAATCCTAAACTGTTACATATGAAGGTTTTCTCTTCAAATCTCTCTATTTATTTGAAAATATGGAATGTGAGTTTAAAATGCAAATATCAAGGGGAGGAACTATAAATGTATTTTGCAACATAATATCAAAAAAATTGTTAGGATCCCTTTCACTATAGGTTGGTTACAGATGTTATTGCTACATACTTGTAAAAGCGCAGGTGAGGGGTACATATTCTTAGTACAAAAACAAAAGTTCATTCCAAATATTAGGGAGATCCAGACAAGAATGTAACCAGTGACTAAAGAAAGTTAAATTCAATAGTGGGATTTTTGTTGCATTACTTGAAGTGCTTATAGAGCTTGCTAAAGTCTTTATCATGCTCGCCGTATTTGACACAAGTATTTTCTGAGCAGGTGTCAGAGCTCAGTGGTGTCCTGTGTCTGGCCCTTGATGAGTGGCACCTCCAATGCCCACCTCTAACTGCATGACTGATGCACGTGGTAGCAGCTTACCTGAGAGAAAAGTAATAAAGGCACTAGACTGGCAGAAAACCTGGATTTTACCTCAGATGTAGCACTCATGAGGAGGGAGAGGAAGGGAGGAAGGAAGGAATTCTGTAGCTCAATTTCCACCTCTATTGTTTGTGAAGTGCATAAGTCCTTAAAGCAAGAACCTCCTCTGGCTGATTGAAGGAGCACACAGAAACCTTTGCTGAACTCTTCCAAAACTTTTTTGTGACAGCTAAGAAAAATCTATTGCAAGTCTACCATATATTACCCTGTGCAATATACATGCAATTAGAAAATTTGAGTTTTTGAATTTTTCAGTTACCTCTCTGTGTCTGTGCAACTATTTCTTAAGGCACCACAAAATAATGATCAGCATAAATGTATTTAATCTCTTTTTTCCCTCTCATTTTTATTTCTTTTTTTTTTTTTTTTAGCTATAATTTCTGGAAATGCCATGGTCATAATCAGAGAAAATGATACTAACAAAAATATCTTTTGTCTTATATAATATGAACATTTATATTAAAAATAAATATAATAGCAAATTTAAATTTATATCAAACACAAAAATCACATACATTAAATCTAGAGGTGCAATACATCAGCAGACTATGTCTCCAGGCCCCTGTATACATGAGCAAGTTACCTCCATCTTCTATTCTATTTCTTGAGAAAAACCATAGAAGCAGAGAATGTGCAAGTACAGGCTGAATGAAATTATTTGTTCAGGTTAACAGGTTGGATCAGAGGTCAGACCAATAAAACGACCAGCTTTTCATTGGAACTCTACCTATGCTTTTGTACGATTAAAATTGATAGCTTTTCAATATTGTTCCTTGAAAAATGTGTCACCAAGTGACATGGCTTTCACCTTTAAATCTGAGGTGAAAATAAGATTGTCTGTCTCTCATTAATCTTGCAAATACATTTTGGAACTTTTGCTATGTTTTGGCTGGCTGAAGTTTCCTAAATTCCAGGAGGAAAGCTCCCTTTCCTGTCTTCTGCCATAAATAACATCTTTTTCTTAATGTATTTTACTATTCAGAACAGTTTCTAAGCCTGTTCACAAAGCTGTCAGGGCAAATGAATCGCTTTCCCCTGATGTTTGTTATTAACAGATTGTATACTGATAGGATAATAACCTCTTTCTTCATACATGAAAGGCATTCTTGTGAGCTGGATTACAACTTGAGATATAAAAGACATGCTCTGTAGATAACTTCCAGGCTACTTTGCACCACATTGCTCTCCCATAATTTTCTGTTTGTTATCTTGAATGAGTGACAGTAACCACCGATCAGAAACTGAAATTTATGTGAAATGAGTACCACATGTATGATGTTTACTTCAGTCTGAGCAAAGCAGAGACAGATCATTTTAGCCCATGGAGCTGTGTGTTTTAAACTGTGTGCAATTTAATATCAAGTGCCATAACTTGAATATACAATAGGAAAAGAGAGACTGGTTTGAAAAATAAACATCTTGTCATATTATGACAAGATTCCAGCAAGGTTTTGGTGTGGTTTTGTCAAACAAGTACTTATTTGTTTGTTGTAATATGTTCAAATGATGATTTTTCTTCTTTGGTGGACAACTGTACATGTTTTTAATGTATGTAAGCTATTGGTACTTGATTGAAGATTCGAAAGAGAGTGGCAAAGGTTTTGCTAATACAAAAATAAACTCCCTAAGATCATCAGAATGTACAAGGGAAGATGCAAATGACAACTTCAGCTAAAAGTGAGGTATTTCAGTGTCCAAAGACCTTTCATAAGAGCTGGAAAAGACCAGAGTTCGGACTTCATTTGTGCTTCTGCCATACCACTGAAAAGTACAACACAGCGTGTATCCCTTCAGTCCTGTAAATACTTAGCATTTTGTTGAGATTTATGGAACCTTGCTTTGAGTACTTAAAGGATCTATTCAAATTAGGAACTTACTAAGCCTGGGTTCCTCTTGCAGTCAGTCAAATATAACAGATAATTCACCTTGAGCCTGAATTGCAAGTTTAAAGTATTCAACTCTATAAATTAACTGTAGTGGTATGGTATTAGCACTCAAAGTGACTGAAATTATGTGTTGGTCCCATTCTGAGCTATACAAGTGCTACCTCAGTCAATTAAAGAACCTGAAATCAAAATTTCAGGCAGCATTAAAAAAAAAAATGCAGGCTGCTCATTCTTTTTCTATCAGATCATTTCTTGAGGGGAATACTGATGACTAATTGAAAATATGTTTCAAATACGAGATTCATGGGTTTATTTAATTTTATGGATTAAAATCTTAATTATGTTTTGTGTTTGGTCTTTGAATGTTCTAATTCTGGAATACTTCAGTTATAGTAGAAATATTCATAAATATGCAGTCCCAGGGCATATTGAGAATTGTAATATAATTGTTTGTGTCTCCATTGCATTCTATGTGAACTTTGAATAAAATATGTTCTGTGATGTATTTTGTTCTTTTCAATATAATTCCAAATGCACTTAAAGCAAAGATATTTTTTCACCACATGTATTTTTGACACTCTGCAAGAAGGCCATATATCTTGTTATTTAAAGGAAAGTTTAGATAGAGTAGATAGATATATAAAAACATTAATAAAGATTTTTTAAGGCAAACTCCAATTAATCCTAGGACTTTCTTTATATGTTTTCAAGATAACTCATGAACCTGCTGGAAGCTCAGCATCAACAGCATCACAGATTTGATATCTTTGTAGTATCCTGATGTCATCTCTATGTCAGTTACATAATGAGGATGTAAAGCTGAGAGATTTTTGCTCTGTGATCCATTTACCCATTGAGAACATCACCATATGACACATCTTCCTATTTGCCGCTCTTTTCTGAACTTCAGCTTTTAAGGAAAAAAATGTTTAAATTCCAAATTCAGCAATTTATGAAAACAATAAAGATTATTTTTGCTTATATTTTTTTTCAACTGTAAATTTGACAATGTACATTCTGATGGGTTCCAGTTCAGTAGCTTTCTTATATTAACCTTGATGTCAACTGAATATGTGATTGTCTTCTTGAATACAGCAATACGGAAAGTTTGCCTTTGTGATTTACACAGACTAGATTCTCCGCTGATAAGTCAAAATAGAACTCCATTAACATCAATGATAACTTTCAGACACTCAGAATTTTTCTTATAGGTTTGTTTTTACATTCTGTGTTCCTGTTTCAGGCATATGTATGCAGACAGATACAACTATTAATATAAACATTAAAGACAATACTTTCACAAAAAAGTTGAAAAATAGCACAGAATTTCAGATATATTTCTCTTTCATTTATCTCTCAGAATATGATGCAATTTTATATGAGCCACAAACACAGAAGTCTTCATCTGTATTTAGTGTACTTTTTATAGTCTTTTTTTCAGTGACTTTAACATTTTTGTGAGAATTGCAAAACTCAATATATATGACAAAGATCCTATATTAAAACAAAGAACTAGCAAAAAAAATCCCTTGTATTTCACTGTATTTTTGACATGTTTTTCCTTCAATATACAAAATTTTCAAAACCAAATACCCAAAAACATGCTTTGAAGTTCTAACTCTTTTCACATTTTCTCCCAGAAGATTAGAAACTAATGTATAAATTATTCTGCTTTCTTCTGAGGTTACAAGAATTATAACCAAATACTTCAGCCAAAACTGCCTGCACATAACCCTTTACTTTTTAATTGAAAACAATAAAGATTAAAACTGATTCCAGTTCTCCAGTCTGATTCCATTCTCCAGTCTAATTGTAGGCAACAGCTGCCATTCTCATAATTAATTTTTCCACAAGTTTTCAAAAGCTTTATTCTGAGAAAGATTTTAGTGACTACTCAGCTTCAGTTTCTCTGCTGTATAGAGTAGCTTCCTTATTGAAGATTTTATAAATATTATCAAAGATGTACATTTTGTTGTTTGTTGTTTGATAATCAAATTAGTAAAATCATTTTAGAGAGCTGTACTGATGGATGAATGGATCTGAAGGGAGAATTTGGCTTTGCTTTTCAAATCATTTACAGAAATGAGATTATAAAGAAAGTTGAAAAGGTATATTAGAGTAAGAAAAGTAAATAACTAGAAAGAGTCCTTGGTCCCATTAATAATCATTGACTCTCTCTCTCATTCTCTGCATACTCAGAGGTACAGCAGAGAGATTATGATGAAGTTAATACCCATCAGCAGAGGTCTTCTGCTTTAGCTCAGCTGTGAGACTCATACAAAAAGACTAAGGAGGAAGTAGGTGGGAGTCTTTGCATTAGAAAAAGGAGTCTGAGTGTTTTCAGGGATGTGAAGAATGTTAATACTATGTGAGTCATTCACTACCTCTGTGACTTTGCCAAGGTCATCGTAAATTAAGAAAATTATTACTATGCCAACAACATTCACATAGATATTTAGTCTTTAAGAAACTGAATCAATACAGGCAGTACATGACATGAAGTAACTTTATGCAGACTGATAAACTATGTCTTGCTAAGCATATTCCAGACCTTCAGAGCCCCCTGTACTGCCTTAAATAGTGACTGCGTGTTATAGGACAACATTTGCATTGTCAGACGAGAAGGAGCTGCTTTATCATACCAACAATTGCAGCAACTAATAAATCAGACAATTTTGACACATCTTCAGCATTGGGTGTGGACAGAGTTGAACAATGCAAGGAGATAGGGCAACACTTCATAGAATTTGCTCTGGATTACCCTGGATTACTTGCCCTGAAGGTCTCACTGCATAAAACCCACTGCTTCAAGCAACAATTTAAATTTGCATTAATCCTGAACCATGCACATAATGACTCATAGGGCTGGACAACATCATTTGCATGTAGAAGCCAAACGGTGTCACACCCTATTTTCCTGCTCTCACCACTCCTCTAGGCACAGAGGATGTGATGTCTGCATACCATCTTGGTTGTTTCACAGGCAAAGTTTATTGCAGTTAAAATCATTCTTACAAGTGTCATGAGTGTCTCTGTGTAGCTGGGGAACAAGTGCCTATGTAATCACATAGCTTATGTCCATCCACAACAGTGATAGCTGCACATCAAATTCCAAGTGAGTACAGCTCTGAGCACTTCCTCTTAAAAGTCAAGATTACTTTGACAGGATTTGGGACAGTGAATCAACTATCTTAAAATTTCTAGATTTACAAGCACAAAGACATTGTAGGCAATTAAGTCTGTCTTCCTGGGTAACTCAGGCTTCACAATTTAACTTATCTACCTCTACTACAAGAATTTTATTTTTTTTTAAATGGACCATTTTCTATTGTGAATGTAAGTAGCAGATAAAAAGATTGATTATTTACCAACATAAAAGAAGCAAATGTAAGCTAAATAAATCTTATTGCTCAAAGGGTTAGTTATTTCTGGGAACAAAAATTATACAATATTTTTGAGTGTTTTCCTCATTTCTAACTCTTTTGCAATCATTAAAGGTAATTGACTTTGTCATAACAGCCTAAAGAAACACAGGTATCACTGTACTTCATATTAACAAATTATTATTTTAAAATATATGTGCATATTATTTCAAACCTATCGTTTTCATCCTGCAAGTCTGAAGAAAAAGGAAGAAATAATGAGTCCAAATTAGAATATAATTTCTACCACTATAAATATGTAAGACTTGAGTTACCATCAGAGGAGTTCTTCTGTGTGCAGAAATTGGGAGTCTAGCCCAGCACACCTCCATCTGAACACTCTTACGGGTTGAAAGAATTGTTCTCTAAATCGTTTTTCATTTTTCTAAACTTCATTTTCAGTGAAGGTTTCATATTTTGAGTTTCTGTAACCCTTGGCCACAGGCTGCTAACCTCTCCCTCAAGCTAGCCTATTCTTTCCCTTGTCCCACCCCATGCCTGCATGTTTTTCTGGCAGAGATCCCAGGTACAGGAAATACTCTGCCAAACCCAAGTTCAGACTGAGGACACATCTCAGTTTCCAAAGAACATTTCTGAAGAGGAGAGTATAATATGAGGATCTTCATCTTTACAAAAGCAAAGATGCTTGCATATGATTAGTTATGGTAATAAGTCTTTCCAATTTAAACCACCTGCTTTTGAGGATCCATGTAAATAATTTCTAAATCTCAACACCACTTTGAGTCTTTGTGGAAAAAAGCAAAATGGAACAAAATCATGTTCCTGCTGTGATTCTTGTCATCATAATGAAGAAATTGCACAACAATATCCAATAAAGTAAAAGGCACATTTTAGGGTCAAATGTTTTAATACTCTAAATTTTGAAACATAGGCAACACCCACATCAATATTTAAAGTTCCCTATGCCCACACTTTGATTTAGCCAACTAGATTTGTCAGACTTTCACCCCTTTGACATTATAGTAGTAATGTTTGGTGTGACACATTTGCTTCAGTCATTTTTCCCTGATGTTTCTTTATAAGGCTCAGTTCCCCTTATTAAAAAAAAAAAAAGTTTAATTATGCAGACATGGTGTAATGATATTTTATTGCAATGAATATTATTATTATTTAGCTAGAAAAATCTTCCTTCATGCCTTAACAGAAACCAATTAATTGAAAATAGTGCAATGCAACAACTATGTTTTATGTTCTTGCCAATAATGACAGCTTATGCAGATAATACGTTTGTGGCTAGTTGCAGGCTGCACTTAAATCTGTGTGGGCCTGCTTAATCCTCTTCTGCCTAAAATGTACCACTGCTGAAAGGCTAAAGATAGAGTCTTGCTGAGCTGCAAAATGTGATGTGCTGGAGCAGGTGTAAGTGAGGATTAGAAGGCTTTCAACAACCCTGGGAAAGGCCCAGCTCTGAGGCATGCCCAGGCAATAGCTGAAAAAGAGGACTTTATTCCCTTTTATTCAGAGAACCCATGGAAAATCTCTGCTGCTGCTGGTGATGGATTTTCCAGGTTCACCATGGAATTTTGAAAGTATGAGTCAGCATATTCTGGAATCCACTTGCTTGGTTTCCTCTGGTTCTTTTCAGTTTTCCCCTACTGACAGTCTAAATATCAACTCTAATACAAGCAAACCATCTCCTGAGTGGCTCAGAAAGAATTGATATTAGAGAGTCTAAAACACCTGTTATCCTGAGCATGGCACACAGTCTGGCCTTATCCCAAACTCCAGAAACCCCTTCTCCCTGTGCTCTGTCTGCAGATCTGGTTTGGAATATATGTGAATTCCTGACTCGTGAACAATAATGTGATATGAATAAATCAGACCTAATAGGCATTGCTGAAAAAAATTCTCAGCCTTGCACTAACCTGAGCTGGATTCTTTCTACCCATTTAAGTCATTGCAAACATGTCACAGACCAGTTATTTCAAGTTTAATATTGAGCAAGTTCCCTCCCTGGCATTTAGACCTTGTTGAAGGAAAGGCAGCTACGTGATGCAGATGTTCATTTGGACTTTTTAAATTCATTACATGATTTGGCACCGTTGTCATGAACTGATGTTTAGACTGGATACAGGATCACAGAGAATAAGGAACTGCCACACCTAGTGTTTCTAAGTGAGTAGTAAGCTGTCTGCATCCTTTTGAAGAGATAAACATTTAATTCTCCCTGTTTGAGTCATCCCTGTATTGCTTAAACAGCTTCTTTTGCCTTTGAGCGGCCTAGCCCACATTTCTTCTTGATATAGGTGGTGTGTAAAGTACAAAAGGAAATATGCCATCCCAATGTCTTTGTACACACAAGATAAGACACATGCTGATCAATGCACTATTCATCTGCTATAGACTGGTGACAGCCATCTGAAGGTTGAATGAGGGCATGCTTATCCATCTTCAAATTGTTCTTCATTGCTGCTCTTAAGTCAGCAGTCGTGAAAGAAAATGTAGTCTGGAGTTCTGAACCAAGAGTCAAGACTCTAAGCCCTGATAGTGCAGCCAAGCTTCCCAACGTTAAGGCATTCTAGGAACAGGGATAGCCCAAGAAATCTAGATGATTTCTTCAGAGGAATGCGATGTTGAGAGGGATCTGCTTTCTCTTTGCACCCTCAAGAGCAGCTTTTTTATTGACTACTTGTCTTAAAAAAAAATTAATGGAATACTTTCCCTATATTCTTTTTCCTGAGAAAACAAGTGTTCAGATATTTAGCTTTTGATATATTTTCAGATACAAACATGGACACAGAGAGGATTAAAAGGCTGAAAACAACTACATACATCATACGGCTCCACAGGGTAAATACTAGTCCTGTCATCAGAAAATATCACTCCCTTCAGCATGCTGGAAATGGAATCAGTAATTTTCAAAATATTTTCTGCCTCCAAAATCATAATTTGAAGGCATTCTATTGAATGTCTGAATTCCAGTGAAGCATTATAGTTCTGAAAACCTGTTGTCAAACCATGACAACATATGCCCATTTTCTTTCAGAGTGGCTAGGGCTCCCAGCTGCTGTGGCTTAGCACACTCTCAGAATGTAAATTGCCTCTCAGAGGAAACCTCAAATTTAACAGGACTCAGAACTCAAAAGAAAGGGTGTTCATAGGGTTTCAGGGCTCAGTTTTGTCAAAAAAAGTCTGGAAATCATGGGCATACCAATTCAACCAAGACTTAACAACATCCTTTGAGGTTTTATACAGTTCTGATGTTTTAAAATGCCTTAAGTGTTCCTTACTTTTTTGCCTTCTCCATCCCTCTTACTTATTTCTAAAGAAGAATGTAAGATGACTAAAATGACTTATTTTAGGAATACACATTCTAGGGAGAATTCCCAGTTGGTGGTGTTGCAAAACAGGCCCCCAAACCAGAAATCCATCATTCTAGAAACCCATTGACTTTACTGACTTCAAACTGGCCTCAAAACTGACCTTGAATTAGCTCCAGGTGAATATTTACCACTCTCCATCTTAATGCAGCAACCATACCTTCCATGAGACAGGTAAGAACAACTGAGAAGGGAACTGAAGTGCAGGGCAGAATACACAAGACTTGTCTGAACAGGGAGAAGATGATAGCCACAGAGCAGGATTTGAACATATAGGTCCAGTTTTCAGGCATTACTTTCTAGACTCTCCCTTAGCTTTTTATCGTTTTACAAAGACAAAAATGCGGGAGAATATTTTATAACAAGACCACTGTTAAGGGGCATACAGGAAAATTTAAAAAAAAACCAACACTTCCTCCTTCTAGGTATCTAGAAGAACAGATATTTGGTTTACATAGCAGAATTTTTGGCAATTTTTGTTTGGTCTATGAGTATGTATCATTTAACTACAGTGAGAGGGCAGTGACTCACATGTGGTGGGATTTTTCCAACCAGACTTCAAGAGAAATACAAGAGCTTCTGTCAGACTTGCAATATAAACATATTAAAACTTTCCTGAACACCAAGGAGTAAAAAAACTTGTACTTTTTTAGTATCTGATATTTATTAACACTATCTGTGACCAACCTAATCTACATCCTTTCAGGTTAAAATTATTGTAACTATATATATCCTTTTGTTTCTGGTATAATGAATTTGCAAGTTTAATTTTAAAAAATTAATTCCTCTAATTCTATTTCAGGCTGTGAATTATGGGCAATTTGTAATCAGTTGCAAAAGATTAGACCCTAGGCACACTTAATGGGGATGTTTTAATAGTGCAGATGGCAAAACAGCCTGTGAAAGCAGGTCTGGTGGGCATTCTGCAAAAGCTAATTCAGTCAAAATTTATCTAAGATGACATAATGTACAATTGCTACAGTGGGAAAGTCTATTAAAATTTCACACATTTAAATCTCTCCCTTCTAATTAGATTTTTCCAAGATGAAGTAGAAGATGTATACCTCCCTTAACCCAATAGGAAAGGTCAAGGATAAACAACATGATGCATGAAGTTCCTTTGTGCTCAACACGTTCAGGTTAGGAAGAATGTGTTAAAATGATTGTGTGGAAAAGACATGTCTGGGAATGAATTTTCATTGTGAAGCAACAGTGGCACTGGGATGTTCTGCCTGCACATGCACACCCACCCACTCTGCCTGTTACATTATTCAGTGTGTGTGCTGCTTTCCTAGGTACTGCAAAGTAAGTGAATTCCTTTTTTTTTCTCAGGACTGAGTTTTCATTTTCCAAAAGACTTCAAAGTTTTTACTTCATGTACCACTGAATTTTCCAGGAACTGCAAATGAGATTCTTGAAAGAGACCATGGATTCTTATTTGGATGCTTTATTCCTTGCCATACTATGAAATAACTTGACAAGGAAATTGGGAAGCGTGCTCAGAAAACTCTTTTGAAAACCACTCTGGGTGAAAATGCAGTGACTGAAGTAGAAAACATGGATTTGAGCTTTTTAAGTGTGAGAAGGGAACCACAGTTTAGTACTTCCCATACAACTTCTCCAATCATAAGTGTTATCAAAAGTATCTTGGCCATCTCTTCCAAGTCTTATGGACAGTGATTTTTGGAAGAGCTTTCTGTATGCTGACACACTTGCTGGATCAGGCTGTATAGGCATGCTAACTTCATGAACAAAATATCTATGCAGCTCAAGACTCCTTGACAATTAAACAAATTTGTAAATCACTACTGAACACTCAAATTGTAGATGAAGTATTGCCTGACACCCATATTTCTCAGAGAAGTGTAGGGTTTGAGGTCCATGCATATTATTACTTACTGAATTCTTAGATTGGTGGTAAAAGACTACAAGATCTATAAGATAGGACTCATTTCTCCATTTCTCTCAGTAAAAGAAATAACACTGTTTAGGAGCTCTACGTAAGTGAAATTATCTTAGATAATAATCCACCCCAAAGGCTAGAGTCAGGCGCAGAACATACCATGACAGTTTTTTGAGGAATAAGACTAGAAGTTTTTCCTTTTTTTTTTTGTTTTGTTTGTTTTCTTAGAAGATACCTAACACAACACAGCATATTAAAAATAAAGGCAAAATATCTTCTGATTTCAGGTTCAGTATCAAATCTTTCTGGATGGCTGCAGAAGAATACAAAAAAAATCCAAAACGTCAAACTTTTTATGCTGCTTCTTTGGTTAAAACATTCATTGCACTGTGCAGTTGAAACAGAGTGCACATAGGTCTACAAACCTGGCTTCTCCTATCTGAATACAAGCACTATAAAATTTCCATTTACAGTAATCCACTTGATAGGTATTGCTTAATCAAAGGGTACCAGCTGTGGTATTTAAAAGGAGCAGCTCCATATTCAAGTAAGATGACAGACTATTCTCTGTCTCTTTGAAGACTGTGTTCCTTTTGTTGTAAATATTTTACAGTCACTAAGCTGTTAAATTGTCAATACAGAACCTATCATTAGATAAAGTTTTTCATGATAAAAATTAAAAGGAACTATTCTTAAATTCATCAGGTTAAACTTGATCGAGTTCATTATTATTGTAATTTCAACAGGAAAGAAACATATCTAAAACTTCAGAATTATTATTACTACTATTATTATTACATGAAGAAGCAGGAAGATGTTAGTTCCAAAACATATTATTTCAAAAAAATATTGTGCCCCAGTCAGCGAAGTTTCACAGGATATTTTATCACACTAAGTTATCCACTGAAAGTTTGTTTTGGATTGCAATAAAAAAATATTACTTTTCCTAAGACTGTTTGTTTGTTACTAATAAGGGTTTTACTTGACCAGTTAAAAAATAAATCAGCTAACTCCAATCTTTTCTGCACATCTCTTATAAAACTGAATCCAAAGAATACATAATGTGCCTTTCAGTTGATAACTCCACAGTTAATTGAGAATGTAATTTCCATTTCTTTCTTCACCCAGTTGCTCCTGTTGGGTCTTATCCTTTAATTTTGTGCTTGTAGAAAAAGCAGAGATCATTCTGCTGGCTAGTGTTCATTGCTCTGCATGTACTTGTAGAGTTTCAGTTAAAGCTGTAGAATCTGTAACACACAATGGATAACAAAGAGTGGGGAATATCCTGTTTTTATGGGCATGTTCTACCCATCAATCTGTCAGTCTGAATCATTTCTACAGCTGCATGAATAATTCACACTGAATCATTCTGCAATGATCTAATTTTTCTGCTTGTGAGAGACTTCTGACCATTACTAATATTTTTATTAGCTATCTCTTTTAAATTATCCAATTAATTATTATTTTTAATTTTTTTATAACTTGGTCATGAAAATCTCTTGTCTGTAGAAAATGTGGATTAGCCATCAGTCAGTACTCCTGCTCACCCTGAATAGCAACTTTCTGTGGGAGCCTAAGCGTAGCGAACAAAAGGACTATTCAAACATGTCAAAGTCTGGCCGACATTATATTCGCTATTTAAACTGTTAGTTGAGATTGGTCAATTAATTTGCACAAAATTGCTACCAATCTCTGATCAGCTGGCTGTGATAACACTGCTAGGAGTGAGTGCTCATTTTGCATAAATGTTAAATGCAGGTTTCACAGTCTAGCCAGCTAAACCTATTCACACAAACTGCTTCAGAGAATGAGCACATGGAAAATATAAGCTTGATTCATGTAAACTGATTTTAAAATGGGAAAAAATATCTGAAGAGATACTGTTCTACTTCTACTTCTCACTGTGAACTTGTTACAGATGTAATGTTGTAACGCTCATTTACTGCTACGTTTTAAAAATAAATTTTAAAAATTAAAATAAATTAATTAAAGTCGTAACAACCCTAATAATGTAGTACGTTCTTCATATATGTAGACAAAATTAAGCCTAAAAAAATTTGAAGTGTTTTTCAAGGTCATAAAAGTCAGTGAAAGATTAAGAAAGAAAATTCTTGAAAAATAACACAAGATAGTTTTCTCACAAATCTGATTCTTGGATCTATTTTCTTGATATGCTCCAGAAGTATCAAAAACTCATCCAAGTTTTGTATGCCAGAGAAGGATTCAGATGAAATCTTGCAGTATTTTGCTCTGTATCTTTCAAGTGCAGTCGAGTTTGAAGCTCAAAACAGTTTTGATGAGGGAACCTTTATTTTTTTTCATTAAGATAATGAGTTAAAACTGTTCTAATAACCTTTATTTAAAAAATAAAAAATCAGTATCTTCTGTACAGACCCACCTGATTGTTACTCTTAAGCATACCATTAACCTTAGGAAATTAACACCATTTTATACTGTTTTCTTTGCACTGTGGTTGGCACTTAAATTGTCATGGAAGATTGTTAGCAAAAGCTGATCTACATAGTGAAATATGTAGAAAACTTCAATGACCACAATAGTAATAAAAAATACATTTCTCTGGTTGGATCCAAATTCTTTGGACTGGCCAGTCTGAACACACGTTATGTATAATAAAATCTTCCTTCCTTATAAATGGATCCTTTTCTCTTAATTAACATTCCTTAAGAGTCCACTGGTTTCAGAACAGCCTAACACAGTGTCTGTATCAAAATCATGCATTGAAACATTCTAAATTTGTCGTAGTATTGCTGAAAACACACACGTGCGCGCGCGCGCACACACACACACACACACACACTTGCCAAGTTTCAAAACTAGAATGCTCCAGATACAGGTTAACTGAAATTTTACTTCTTGAAACAGGATTCAGTGTACCAAAGGCTCCTAGGAAACAGCATGCAGTTATGAAGTAGTTGTAATTTAAACACTGGCTTGTATCACAGGTTGCAATGCACCAAAAAGAAAGGTGACAGGTGGATGGATACTCAGGGATTTGGTACATCTAGTTTCTACCAAACTGAGAATGCTTTATTTGCTACCATTTATTTAAATAGTGTAACTTTTTTGCTTTTAGTGTTATATCTATGCAAGAAATATATACTGTCCTGATATTAAAACCTTTAGGCCTTCTGTTTTGTTTGTTTTTCTGGTTCTTTTCCAAGCGTTTTACTACAACAGTCTGGACTATTGTTGTAATTTATTAATACATTTAGATCTGGTGCAGATACTGGCATAGAAAAGGTGATTTTTAAATTCTTTAAAGATTAGCTGTAACCTGGTCATGCATGAACACAGTGGTGTGCTAGAGCAAGCCAAATTACATGGTAGAACAAAATTTGTAAAAGGGATCAGGACACTTTTCGAGTTTTGATAGCCTCAAATGAAAACTTGAAAACCACACGTCTTAAATTTTAATCTCAGATGACAAAGACCATCAGTTGCTATATACAACTTTAGGTAAGGCTGTGTTTCTCTAGAGGGCCCAAGAGAGTTTTTGAGCTCCATGGTTTGCGTTCCTTCCTAAATCATGTCCCAGCCTGATCCTGGGATGAGATCAGCTCTGAGATCACTTCTGTTCCTGAACTGTTTTCCATGGAAAGGAAATTTTGGCTTTTAAACTGACTAAAGTTTCCAGAGATGACTGATATAACCCAAAAGGAGAACAAACAGCTGATGTATGTATACCATTACATAAACCCACAAGTTGATCTCTTACCTGTCTTCTAACAGGGGAGCATCCACAGACAACTTTGTGTTTGTGTAGGTTAGCAGCAAAAAAAGTCTCAGAAGTTTTGCTGTTACTTGAAAAGATCAGTGCATCACCTTTTGCTCAAGAAGGGGTGATATTAAAAGAAAGGTATACTAGACCATGATTAACAGTTTACGAAATCCATCATAGTAGATGTGGTTACTTTTCTTATCATTGGTGTGTTTTGGCTAATTAGCAGAACAATTAATAAGTAGCCTTTGAGGCCATGTCCTGAACTGAAAAATTTCAAATATTATTCCTCCCTCCTTTTACATTCTTAGTAATTTGAATCTAATCTTTATCTGAATCCTACTGAGGCACATTTCTACAGATTTTCCTATGACAAGGAAGTCAACAGATAGAATGTAATTAATGTAATTTTGTCTTTCAGGTTTAAAAAAAGATATTCCCACATATTCCTTGTGTTCCGTAAGAGAAAGAGTATTAAAAAAAGATATCAAGTGGTCACTCCTGTGCTTTGCAAAATATCTTCTTGTCTATTCCACATGTATTCGCAATCATTTAGTGCTCCCTATTTCATGAACTTCTCTTAACCCTCATGTGGCACAGTATTGATCACAGAGCAACTTAAGTTGATTAATTATATTCCAGAACAATTAAAAGGAGTATTTAAGAACTATGAATACTCAATGATAGTGAAATGAAAATGTCTTTAATAATCAATTGTTATTAAAGTTATGTTCAATAGCCAACCTAATAAATTTACCACTTATATTTAGTAGAATAAGATTTGCATGTATTATATTCACTATCCAGTTACCAAGGGCACATTTCCCCAAGGGGCAAAAAGTCTGATTTCGTTTTACTATATTAATTTCATAAAACTTTGAATGAAGATAAACTACTACTTCATATGTCAGAGGTTACTGGCTATTTCAGGTCACAGGTACTCACCAGAGAAGGGATAAATCCTACTCCACTGAAGTCAGTGGGAACTTTTTAGCTCCCTCAGTGTGAGACACGATTCAGTCAGACACAAAAAAGATTTTCCTTTCAGCTAGATAAAGTTTTATTTATTTATTTTTTTATATTCTGCTTTACTACTGCCTATTACCCCTTTCATCATTCAGTCCTGGAGTGCAAGAAAAATTAAGGATAGATTTCATTTGCCTATATCTCTACAACCACATGGACAACAACAGAGAGGATAGGCTGAGGTTGCCCATTGAGTCCAGTGGTGCTGCATGGAGGGTGATTGCCTAAGGAGATTGATGGAGATATGCCAAGGAGCACAATCCCAGGCACAGGCTACAGCAATCACCCCTCATGCTATAGTAACGCAGGCTCTGAGAAAGCTTCTGAGGTCTCAGACACGGTAGAAGCTGGAAGACTGAAAATCACTTTTATTTACAAAAAAAAAAAACATTTGGAGAACTTGCAGAGGCAGCTGGCAAAAGATAAAGCAGGGTAGGTGTTGTTCAGAGACATGGCTGACTAGGGGTGGATCTGGTGCCACAGAGAGGAAAGGACAAGTAAGAACACTCAGCAGTGCCCTACATAAAGCAGTGCATTCCTAGAAGAACAAATAGAGTATTCCCCTCTCTGAGGCACTTCTGAGGTCATGCTTTTTGGTTTTGGGTTCCCCAGTCTGTAATACATATTGATACATACATACCAACTGGACCAAGCCCAGCAGGATATAGATTTACAATCCATAAGGAGGATGTGAAAGAGTGAAGCTTGCTCAGTTAAGGAAGATCTCACTGGAGCTTTCAGCTACGTAGAGGGGGATTGTAGGGTTGGCTGAGATAAACTTTTCTATCTGCCAGTTATATACTGAAACAAGGGAAATTCTGATTAGGTACAAGAGGGGAAAAAAAAATAACAGAAATGCCCAGAAATGCAATTACTTCAATCTTGAATATATTCAAAACTCAGTAAGACCCAGAACAGTTCAATTTAACTTTGAAGTTAGCCTTACTCCCCTCAACAGGGTTTGGACTAGAGATCTCTGGAGGACCCTACAAGCCTAAATTATTCTGTGGTTCAACATCCCATGACAGCAATTTGACCAGGATTTTCAATATATTACTTCTCTGAAAGCAGATGGGAAAATCACCAAATAACCTTCTTACAAGCTAGTAACATGTAAAGATTTTTTATTATGTGCATAAGAAAAAAGCTGAGTCTGCACAATAATCATATTTTTACTTGCTAAAACAGAAATATCATTATCTCTGTTTATTGTTTGACAGCTGAATGTAAACGGACAGCTACTTTCAAGATAACCAGTTTTGTTTGTTTGTTGTTTATTTTGTTTTAAACAGGCATTTTAAAGACATTCTGAAATGGCTATTTGGAAGATTCTTTTTCAGAATACTGCCAGGGATTTAACTTATGAATTATTGTTATCTGGCCTCCAATTTGCCAGATTTGTCACCCTATAAGACACCTTATTTCCTATACCCATTTAAAAGCTCTAAGCAGATTCATAGACAAACTAAGAGAATGGTATACGTAACAATTCGAACCACCATCAGTAGTAAAGATCCAACTCATTCAGATAAAGTCATTCATTAGAGCATTCACCTAAAGTTAAGGCAAAGTGAAAATATGGATTAAATTGTATGTTACATATACTATGGAGTAATAGAATCTTAAATGTCTATTCAATACAGTATACAATTTAGTTATAAATATTTGCAACAAACTTGATGATTAGGGGTCTTTTAAGTATTGGGGTCTCCATCTGGTGTTCTGCAGGTTCTACAGGCAAACTTCTCAGCTATTTTGAAAAGTTTGGTAAATAAAAACATGGACAGGATTTTCCCTTTGAAAATATACCATTTTTTCATTTTAAATTGAAAAGATAACCCACAACGAAACAAAATATTGATAGGATGCCAGTGAAAAGTTAGTCTATTTTATGGGCTATCAACTCTGCCCATTTCATAGGCGCAGAGAGTCAAGGAAGAGGACAGTTTTAACTTCAAGGTTGAGTAAATAAAATAAATTTTCAATCAAGCAATTTAAACTTCACTTGTCCTAATAGAGCAGTTAGCAGGAAGAATGTGAATCAGTCAGAAATTTCTTCCTGCCACTCTACCTTGCTCAGAATCTCTGGTGTGTGAAGCCAGAGTTTAGCTATTGACTCTGTGTGTTGAATTAGCTAATGGATGAAGCAGTCTAAAAAAAAAAGAGGTTTGACCTGATTTTGACTAGTATGTGAGACCTCTGTTTTCAAACTATCATTTATTTGTCAATCTTTGGCATTTACTCCAACTATGAACATCAGGAATAATTACTATGAGTGATTTTGAATTAGGGATATTTAAAGTATTTTAGAAATTTATGTTTTGCATTATTCCATTGAACAGTAATGCCTTTTTATATCTGTTTAGTTATATATTTTTCAAAGACAAAAATGTCTTATAATAGTTGATCATCACATAATGGAAAAATTAATTTTCTAGGCAGGCATTTCAGACATGGCAGGAAAGGCTCACTAGTAGCAACATGATGCTCTGATAGCAGGCTGATGTTCATCCTGTGCTGGCCACTCCTTTACTGAACTGCAAAACAATTAAAGGAATGTATAAAATTTGAGGGGAGATTTCTTCTTATCTTTTACTCATTCCAGGTTCCCTCATGATATAATCATATTTTCCTGTGTCAAGGTAGGTCATAGCTTCAGACACTGGCACAAACCATTTTTAGAAACTATAGAGCTGGCTAGTCATAAAGGGAACACACTATGAATGAAGGATTAAAAAAAAATAAAATTATAATAAGTAAACATTTCTTGTTGTACAGTACACACATAGCCTCTATATGGTTCCTCCATGCATGACATGGATCTGTGAATCCTAAATCTAGAAGAAACTGCATATTTCCAGTCTAAACAGCTAAACAGAGTTGGATACAAGGTTTCAACGATGCTTACTATTAAAGATAACAGCATATTATTAAATTTTATCTCTTTCAAAGTTTAAGACAATTTGGGGGGCATTTATATACATATATACATGCACTGGAGTCCTTGAAAGCAAACTTGACCAATAATCTGAGTCAGGATATGCCTACTAATGCTTTAGTCAAAGAGCTGGAGAAATTAGCTTATTGGATAAAAGGAAAAGCACAGTGTTTTTCTCCTAAAAAAAAAACAAACCCCGAAAAGTAAAGTTAAAATTATTTTGTCCTTCTGAGAATTTTTTTAAGCTTTCTGGGACATTGGTACCATATACCAACTTCTAGGGTTTTGTTCTCCATTTTACTTTGCCTATGTTATGAACTACTGCTTTTATTACAGAAATCTTGGCAATCACCTACTTCTAACAGCTTCTGCTCTGTAATAGGGGATTTTCCCTTAGGAATGCCACTTTCAGCTGGTTAATATATTCTCAAGAGTTGTTTGTCTAGGAAGACTAGAAAAGTACTTATTTCTAAATGTTGTAGAGATCAGTTTGAGAGCAAATCAAAGTGTCTCAAGAACCATCATCAGGTTTCATACGCTGCTCACATAATTTGTTTCTTTTTGTCTCTAATCAACAGGCAGGGAAGAGGAGCTATTATTTCAGCTGATAATTACTACATTATCCTAATGTGCCCAAGAAGTGGGTGCGTATTAAAATAACCTTTGTAGTATTTGTTATTTTCATGCAAAAATGTTGTTAAAAATATGTTCAGGTATCTTCTTCAGGAAAAATAGTTTACATGATGTACGTGCACACAAGTGGGATGTTGCTTCAAGAATCAGGCTGACATACATTAGTTACTGTGAGATAATGGAGTCAACCTACTCAAGGTCTACCCAGGACAAGAAATTTAATTACAGAATGTCAGACAACCTCAAATTCACACAGTACAGCAGGAATTCAAAAGTATTGGGAGTAGAGCAGAGCACGGTGATGTATGACCCTCTACATTCTCTTGTAAAATAGATAATCTAAATTTCCATAAGCACGATACAAGATAGAGTATTAAAATGTCAATATTCATTTTCTAAGTCTCCATTCACTCTGTTGGTGCAGCTTTGTGGATGAATCTGATTCCAGTGATACAACTAGAATTTGCGCCACCAGCCAAACAGAAAAGTCACACCACTTCTTTTGTTTCATTACACACTTTCCTTTGGTACCCACTGTTTTCATCATAAGCTTCAGGCAGCTATTTGAGAGAGTTTGCATAAGATGGAGATCCTCCCACTTCCAGGTTATTTAACTCCTGGTGATATAAACTGGGGAGCTTTACATCCTTCCCCAGGCAAAGTACAGAGGGTCATGTCTACTTAATCCTTCCTACTGCTCAGCATGGACTTTGATAACATATATCAACCGATACGTGCCTTTTAAAGATGAAACCATATATTTTTCACAGCTATATAGGACAAATGACTGCCTTTTTGTGTGTGTGTGTGTGTGTTCCTAGGCAACGTGCCACAGACACAATATGAACTGGGGATTCACATGTATTCTCTTCCATTCATCCATGACATAAGCCACTTACTGTCCACTTCATTATTTCTAAGATATTAAAACTGTAGTAAGAGAATACAGCATTCATCATCTGCACATATTCAGTTTGCTCTCTTGGGTACCACTGTCATTTGTTTTATACCCCTTTAATTAAAATTGTCATTGCTAGGATTCTTTTTTTAACCTGCAGGGTTTTTGTGCAAGGTAAATATTCATGTTTTTAAAAAGGGAGGTGGGAGGAGAGGGAGAGAGAGAGTCCCATCACTTGCATTTAATCACACTAAACAAGCTTTTTAGACAATTTGTTCTGAAATTCCTCTAATTAGAGTTTGCCCTCCAGGTAATGCTCTGATCTGATTTACCAGTGAGTATAAATTAGGGACATTATGTAATTAGCTCTAAGACCACAAATAGAAGGAACAGCTGGGTGGCTCAGAGGGGAAGCAAATAAATAGCTCCCATGAGATTTCTTAATAAAAAAATTATAATAAAAGTCCCTTCTACTAGATACAGTCTTCAGTGACTGCTTTTGTAGCCTAATGTAAGAAGGGGTCCTATATTTGAATTTGTTTTGAGAGATGGCACTTGGCATTCTTCATTAGCCTGGCACTTCTTCAGATGCTGACACTCTATGAAGGGTAGCTAGAGATTCATATCACATAGGAGCCATCTTATTCAGGAGATGTTAATATTTTAAGTAACTGGCAAAAATATCTTCATGTGTTAGCACTGATGATGTCATCCATTCCCCATGAGTAATGCATAAAGCCATTTCCTGACTTCTCTGCAATTTCTGTCTTCATTTTCCTATCTCTAACCTCACGTGTTATAATCTCACCTGGGACAAAGCCTAAAGAACAACCTAGTTTTAATTAACATACGATAAAATATAGAGTTGAAATACTGGCTTAAAAATCTTTTCGTGTTTTAACAGTTTCCTGACCATTAACAACAGTAACCCACACAAGCCCCCTGGCCTGCCTGAATTTTGTTTTTCCTGGGGAAGGTGACATAATCTCTAAAATTTTCCTAAAATAATCAAACTTCAATAATATTTTCCTATCTCTTAATGCACTTAAAAACATAATTTTTCGACTTTTAAGTATTTCTTGTTTCACTGTAATGAATGTAGTATAGTCTTAATAAATGCATTGCAGTTTTCAGAAATTATTATGAGTACACCTAAGCTAGGATGTAAGTATTCCCTCCTCCTTTTCTTACCAGATAAAAAAGGGTTTTGAATCAAAAGAGGAATAAAAATTGATCAGAAAGAGGCTAGAGTGATCACTGGGTAAACTGGCTGATAGAATGTTTTTTCTTACTGATTGCCTTTTGATCTCAGATAATGGCCACAAGTCAGAACTGCACCCATGTACTACTCAGCTGTAAATGGCTCGAAACAAGCCCTGTTGTAGTCCCCAGGTAGAGTGCCTTCCTCACACAGTAATCTCTCCAAGGTTTTTACCCTTATGGACAGAAGGTAAAATGTCAAACTATGGCTTTCTCACATCTCCTCATCTGTGGATCATCATGCTAAGAATGAGAGATAACCAAGAGACGAAATACAAAGTTGTATTATTGTATACTATATTTAGTAATCAATAAGCTTTATACATAGCTTATAGCATAATATACTTAAGGAATAAAAAAAAAAAAAAGAAATCAAAAAATCATGTCACCAAAATGCTTCTACAACAACTTTCACCAGTGAGTATATAGCCAGAACTACTCCTTGTGCCTCTCTGATCCACAGGTACTTCAATCAAGGTGACTAATTAAAAGGCATAGCCCCTAAATTCTGCCTGGCCAAGCAGTGATTTAATCCTTAGGCAGCATCTCAGTCACCAATTTAAAATCAGATGTGAAGATTTACTCATTGGTTAAATAAATACAGTGATGCAACAGATACTATGAGAAGAAAAGTGTTTGGCTAAATAACTGAAGTAAGAGGAAAGATTCACTGCTTGTATCTATCAACAAATATTTCTGAATTCTAAATTAAATCCCAGACCTCTGATAGATGTAATTATTCCCTTCCTTGTCACTGTATATTTCTCTGCCTGAGATAACAGACAAGATATATGTGAGGAGGAAATAGGGAGAGCTTCTTTTTCATACACTATGTGGTATAGCTGACTCAGGTCAGGAAATGTTGTAATTTGCCATTACTCTTGCACTGTGTCCTAAGACTCAGAAATTCCTTTTGCTACCCATAAGCTGCTTAAGTTCATGCATGACTTGTCCTCAAGCTTCCAGTCCCAAGAGAAATTTTTCATCATAGCATTTCCATATAAAACAGAAAAATTCTTCTAAATTTTGCCATGCCATTTTTTCACCAAGTATGCTATTTAGCACTTAGAGCAAATCTCTTTGTAATAACATTGTCCCTAGCAGGAACCTACCAAGTAAGTTGTGAATTTCAGGGGTACATTTTACTACACATTATCATAACACTGATGACATGTATCATACTCTGAATATTTGACTCTGAAGTAAATGTCAGTGGTAGCACATTTCCTGTGTATTTTTATTACATCTAAATATTAGATCAAATTGCTTTAAAAAAAAGTATTGTGTATATATGTACAAATATATGTGCACATATGCATAAGTATGTGTGTGTACATATATATTCCAAAGCTCTTATTAACTTCTCAAACTGTTCTAGGATTTGAAAGAGATTATGGATTTCTTTCCCAGTTAGAACTAAAAGCACATGGCTCTCTTCATTACATATTATTGTATTTACCTTCCACTCAAGCCATTAAGATTCATCAGATATTCAGGTAGATGCATGCATTTCAAGAATTCTCTTTAGCTGGAGTAGAGGTTGCAATATGCCTACCCTGCTCAGTTTTAATTTTGATCTTTTTTTCAAATGGCTCTTTAACCAAGAAAGCACTCGTTCAAGCCATCAAATGAGAACCTTACATTTCTGCTTCATTTGAATTAATCCTCTTGCTTTTTCTCCCCTGTACTCTAGTTTACATACTTTAAAGGCATAATCATTTCAAATTCAAAATACTTCATAAACAGAAGTGAATAAATGACTCATTTCTCTATTCTTTGAATTACAAAGACTCACTCTTCTCAGTGCAGAATAAATATAAACTAGCACCATTCTGTTCAGAAAGAAAAGGAAAAAAAGAAAAGAGTAAATAATCTATACCAAAGATCCAAAAGACAAACAGGCTAGTTTCTCCACAGGAAAACATGTTTTTGAGTGATCAAAGTCAACCTCCTCCTCTACCCACATTGTTGTAAAGCTTGGTTAGTACTATTTTAAAAACTGACAAATTCACATATTATTCCTTTGCTGTACCACAATTTTCTGATTCATTGCTTGGCTTTTATTTATTACACTGTTAATGCAAACTACTTGCATAAAGACAGATCTGTTATTTTTAGTTTAATTGAACTTGGAGTTGTTCAAAAATATTCAGATATGGATAAAACATATATCAATAAAACCCTGAAGTTTTGAGAGAGCACAAGTGACTCCATGCCTTAATTTCTTTAAGCACTCGTCAGTATTTATGAGTTCTGACTTTAACTCCCGATTCAGTTCTTTACCATTTTTGGTTTCAAAAAAGAAGAAAAACAATTAAAATTAAGATACTTGCATATTAGTTCAAAACACAGTTGTCACAAAATTCAGATGAGCTGCTATTGAAGGATCATTTTTG
Organism: Sclerurus mexicanus; assembly: GCA_013396755.1. Taxonomy (NCBI): domain Eukaryota; kingdom Metazoa; phylum Chordata; class Aves; order Passeriformes; family Furnariidae; genus Sclerurus; species Sclerurus mexicanus. Next base: position 431,428 of record VWZF01000357.1, on the reverse strand, counting down.
TGTTGAATCTAACACAAATTTTGAACTCTTTCCAGTGCTGGGAAGCCTCAGTGAAAACTATTGAGATGTTCATCACAGAACACCTACATTTCAGTTTTGCTGTATGTTTGATAGTTTAAAAAATCTGGTGTCCTTCCAATGAATGGGTTGAGACCTGAACTGACCTCAGAGTGTCTTAGAAAAGACCAGCCTGAATTAAAACAAATTTAAAGACATTTCCTTTCTGGGACAAGCAGAATCATATTCAAGCCTGAGAGAATCCTCATTAAAAGCAATGATTTTGTCAAGAGAACTCTTCATTATAATAAGGTTTGCCTACAACTAAGTGCACTGACTTTCCTAATATTTTTCATATTTTAACCCTAGGAATATCTCCTCTGGGTATCAATCCAAAAAGAAAACATGACAGGAAACTCCAAAATATGAAAGATAAGTAAATACTGCATATATATGAATAATTTTATTTGTAATCATGTTGCTGTTCACAATTTATACCATATATTTCAGAAATTGTACTGCTCATTCATTTGAAATTCAATAAAATAGGTAGATCTACACCTGTGGTTTCCACTAATTATTGTACATAATGACAAACCAGCTTTCTCAGAGTTGGTAATCATCCTGGAATATCAACCACGTGCCTTAGCACATCACGAACAGGAAAGTCACACCAGTGATTGATTATAACTCTACACAACAAGAATTCAGTTGGCAGCATTCGAGGATGAGTACCTAAAAAATGAAAATTTTACTTTAATTACTATCTTATATTTACCAATTGCTGATGAAGAAATAGCCACAGCACTATTTAAATAATAAAAGTGTCACATGCTGTCATTATATCAAGAACTATATAAAATAAAACTTGTTATTCTGAATCTGCACTCAACTGCAGCTTTTCTTTTCAGTGAGATCTCACACACAGAGAAATAATGTCCATTTTGTGAACTTGAGCTACAGTGAGAAGGAAAAAACAGGAAATACCCTATTTTGTTTAACTGAATTAAGAATCTACAAATTTTCTGAAGATGTGGTTTTCATTCTGTCTCTATGTGATGAATGGTGAGTAACAGCAAGATCATAAAGTACATTCCATTGGATTTTTATTTAACTAAGCAAATATATATTTATATACTCACCCTAGGCTGACTTACAATAACGGACTACATAGTATCACACATCACTACTGTGATTCTATAGTATTGAATAAGCAGTATGTTTGAGGATATTTGGGACATGAATTATAGCAGTATTTTCATCAAACAAGTAAAGCATAAGGTATTCTGTACCTGTTTTATAAAAATCTATTAAAAGTATTTAGAGTGTTTTGAAAATGGTTTTACAATTTTTAATTTTTCTTCAGCTATTAAGATACAGTACTAATGTCACTTGAATATTTATGAGATGATATAGAAATAAAGGATGGAAAAAATGAGAGGGAAAATACTTTAGAAACTTTAGAACTGACTTGCTGTATCTTAGTGGTGCTCTTTTACATGAAGTTGCTCTAGTATCAAAGAAGCAATCATTTTGCTTCCAGGAAAAATATTTCACTGTCTGTTCTAAAAATGGGAAATTTGCACTGCTATGAAAATAAGGCTTGCAGGGGAGAAAAATAAATAGTTTGGTTGATAGGCACAAATACAGAAAAAAATATATTTCCTGTGTAATAAGAATAACTTTTATTGTAGTGAGAACAACCCTTTCAGCTGATGAGATCTCTTTTTGGTAAGAGATTAATACCATATGTGAAACATTCCAATTAAATATTACTTGAAAGTATAAGCACTTGTTTGGATAAAATATTCACAAGTGAAAAAGTGTCTGAAAGTTGATCTAATCTCAATTCAGCCAAGTGTTCTGAATAGGACTTCAGCTCTTAATAAAAAGCAAAACCCAAAACTTGCCAAAATCAAGAAGTGTATGCTTTGAAGAAATTTTTTTTTTATTCGAATACCGTAAGATCAAGGGCTGGGTTGGGTTTTCTGTTTCTTTGTTTTTATCTCCCTCCCCAATTGTTGTGAACAGTGACCTCCTTTAGTTCATGTTTTCCACTAGACAATCCCTTTGTGTTCTGGGTCAGTGTATGAAATGATCAATTATGATAGTAATATTGGAACTTCTATCTCTGATTAAAGAAAGCATTTGAAAACTAAGCTGATAATTGGTAAGTATAAAATTAAGCAAGTAGTTATTAAACAAATAGAAGAACAAATGAAATTACACTTGTGCCATTAACTTCTTAGATGCCCTTGTTAAAATGAATTTCATTATCAGCATTAACAATATGAAAATTATGCATGTTTCAATGTAATAACTTGTGTTTATGTGAAAGTTAATGTTTCTTCAGCAAGTTGAATAGAGGTTTTCTGGATATGTGTTTTTCAGAAAATAAATTGGATAATTATCCTTTTTGCCTATGTAAAAACTTTCATTTCTTCTTCTCCTTGATGAAATCATATCCCTAAATAATTTTTAAAAAATAAAACTTCTTATAGTGGGTTTTAGTGTTACTTTTCAAATAAAGATGTGGGTATGACCTATTATTTGATTAATATGCATGGATCAAAAAAATATCTTCTCATTGTGTTACTGATCCAAATATTTTCAATTATAAACAAAAAAAACTATTTGTTTTCAATATGTTATTTTTAGTTACAAGAATTTTAGGATAGGATGTAGCTCCATTTTTGAAATCTGAGATCTAATAAAACAGCTTGAAGACAAAAAAAAAAAGGCAGTAATTACAAATAACCTTATATCACATATGCCCTTCAGTGAATCTTCAAAGGAAGCAATGAAAGACTACTTGGGAAATAGGTGTCACCTATATTTGGTGTTTTAGAATGTCTCTGGCACCTGTCTTGATCTCATGTAGTCTGACTGAACAGTAGCTCTCTTCACCGACCCCTTACCGTTGCCTTTCCCAAGTACTCTTCTGTTGGCACGTAAGAGCAAACAATGTTATTTAAGCTCATCAAGCTTCCTTTTTGCACTGGCATAAAAAAGCAATTGTTTTGAGGAGTGGCACAATCCTGTTTTGATTGCACAAACTCTATAGTGAAATGAGTGTCAGGTCATTCCAAGTGAATAGCAGGGTTCAGTCAATCTTTGGCTAAAATTGGCCTTGCTGGATATGTCAGAATATAAATTTAGAAAGCTCCTTTATGACATAAAAAGATGATAACTATCCTCAAGAGGATGAAAGACAGCCCTTGTTACCTTCATAACAATAAAAATAACAATTTAAAAATCACAGATGAGCATCATATTGGAGAAAAAAATAAAAGGCAGTGAGAAATTAATTACAAATGCCTCAGAGATTTAAGTAGAGGTAGTTTAGCTTCTCATTTAAACTTTAGTTGGAATGGCCAAAGCTTTTGAACACACTAGGAAGGGAAAAACACACCTCTGCTGAGAACTTTCATCTGAAATAATTTGAAGATAAGAAAACCCCAAAACTTTATTGAACTCAATTACCCAGATGAAGCAAAACATATATAGGAAATATGTTCAGGTCATATGAAGAAGCAAAAAGAATCCATAATATGTGTTCAGATATTATGGTGGTAGTTCCTCAGAATGACACAAAAGAAGGAATTATCAATGTAAATATAGTAGATATAGACATGTACCTTTTAATGCTGCTTTGTATGTATCCTCAACCCTATGAATCCACCTGTCATTTCTGAGAAAGACACACTATTACAGGAGGAAATGTGAATGTCACTGAACACAAATAAGATCCCTATTATTCCTCTGATTCCTATTGCAAGTAAGCTTATGCCATAACTCATATGGATCTCTGTCCCTACAGGAATTCTGTTGCAAGGACCTCCAAAATTGTCCTTTAGTTCTGCCAGAGAAACGGAAGTAAGACAGTGGCTAGTCTTATGTGTTCACTCTAAAAGTTTAAATTCCATAGGTTTTGTAAAACTTTTTGCCAGGGATATTCTGAGAAAAACTTTTATCTGCTTATATCAAAATCTTTGATGTCTTCTACCACCAGTTTTCTGATAGTATTACCCATGATAATACTTTCTTAATAGAGATGAAACCTTAGTCATGAAGAGATTGAAGAAATATTTTATTTATACACACAATTAAGACACATTCTTAGCCAAGGAGATTATTTTCTTTTTATCTGTCAGTGAGTGAATTTTGGAAATGTTTCTGTACACAAAATGGTGTTGGACTTTCATTTAAATTCTATTGATTTTTGAAAGCTTGTATAAACTTGTACCTCACAGAGGTGTGAAAAAGTCTTTAACTGATGTAATGGCTATAGTTTGGTATTTTCTTCAGATTTCTGCTTGTAAAAGAAGTAGTGCTGACTAAAGAAATGTTCTGAACAGATGTTTGTAACTCACGCAACATTGGTATTATTGCAGTTTAAAATACACTGTGTCTTTGAACCTCTTTAAGAAACTATATTATTCAGGAGCCAGTATTTGTAGGTAATATTTATGTCCAACTTATAATAAGGGCCTTTACAGTATTGTATGTTTCAGTATAGCTCAGTAAGTTCATAGTTCAGTAAGGCATGGATAAGCTTTCTGAACTGAATGAATCCTCTGTTTGCCTTCTAATAATTTCTCTTTAGTTAAATAAGCTGAAAAAACTGTGTGTAAGTATAACAGAAAAAGATAAGACTTTGTCTTCAGAATAGAAGCTGCTACCTGCTCTAAACCAAGGACAATTTTCAGAACCAATTTTCTGTTGGTTTTTTTTTTAATTTTTTTTTGGTTTGTTTGTTTTGGGTTTTTGGGGGGAGGAGGAGAGGGTTTTTATTGTGAACATTTATACAGATCTGAAAATAAATCATTTAGTTCTTCAAGGCATTATCAGAAATAAACTTTGTAGATTTTTATAGCAACTATTTCACATTTCTACTGGCTAAACAAAAAATGCAGTCCAGATGTCCCTGAGGCATGGGTTCTATACTTTGCTAAAAATCTGTTGTGTATCAAGAGAAAATAGAATACAATGGACATATAAAAGACTTTTTTAAAGCCATACTCTTTTACAACCTTTCACTGATGTTGCAAGGTGACTGCAGCTCAGACTGAGGAAGAACATAATGGGGATATTCTAAACTTTCAATTTCCAAACTGTATGAATTAAAAAACTTATTTAGGTATCTGCAAACAGTAGAACATGTTTATGTATTTTCCTTAAAATCATAAGGTTGTTTGGGTTTGAAGGAACCTTAAAGATCATTTAGTTAGCTCAGTTGGTTAGAGCAGTTATTAGTGCTAATAATGCCAATGTCATGGGTTCAGTCTCTGTACAGACCATTCACTTAACAGTTGGACTTGATGATCCTTGTGAATCCCTTCCAACTCGGAGTCTTCTGTGATTCTGTGAGCTCTGTCATGGACAGAGACACCTTCCACTGGACCTCAAAGCCCCATCCAGCCTGGCCTTAAATACTTCTAGGGATGTAGCATCCACAACTTCCCTGCGCAACCCATTGCAGTGCCTCACCACCCCCACAGTAAACAATTTTNTCCCTGAGGCATGGGTTCTATACTTTGCTAAAAATCTGTTGTGTATCAAGAGAAAATAGAATACAATGGACATATAAAAGACTTTTTTAAAGCCATACTCTTTTACAACCTTTCACTGATGTTGCAAGGTGACTGCAGCTCAGACTGAGGAAGAACATAATGGGGATATTCTAAACTTTCAATTTCCAAACTGTATGAATTAAAAAACTTATTTAGGTATCTGCAAACAGTAGAACATGTTTATGTATTTTCCTTAAAATCATAAGGTTGTTTGGGTTTGAAGGAACCTTAAAGATCATTTAGTTAGCTCAGTTGGTTAGAGCAGTTATTAGTGCTAATAATGCCAATGTCATGGGTTCAGTCTCTGTACAGACCATTCACTTAACAGTTGGACTTGATGATCCTTGTGAATCCCTTCCAACTCGGAGTCTTCTGTGATTCTGTGAGCTCTGTCATGGACAGAGACACCTTCCACTGGACCTCAAAGCCCCATCCAGCCTGGCCTTAAATACTTCTAGGGATGTAGCATCCACAACTTCCCTGCGCAACCCATTGCAGTGCCTCACCACCCCCACAGTAAACAATTTTCTTCTTAATATATTATCTAAACATGCTCTCTTTCAGTGTGAAGCCATTCCCTCTTGACCTGTCACTACATAGCCTTGCAGAAAGACCCTGCCAGCTTTCTTGTAGGCCCCCTTGAGGTGCTAAAAGGCTGCAATGAGATGTCCCCAGAGCCTTCTCTTCTCCAGTTTGAATAACCCCAATCTTCTGAGCTTGCCTTCTCAGGAGAGGTTCTCCAGCCATCTGATCACCTTTGTGGTCCTCCTGNTTTAGTTAGCTCAGTTGGTTAGAGCAGTTATTAGTGCTAATAATGCCAATGTCATGGGTTCAGTCTCTGTACAGACCATTCACTTAACAGTTGGACTTGATGATCCTTGTGAATCCCTTCCAACTCGGAGTCTTCTGTGATTCTGTGAGCTCTGTCATGGACAGAGACACCTTCCACTGGACCTCAAAGCCCCATCCAGCCTGGCCTTAAATACTTCTAGGGATGTAGCATCCACAACTTCCCTGCGCAACCCATTGCAGTGCCTCACCACCCCCACAGTAAACAATTTTCTTCTTAATATATTATCTAAACATGCTCTCTTTCAGTGTGAAGCCATTCCCTCTTGACCTGTCACTACATAGCCTTGCAGAAAGACCCTGTCCAGCTTTCTTGTAGGCCCCCTTGAGGTGCTAAAAGGCTGCAATGAGATGTCCCCAGAGCCTTCTCTTCTCCAGTTTGAATAACCCCAATCTTCTGAGCTTGCCTTCTCAGGAGAGGTTCTCCAGCCATCTGATCACCTTTGTGGTCCTCCTGTGGACTTGTTTCAACAGATCCATGACCTTATATTTGAAGCCCCAGAGCTGGATGCAGCACTTCAGGTCTGGTCTCAGGAGAGCAGAGTAGAGGGGCGCTTCCCTTGACCTGCTGGCCATGCCGCTTTGATTGCAGCCTAGGATGCAGTTGGCTTTCTGGGCTGCAAGCACACATTATCAGGTCATGTCAAGCTTCTCATTCACCAGCATTCCCAGGTCCTTATCCTCAGGGCTGTTCTCATTCTCTAGCCTGTATTTGTGCTTGGAATTGCCCTGATCCAGGTGTAGCACCTTTCACGTGGCTCTGTTGACTTTCATGAGGTTTGCACAGGCCCACCTGTCAAGACTGTTAAGGTCCCTAGTGAAGCCATACTGGCGNCCCAGAGCCTTCTCTTCTCCAGTTTGAATAACCCCAATCTTCTGAGCTTGCCTTCTCAGGAGAGGTTCTCCAGCCATCTGATCACCTTTGTGGTCCTCCTGTGGACTTGTTTCAACAGATCCATGACCTTATATTTGAAGCCCCAGAGCTGGATGCAGCACTTCAGGTCTGGTCTCAGGAGAGCAGAGTAGAGGGGCGCTTCCCTTGACCTGCTGGCCATGCCGCTTTGATTGCAGCCTAGGATGCAGTTGGCTTTCTGGGCTGCAAGCACACATTATCAGGTCATGTCAAGCTTCTCATTCACCAGCATTCCCAGGTCCTTATCCTCAGGGCTGTTCTCATTCTCTAGCCTGTATTTGTGCTTGGAATTGCCCTGATCCAGGTGTAGCACCTTTCACGTGGCTCTGTTGACTTTCATGAGGTTTGCACAGGCCCACCTGTCAAGACTGTTAAGGTCCCTAGTGAAGCCATACTGGCGGTCACCAATCACCTCCTTATTTTCTACATGCATTAGAATAGTTTCCAGAATTACCGGCTCCATGGTCTTGCCAGGCACTGAAGTGAGACTGACTGGCTGTCATTCATCAGGTCTTCCTTATTTCCCTCTCCAGTGAGTAGGAATTCCACCAGACTGTCAGGACTTCTCAAATATGCTGGATAGTGGCTTAGCCACCTCCTCTTGCTAGTTTTCTCAGGACCTTCAGATACATCTTATCAGGTCCCAAGGACTTGTGCATGTCCAGGCTCCTTGGATGGTTTCAGACCTGACTCTCTCCTACAGTGGATGGTTTTTCATTGTCCCAGTCTTTGCTTTTGCCTTCTGCAACTTGGGTGGTGTAACAGGAACACTTGCTGGTGAAGACTAAAGTAAAAATGTTGTTGAATACCTCAGCCTTCTCCCTATCCTGGGTAACCAGGTCTTCTATTTTCTTCTGGAGAGGGTCCATATAGTCTTCCTTTTATTCCCAGGATTCCTATAGAAGCTTTTCTGCCCTTGAATACCTAGGGCAGATTTAATTCTACCAGGGCTTTAACTTTTCTAACTTGATCCCTGGATATTTGGATAATCTCTCTGTATTCCTGTCAGGCTACTTGTCCTTGCTCCTGCCTTCTGTAAGCTTCCAAATTTTGGAGCATTAAAGTGAAATTAACAATAGCCACCTTGGTGAGCAGAATAGGAAGCAGTGAGTAATGCTGAGAAGAAATTATTTCAAATCTGGTCTGTCTTCCTTGCTTTGGGTTCCTAATGACAGACAACATTAAACACCTCTGGATCCACAGCCTGGACCAAGGTGCTATGTTATGTGTAACATACATGTGTCAAAACCAGCCAAACCTGTCAGGAGATGCCTGTATAAGGATAAGCCAGACATGTGCTCTGAGATAGCTTTAGCACAGTGACATCCAGCTCTGACAGGATGACTACATTCCTGATTTACAAATTAGTAGAACATGTAAACAAAAATTCATCCCTATACAACCTCATGAACTTAAACAGGAGCCTAGTCACCCTAGGCAACCTCTGTGAGTGCAGTCAGGCAATTTAGGCCCTCAGCCTCCCCTTGGGAGAGCTCATCTCTGCTTTAACGTGATGTTAAGAACCTAAAATCCACATTTGTTCTTTAATGCCTGGAGATAGGTAGGATAAGTCCTCCAGGTGACTAAAGACTTTCCTCACAAATGGTTTCATGCAGATCTCATAAGTTACTTCCTCAGACCTACACAGAGTTTAAGTACACAAGAGTTCTTCTGCCATTTCTTAAACTGCCCTTCCCTAAAATTTCTGTTCCCTAATTTGACAGGGTCTGACAGACCTAATTGAAATCTGCATAGAAAAAATGATGAATGTTAAGTCAGTATTAAAACTGATCAATGAGAATCAAAGCCTTTCCAAATACAGTAAAATCAAAATGAAAGAAAAACCTATCTGCATTTCTTTATTATTCAGAAATGACAGAAGGGGGAAAAATGTTATGCTTTGCATGTCTTCAGTGTAGAGAGGTATAGCTCTTGCTTCTAATAAACTCAGTTCTGTAGAAACTTTCTTTTCAGGCTTCACAACATAATAGAGAACCCAGATTTAATAAAATATTTATAGAACTCTGTTAAAATAAGCAGCACTGTTTGCTCAGAAATTTCAGGTACTTCTGGTAAAGTTATCAGAGAGGAGTAGCCAGAAGAATATCACCTCATTCCAGGGATGTGAGGGGAGCAGAGCTGGTGATGGGGAGCTGAAGGCCTCCCAGGACAGCCTCCTGCCTTGGAGCCAGTGAAGGGGCCCTGGGAAGGTGTGAGATCATCCAGAGGGCAGTGGCTGATGTGTGCTCTGCATCAGGACCAAACACAGCTCAGGCTGGAATTTCCCACAATCTCTTCCCTCAGTCTCTGCTGAAGTAATACAAACTGAAAAGGGAAATGGCCAGCCAACGGTGTTCATCTTCACTATTCTTAAGAGCCGCTTGCTCTTTTTTTTTCAACATATTTGTAACACACATTCAGTGTAAGCAATATGTATAGTACCATTTTTCAGAAATAACCATAGAGGAAATAAAACAAACAACAGGTATGTTATTTCAAATACATGTGGTTGATCCGACATAGAAATAGGTTTGAATATGAAAGTCAAAAGTCTGAAGCAGATTAGAGATGAGACATTAGTAATTTATATTTTTCTTGCAACAGCATTAGGTTAATATCTTCCTCTTTTGAGGTGGGTTAAATCATGTAAACAATTTTTCAGGAGATATGTTTATTATTTTTCAAATAAAGTGAATAAAGAGACAGATAAAGTGACTTTCTTAGTTCATTTGAGGCTTGACACAGTCCATAATGAACAATCCCTAGTATGGACAATCCATAGTAATTATAGTAATAAATAGCAGGAAGCCCAAAATAATAAAATTTGATCTGTCACAATCCCAAAACACTGTGACAGCAGTGTAGGGCAACCTCTTGTGTCCCCTTGCAAATGTCCCTGCAACCATGAAAAGAGGTTGTATAGCTGAGGATGTATCAACACACATTTCCATGACAGAAGTAGAACTTGGAAGCCAAGAAAGTGAATTACAGCTTAATGAAGACTTGTTTTTAACCAGCTTATATCACATTTCTCAGACCTTCAATACCTTGAAGCCTAATCCAAGGTCCATTGAATGTAAAAACTGAAATTTATTTTACAAGGCCTGGGATCAGAGTCCAAACTACACCTATTCTTAAGTGTTCAAACCTATCCATTTGCTTCATAAAAGGTACCAATTGATGGGAAATGAAACCTTGTCATTCTTTCACATATGTAATTAAGTATCTAAACAGACAAGAAAACTGCCATTATCCACAGCACATCAATCCCACAAATTTTCCACTTCCCTCTAGTCAATTTGCCATTCCCTAGTAACTCAATTCATAAAGCTTCAAACATACACACCACAGAGAGGAAAGTGGTTCCTCTAATAAATGCTTCCTATGAGGCAGTGGGATCAGCACGTCCCAAATTAAACCAAATCCCAAAGCATTTCTGATCAGCTGTTTGGGATAAAGCAATTAGAAAAACTTCTGATCTTTTTCAAACAGATCACTCATCACTAACCCATTTCTAGACATAGAAAGCAGAATGTGCCAGTATGTAAATATCTCTATAATCAGAGTAGTTACAAAAGAAAAGTTAAATGTTAACATATATCCTCTTCCTTAGATATACTGCAATATTATATGGCTGATTATAAATTGACATCTAGCTATCTCACTCCCCCTCCCCCCCATTTTTTTACAGGTTGACTCATAAACCCTGCTGTGTATAATTTGGGGTTACTGAGATAACCTATGGTGGAGTATTTACTGAATATTTTCTTCCCAAGCAGTGATATAAATAAGCACAACATTGCTCTTTGCAGTAAGTAACATAATGTTCTCACATTTCTTCTATATATCTAGGCCATATTAAGAACTTGAATAACATAAGAGGCAAGTGAGTTTACACCATAACAGTCCACAAGGGCTCAAATCAGAAAAGAAACAACACAAACAAAATTATTGATGGTAGTGTTGGAATAGAAGGCTGCAGAACAGATTTGACCTGACACATTAGTCCTTGGTCCAAGCTCAGATCTGATGTGTAAATAAGTTTAAAGGACAATAAAGTGATGTAAATTACATCTTCTCTCACTCTCAGCCCATAAATTATTCCAGCCTACCCTCTCACAACCTAACAACTAGCAACTGCATCCTCTCCTTTTGGTTCATTGCCTATCACAGCTACTTCAAAACTCTGAGAAAAATTTACGTGGATGAAAAAGTACACATAATTCTGATCTAATCCTACCCTCAGCTAAATTATTTTCTTTCTTTGAAACTATTACACAGTGTAAAACTTCAGTGTTAACAAATGCAAAGCTTACATAATTCTCACAGTTCCCAGTCAGTTTACAAAGAGAAGGTACCTATTAATTTCAGAAAGATATTTCCATGTCCATGAAAAATATCATAAATATGCCAAAGAAATAATTTTGTAATACCGTGAATTACCTCTATGTGAAAGCTAAGTCAATAATCTTTTCATCCCCTCCCCATAAACTTTCTCTTTATTACTCATCAAAAAAATATAAATATCAACTTGAAACACAACACACAGCTCTGCACTTCAACATGCACAGCTCTGTAGTGTGTGCACACAAACATTCCCTCTTATCATTTTCTTTCATACGTGATTTATCAGATGTCTATACTACAAGCATTCTTCCAGTAGAGACAAGTAGAACTTTATCCCACACCAGCAAAAACTTTTTTTGAGAGCTGCATGTTATGACCCACCCTAAGTTTTCCTCACTCTTCAGTGAAACTCCCTGTGTTGACAAAACAGTTTTTATCTGCATAGTTAGGTTAATTAGTGATTACAATTCTTCATAACCGCCAGCAAAATATACTTGAATTCTGTATTACAGGCAAGTTTCAGCTTTTATTAGCATAGCTGTAAGATTTGTTTTGTGTTCCTGTGGTTCTTCAGAACTAGAAAAAAATGGTAGCCTCCCACTTGTTTTTTTTTTTCCCTCTAAACAGCAAAATCTTGTCAGCTATCAGTCTGGAGCCTGTGTAACCAGCAGCAGGTTAATGGGTGACTGGTGCTTAGCTGATGCTTAAACAGTAATTTGTAACATGTACCAAAAGTCATACAGGTATCAGTCTATAAGTTATCATTTACTCTTATCTCACAAAGCTCTAACTTTAGAGACTATTATCTTTCCCATGTAAACCCAGTGAAGGCAGGGAAGAATTAATAAACCTTCACCTCAGTGACTTATGCTGTACTTTTCTGTTAGCAAAGGCTAACAGCTCAGAGCTAATAGTTAATCTGAGTTTTGCAGACTCTACAGCCTTGACACTTAAAGACTACTCCGTTCCTGGCTTGTCTTCTATAAGTCCATAAAACATGCAAGTGCAGACCAAGCGTTAGATCAAAGGACTGTCCTCATAAGTAAACCTGGAATAGCAGCTGTTCATATCCAAGTGGCACAAAATGGATTCTAACTCCCTCCCATGACACCTGATTCGATCATGCTTTTATCTAAACCAAAGTACACAGAACCATTTTCAACTCCTACAAGTACAGTTGCAACAGTTGCTGTGACTGCTTTTGCTCCATGGTCAGTTCTAGAAGAGTGGAAAGAAGGTTTTGTTTGATGGTGAAACCAAAACATAGCTTAGGCTTGGACTGTTTAGAATTGTCCAAATAACTGCTATAAGTTTACAAGATAGAATTACAAGGATTTTTTTAATTTATTTTTCTTAATGTCTGCAAAGCAAAATATTTTCAATGAAGTGTTAAAACTAAATATTTTAAATTTTTCAATTTCCCTAAATACATAATGTGCTGAAGCTGACTTTAGTTCAAAACATGTTTCAGAGTCACTGATTGCCTTTCCTGCCAAAAAAAACCCCAAACAAACCAAAACCAAAAAAAACCAACCAAACAAACAAAAAAACCCCCAACAATTAAACAAACAAAAAACAGCCTCCTAAAAAAAAAAAAAGACAAAAGTAATTCAACTTACACTTTGTTGTCTCCTTACTGACCTGACATTAGGGCCTTTGACATTTAGGGCCTTTCTTGCTCATTTTAATTCTTATTCACTGTCTTGGCTTTATTTGGCAAGGTTTTGGTAGCAAGGAGGCAGTAGGGATGGCTTCTGTGAGAAGATCCCAAAAACCAGTTCCAGTCAACTCCAAAAGGGACTGAACACTGGCCAAAGCTGAACCCATCAGTGAGAGCTGTAGAACGTTGTGACAACATGTTTAAGAAAGGTTTAAAAACACTGTATAAAGCAGCATGGGAAGAGGAGTGACTATGAGAGAGAAAAACAACTTTGCAAACACCAAGGTCAGTGCAGAAGGATGGGTAAAGGGTGTTCCAGGTGCTGGAGCAGAGGTTCCCCTGCAGCCCACGGTGAAAATCATGGAGAGGCAACTGTGCCCCTGCAGACCATGGAGGATCCCACACTGGAGTAGCTTTGTGCTGAAGAAAGCTCTGACCTTGTGAGAGAAACTCTACTGGAGCAGGATCCTGGCAGGACCCTGAAGAGAAGTCAGCGATGAAGCTGAGGCCAGGAAAAAAGAAGGTGATTTTAGATTTATTCTTATCATTGTCCTACTCTGAACTTTATTGGTGATAAATTCATTTCCTCAAGTGATAAATTCATTTCCTCAAGTTCAAGCCTGTTTTGCCCCCGTTGGTAACTGGTGGGTGATCACTCCCTGCTCTTATCTTGATGTATGGGTTTTTCACTGTATGTTTCTCTCCCTATGTTTTGGATGGAGTGGTTAGTGATAGAGTGGTTTGATGGGCACCTGGCAACCAGGAAAGGTCAATCCACCACGCTCACTCTGCCTTTCTAATCCATGAATTTGGATCTCACCATCAATTCAACTCCAGGGTTTATGAGTCTAGAAATAGCCTAAAGCACAGAAAGCCTTAATTCAAGCACAGTTAAGCTTTTCTCCTGTGAAGATTGAGTAAAAGATTTTTTTACTTCAAGAGGAAACAACCAACACAGGAAGTAAGACTTGACATAATAAATGAGATCACCCATCTTTTTGCTCTGTTATCTAGCATTCTGACTCTAAAATTGTAGAGGCATTAGAAGTTTGAAGGGAAAAAAATCTAAGTCCATTGTGCGTGAATGAAAATTACCTATACTTCCTTATCCCTGTAGGCAGCTTTCTTACATTCTAAAACATAAGAACAATTAACTTTTGACTTTTTTACTTAAAGTTGCCTATTTTAATGGTGCTGCAAAGTATTGAAAAACCAACAGAAACATACATAAGCAGATACAAGAAGAGAAAGTAATTTTTACTGCATGAAATGTTTAATTTCCTTATTCTATAAATCCTTTCCTGAGATGAAAAGATGATCCTGCTTGGTTAACCATGTCTGAAGTAGGTTAGCTATTTGGCTATATCAAATCCTTATGGGATTAGAATTAGGATTAGCATACAATTGTTCAAAAAGCATGAAATCCTTTCCATAGCTGTGGTTTAGAAAAGCCTTGTATGCCCTTTTATTGTCTCTGTTCTTTTGTGCATTTTTGTAAAGTGGAATTTGGAATTCAGGAAGCAATGGTATTAAGAAGCTTTTTTCATTGTTTTTCTCCAATAAGAACACCATTTTTTTGCAACAAATAATGAAGTACTACAGAAGGGATTAATAAGTGATCTTCTAGAGAATAAACAAACAATTCAAAGTGAAGAAACATCTGGGAAGAAAGGAAACAGATAAATAAACCTTTCCAAGGAAAGGTTCCTTAGAAAACTTTGGCATTAGCTACCTTGAATGTAGTTCAATCCAAAAGCAAAAGATTCTGCTGCACTTGTTCTATTTGATTCTATTGCATAGGTTGTCCAAAAGAGTTAGGAAAATAGCTTGTAAAACCTATAACAACTGTAAATCTCAATTGCTTTTTTCTGCATCCTGTTGCCCCAAATCGAAATCCTAACTCAAGGACATAGTGGAATAGTGATGGGGTTTTCACCTAGAAAAAAAAAGGACAATTAGCCTAGACAGGGCTAGACTAATTAGGCCTAGTGAGAAAAACTGACACAGGGAGGCGAAGGTAGTTTTGTAAGCTTTTTAATGCAAAAGGACACTGCAATCTGAATTATAGTATTTCGAGTTATTTTCTGATGCTGTAGAATTTGTTTAGGACATTGTCCGACTCCCCAAAAGTAAGGGTTAAACAGTTTTATGAGTTGTTGATAGTGGAATTTTTAGGAAAGTTACTGCAAGCCCACTAAGGCATAAATCAAGGCATGTGCATAAGTTAAAATGTGTAATACTCCCTGCGTTTGTTAAAATTCAGGATCAAAGTGTTATTTAATCCCACAGGGATCTGCATAAGTGACTTGGACAGATGACTAGAAAGGGATACTGAGAAGGTCTGCAGATGACACAAAACTGGGAAGAGCTGTTGTCTTCCTTGAAGGCAGGGAGGCCCTGCAGAGAGACCTCAACAAATTAGAGGACTGGGCAATCACCAACCATATGAAGTTCAACAAGGGGAGGTGCCAGATTCTGCAGCTAGGATGGGGCAACCCTGGATGTTCATACAGACTGGGGAATGAGATGCTGGAAAGCAGTGCCACGGAAAGGGACATGGGGGTCCTGGTCAATGGCAAGTTGAATCTGAGTCATCAGTGCCCTGGCAAGCCAGGAGAGCCAACTGTGTCCTGGGGGGCATCAGGCATGTTCTCTTTAGAATTTATAATCCATTTTTCCTTTGCCTGGACCTGAGTGTGATTGAGGTACATGAGGTGAAAGTACAACCCAGGAGCAGATTTAGTTGTGGTGATTATACCAGTAGAGTAGACTCCTTCGCTCAGTTTCCCCACTCCCACACACACTTTGACTGTAAACAGTGTTTTGCAAACACTCTGATGTCAAAGACTGTCAGTTCTGATGGAATTTATGATATTGAAAGGAGAATGCTGAGACTTCATTCTTCTGAAAAATTTCATCTTTATAATGTTATCTGCAGCTGACTCCCTGTTCTCCTTTCAAGTCTAGGTTTTCTTATTCTTTTGCTGTTTTGAGACCAGCAAAGATTTGAACCATAGAAGTAAGATGCAGATGGCTCAGGTGTTACCCCTTGGGCAAAGTATCAGGTGTCTACAAAGGGCTGTGTCCCAGTCTCTGATACATAAGATATTCCAAGCCTTTAATCTGGAACAAGAGTACTTGGTCCTTGGATATTTTGCTTTGCTGTCTACATTAATATTGAAAGCCTGATTTATTATGCTTAGTTTGTTGATTGTCACAGTTGAATGTCTACCTCTGTGTATAGTTTTTGATATATGAAAAAAGAATCACTGGGTTCACTAAGAAAACAAAAGTCAAGTATACTGACAACCTTGTACATCTATGGTGACAGATGTATGTAAGGAAAATAAATTAAAGAATTACGTTCTTAGCTAAGGAAAGATCATATTGAGCCTTAATATATTAGTAATTTTATTGAGTTACCTCAAGGGTTTAGTGCTTTGATATCTCCATAACACCGACTTTCACACATAGATTGGCACATATATCCCTGCACATGTCATTCTAGCCAAGAATTTTATTTGTCTTTAAATTGTGAGATAACCTATATCCTTTCTTTTTCATTAATTTACTAGGACTGTTTTATGTGTTCACTGATGCAACCATATTGGAATATATTTAGTCAATAGTAAAATATGGATATCATCACAACTATAGAAATCGGTATTCTAGGTCAAGTTTCTAACAGTTTGGCAAAAGAAAAAAAAATCTAGATATCATCCTCTGCCATTATGATTGACCTTCATGTGAAAATAAACAGATCATAAGTATTACCTCCTTCTTTTAGCTAAGGCAAAAAGACCTTGATCACATCACTGACAGCATCTTCCATAGTTACTACTGACGTGTAGAAGCACTTCTCTTCAGAGAGGCTAAAGAAGCCTATCTAAGCACAAGCACACTGTGCTTACACATATGTAAAGGATGCAGAGGATCATTTCCATACAACGTGAGAAAACTAATCTATTTCCCTGTATTCCTTTCAAGTATACACATGCACAGAATATGTCACAGCCATCCCTAAGCTTTTTGAAGTCTTTCTTTTGTGGAGAAGAAAAACTTGCAAAGCACTGCATCCAGTTCCCCCTGCCCAACCACATTCTCTAGAGAGAACACTGGCATCTGATTTCTCCTTGCTCCTACCCTGACCACCCTCTTTGGCATTCCAGAGATTCAGTTCTCTGCCTGAGGTAGTTGTAGACTCAACCTGGCCTCTCTAGCCTCCCCACTGGTCCTTGCTCAGGCAATGCAATGATCAGTAGTGCCTTACCAAGGCATGCATTTCCCTTTGAGAACCATTGCTGTTCTGTGTTGTTTTATAACAGTAGAATGTCAATCACACCAGAGCTGGAAGAGTATGTAAGTTCATTCAGCCTTGTGTATCAATGTAGGGCTTTATGAGTACCTTTTAACTTTTAATGGAGTTAAATAAGTAACTCCATGATATGCAGCTGGTAGGTGGAGGAGCCATGATTAAAAAGTACGTAGCATAATTTCTAACTATAGCATGCTTTTACCACACAACCTGGAACTCCCCTTTTCATCAGGTAAGATGTCTCTTCATGGCTCTAGTATGCAAGCTGTAATGTCTCATGACCCCTAGATATAGGAGAGACAACATGTTGTTACTAACCAGTACAAATAGCCTAGATAAAATAGACTTAGAAGTGGGAAAAGTAACTTGTCATGTTTTTAGGGATCTGAAAAAACCCAGAACATTAATGTTTTTAACGATTAACACTACTTGGGCACTTCCAAATTTTCTAGAGAATCTGGATTCTATAAAATATGGATGATTCAAGTAACATTAATTCTAAAAAATCTGATCTGAAATCCACATATAAAAGCATTCCTAGAGATTATTAAAGCAATATTTTGATTGAAAGATGAGATAATCAAAAATTTTAGAGAACTAAAAATTTTCTGACAAGTATTTTTTCTTCCTAGAAGTTCTGAGTTTGTTGGGGCCTTTTGTGCTTTTTTGTTTGCTTTTTTTACCTCTACAGTTTGATGCATCACTATCATTCTATCATCTTATCAAACTAATACTCAAACCCACACACATATTTAGATGCATATTACTTATTCATATTATTACAATATTTTGTTTGTCTTTCTTATTATATAGAACTTCCAACTAATATATGAGCACATCGAGTTTGTTACTTTCCCAAGTGTCTGGAAGTTTAGATTCAGCCTGCTCCAGATCTGAAGTTCAAACTGATTTTCAGTATCATGAGGTTAACCAAATGCACTAGTTATCTCTTGCAGGAATTTGGAAATGTCCAGTAGAACTATTTTTTCTGATATTTAGTCACCTATTTTTTTCATGCAGCTTTCAGGAAAAAAAATAAAGTTTGTGCTAAAGGTATTAACTTTGTGATATTGATATATTCTTCATAAGTTATGATTAAAGAACTAGTCATGCCAAATGCAAGGCTTAGCATAGGTAGAGAAGCTTTGCAAGGAACAAGCTGCTTAAGTTCTCAAAAGCAATTGGTACCTCTAAGATGACATAATCTACCTGATGAACATATAATTCAATAATATTGCTGATACTGAGTTTTGTGAGACATATTACACAATTTGAGTCACAAAAATAAATGTCTTTATTGCTGAGGGGTATGTAGATATTCTGTTCTAGACATATTTAGTAGTTCCTCTTCTGACTGCCAATGTTTAACTATTTACTGTATTTTTCCACCAAATTCCTACATTTTCTCTTCAAGTTGCAGGTAGCTATAAAACAAGGCAAGGTATGTGAAGAGCTTGTAAGGACATGCAGAACATGCTGGAACTAAAAATGGATATGCTCAGCTACCAAAATTTTCTAGCAGTGTTTGAGTTTGGAAAAAGTTATCATTCACACCTCTGAAGGCAGCAATAAAATTACAAACTCTAGCTCCAGCTAAACATGTATATTATTTCTACTTCCTAATATCTTCACTAGGGTTGCTTATTTTATACAAAGAATAAGATATGGAAGATAAATTGACAAAAGAGAGAGATAACATGCAACCCTGAGATTTTTGTGGAAAAGGAAACTTCTCTTGCAATAAAAGGCTTTGTTCATCCTGTTAGTTTTGTACAGGTTTTCAAGATATAAATGTTAAATATAACCATATTACTTAAGTTACAAGTTTAATACTAGTGACTCCTGCTGAAGTTTTTTGTTCAATCAAAGACTGCAAGCCTGAACTGTAGATACAAAAGGATTATTAAGCACTAACCTGGATCTCTCTCAGGAGGGAACTATACTCAGAACAAATAACATTCTTCCCCAGTTACTTGTTAGAGTTACACTTAGATACCAGCTAAGATTGGTGCACCTCATTTAATAAGGACTGTTAAATATGACTAGATAACACTGGTAATCTGATAGGGTTTGACCCAGAAGTTTTTAGTCTGTCAGAACTTTCTCAAAAAGAAGTGGTTTCCATCCTGCAGTAGGTCTGAGCACTCTGCTTTTTAAAATTAAATTAGAAATGAAACCCAAATGAGATCTACATATCACTTTACTTTTTAATAACCTGCTCCTTAAGGTAGTGTTAAAGGTTTGTTAATGTTGAAGAACAAAATTCCTATTAAAATAATCTATTTTACCTTAAGATTGTAGTATTAAACTGTTTCCTGGAAAGCCTCTTTGAGCACAGGCCCTTTAAAACAAATGAGACTCTCAGTAGAAGGCATATTTGCATCCCATATCACAGGGTTGGTATCATACCATAATAGTCATTCTCATGATGAGACTTGATGGCTAACCTGCCAGAAAATGGTTGATTTTTTTTGGCTTTCTTCCTCCATTTTTTCACCCGCCCCCCTCTGCTCTTTATAGTATATTTAAAAAGAGAAAAAAATCACACATTTTTGACAAGTAGGAACTGGGGTCAGAATAAACCCCCATCTCTTTCCCAGCTTTCATCTGCCTGAAGCAACATGGCTTGTTTCATCTCATACCTAGGAAACATGCCAAACGGAACATGCCCTTACTAAGAGCTGCCTCTCATACAAAGAGCCTGTCTTTTCTGGACAGGGTCCTCCTTCCCTTCTCCTTAACTCAAAATTACTTTCTATAAAGTTCTCAAAGAAAATAGAAAAATTCTAACACTCCACTAAATATCTTTTCTTTTTTTTCCAGTAAAAGGACATTAAAGTTTGGACTCTTGAGGACTAAAAGGTGGGGGAACAATAATCTTTCTTTCTTCTAGAACAGGAAGAGGCCATAACTGCAGTGCTAATACGAAATGGGCAACTTCATAAGAAGTTTGCTATGAACAGAAGTACACTAAGCCTCAAAAGGGCTAAGTGATTCATAAAGAAGTCAAAATGGTAAGTGCAATTTAGCTTTACAAGTCAAAGAGGCGTGGGTGGGGTTTGTTTTAGGTTTTCCTTTCAGATTGAGATTGTTTTGCTGTCTTCATAAAAGCTCAAAAGAAACATAATTTGCACCTCGTGCAAACATTTCAGCAGCATATATATAACAGTTGCCAGTCACCCATTGCACTAACTGCATTTCAGATGTGCAGTAAATTTGAAGGTCTCAGTGCTCTACGAAGGATCTCAGCACTGCTCACAGAAGGTAACAGGTAGAAAAGGGTAAAATTGACTAATAACAGTGTCAAAACTACTTTGTTGCCTCTAGGCAAAAAAAAAGCTGAACAAAGACATGTGAGCAACATATTCTTGTGACAGCAGGGTAGAGTTTTCTGTATGATCATTTATAAGTTGCTCAAATTAGTTAAATTAGTGAGGAATTTGACTGCTGTAAACACACATTAGCAAATATGTGCAAAATATTCAGGGAAAAGAAATATATTTTACATATATTTCAAATTTTCCCATGGGGGGGGTTGTTTTTTGGTTTTTTTGGTGAGTTATTTTGGGTTTTTTCGTGTGTGTTTTTTTTTTTTTTTTTATAAGATGCTTCTACTGTATCCCATATGCTACTTTTTAGTCAGAGGTTAATAGATATGCTTCCAGGTATATGAGGTTCACAGCAGNTTTTTTTTTTTTTTTTTAAGAGATGCTTCTACTGTATCCCATATGCTACTTTTTAGTCAGAGGTTAATAGATATGCTTCCAGGTATATGAGGTTCACAGCAGCCACAAAGAATAACACAGAGTTCTCATGAGCAGTGTGATCCTGGAGTTTTAGGCAGGTGGAAAACTGTTGCTGAGGTAATGGTCAAACACTGGAGTCAAATAGGTTTATAGAGACTCAGAGCTGTCAGATGCTTCCAATTCTAGTAATTGATCTAACAAAACACACCTGATGAATCAGAGTTGTAAGAAAGAAATTATGGTCAAATAACATGATTTAAAATATGTGACAATGGCAGTAATAAACACTTCTTAAAGTGTTATCTATTAAATATTGTATTAACAAGATTCTTTCACAGGGCACTTCCACACGTACAAGTTGGCAAGGGATGACATTAAGAAAATTGAAATATGACATTGTTTACAATTTCCATACTCCTGTAGACTCTTAGTCTATAGGTCTAGATATTGCAAGAAGCACTCTTACAACTGTTAAGCCCATGTGTAAGAATTTGCAATCTACTCTACTTTCCAGTCCTTTAAGGTCTGGAAAACTAATATTAATGGGACAAAACTGAGAAAAAAACCCCTCCAAGCATGTCAATGTTGCTTCCACTAGAATATAGAACAGTTTATGAAGAAAAATCGTCACATCTCTATCCACTAAAACTTTTACAAGCAGCTTGGAAAAAACCCCAAACAAACAAACTTCCAATATTCTGCATGTAAAAAATCTTATTCCAGCAGGAAGAGGTTTATAGTTTCCTTAATTCCAGTACAGCTTTGTGAGCAATGAAAAATAAAGTGCTTTGAATAATACATATGGAGGAAGGAAAATCATATAATTCATTAAAATTTATTATCTTCATTACAGCTCAAATTAGCAGACATCATTATTTAGGAAAGCATTTACATTTGTATTTAAATTTATACATGTGCTGAGACAGAGGAATTATAAATTCTGTGGTTTTGCTTACTTTCCTGCATTCAGATGTAAATTCTAATATATTACTGCCAAAGGCCATGGTGCATTATGTTTCAAAAGTGGGCAAAATTGTCTTCCTAATTCATGTTACTAGCACCAAAAGGTAATTAGAGCATCAGCATTGATGGAGTGAATAAAAAAATTAATTCCTGTATCAGATGCTCATGAACCCATTACTAAAATCATTATAAAGTATGGAGTGAGAGTTGGATGATACACTTGTTTTCAGCTGGCACTTTCTATTGTCATCAGAATTTAAATCTAGACCATTTTAGATTGCTTGAGGGTTTTAGTCAAGCTAAATGGTGATCTTTGGGCATTTTCCCTTGGCTTTCTATAGCAGAAAAGCCAGTATCAAAAGTACTCCAAAGAGTGAAAATCAGACTTTCTTATTACTTTTAACACTATTGATTCAGGTAAATATTATCACCTATATGTTATCTAAACTTCAAAGAAAATTATTTTAGTTTCCAAGATTCAATAAATATTGAAGTTTCTAACCAGTATTAAAATGCACACACACATCTTTAGAACACACATGCCCCCAAATGTGCACAACATCCAGCTTTTGCTACTAAGGCAATCCAAACATCTATTATCACTTAAATACAGTAAATAAAGTGTTGTACTCAAAAGTACAATTTATTGAACACTAATATTAAAAAAAGAGTTACTCTTCAACAATGTCTTCACACTGTTCTGTATGATTTCATGTAATTGAAGGTATCTAACACCTAAAAATCATTAACTTTATCCCAAATCATCCCCAACAATTCAAGATGGAATCAAGGAAATAAATGCAGCTTTTCTACAGGTGGGAGAATATGGGAAAAAAGTTTAAACTATGTCATTATTTTCCACTACTTTCCCCATTTTTTCCCATCACAAACTGAACTGTCGATCTACTTACTGAGTTTTCATATTTTTCCAGATCTTTTTTTAGCCCTTTCCCACCTGTATCTGCACAAATTCATCAGCCACACTGGCGCTTTGTAATAAACTCTCTTTGATAAGCAAGAGAGTTACTTAATTTTCAGAGAAGATGGAGGTAAGGGTGGGCTCAACACTAACCTCCACAAGGAAGAAATCAGCCGGAATTCTGCTGTCAGAGAAAAAGAGGATGACGGAGAAGACCACTGAGGATTAAGTTATTACTCCTTTTCTATTTTGATGTTGCATATATAGCAGTCTTGATGTTTGATATCTGTTTGTCCTTAGCAGTTGTGCAGAACCACCCTCTGAAGTTCTGTCTAACACCATTTTTTGAAGAAAATACTGTCTGCTTATAACTTCTGAAAAAGTGTTTAGGAAAAGTTATTGCTGGTTTTGACACAAGTTCAGTATTAATGATTTGGTAAATAGCGTGTTCATGAGATTGCAAAGCTAATCTTTGAGCCCCTCTGAAATGACATAGAACTCACTGGAATGAAAAATACACAGAAACTACTGTAAAGAGAGTAGAAAACATGAACATGAAACCACATTTAATGTACATACATAATGTTATTAAAAAACAACTTTGTTTTGTGGGAAGAAGATGCATCTAGAGATAATATAAATGTAAGAGTAATGTCTTATCTGATTCTTTCAATTTAAGCCTTTTCATGGAAATTCTAAATGTAAATAAAGAAGCAGAAATGCAACTTCTAAAATGTCTAGTTCATATATGATGTGTAGGAGTGGGTGGCCCTCAGGAGGTCCAAATATTTGAAGTACACAGATGCCCAAAGCTATCAGCACCCCCTAACTCCCAAACCAATAAGGAATATTGAACCTGAAAATATGAATTATGAATCACAGAAAAAGCCTCCTTCAGAAATCTGATTCTATTAAAATTAAATGTGCCTATCTTGGATTTTTTTGTTTCTTAAAAAAGACAAAACATATACAAATGAAAATACTGTTTTTTAAATAAAAATTAGTATAATGTTTTGCAAAAAATATTTCATTGGAATTCTTGAAAGAGGTCTGTCCATATAACTAGTTTGAACTGTTTCTCTTTACTTCAATTCCATGACTTTAAGTTTTATAATAATGAATAAGACTCCATATGAAAAACTGTAAAATAAATATATTTTCCTATTTTTTCAGTATCTAATAAAACTCATATTAATATTATCTCAAATACCTAATTCTTGTACAATAACACTAACATATAATCTATCATTTTCAAATGAAGCAACATAAATAGGAACTGCATTATAAAATGTTAAGTAACAGTAATTTGCTATTATTTGCTTATCCATACATAACCCAGATTCCTTAGACAACATCTCCTAAGCTTACTAGACAATTTCAAAGCCCTCAGAAAATGTTCAGCTTTTAAAAGTCAGTGTTATTGTTTAGTTCTAACTCAAGAACAGCAGGTTCTGCATTGATGGCCTGCTAACATCTATAATTGTTCAATTAACATACCTATGATACATAGTAACTTTGACAGGCAGGCAACACTTGACATAAAGGACTATCCAAACTCTTAGGAAAAGACGATCTTGACTAATGATTGCAAACTGAAGATAAGAAGATTCCAATTAGAAATGAAGCACAAAATTCATAGAGAGAAAGTGAAAAAACACTGGACGAAATCTGGAGATAAGCAGCTGAAGGAACCCATGTGATTCCTCAGATTCAGAGCTGGATTTTTTTCATCCAGATTCAAGAATTTTAATAATGCACTCACCATAAAAAGCTTTCACTCTTCCAGTAGGCAACTGAGAGGAGAAGGCATCTTACAAGGGTGATTCTGGATCTGAATATCTTTGGGGTTGTCATTTACACAAGATACCAATGTCAGTTCGGGAAAATTTGGTGAATTTAAGGGTTTTTTTATAGGGAGCATCAGGATGACAGTTCAGTTGTCTCAGATGGTTTTAAATTTCTCTGTTCTACTTTTTCCATATTACACCACACGCATCTCATTTCTGCTTTGAAGAAGCTACTTCTAGGGTTGCTAGAACAGTTACATTCTCCATTCCAGTCAGGTCTCAGTTTCTACAGCAGTAATGAGCAGCTATGCCAAGAAAGGCCTGCTGTGGAAGTTATTTTAAGTGGTCCATTCACCAAAACAAATATAGACAATTCATTCAGAGACCATGGAAGAGTCATCAGCTAGTGATGACTTGCATCACTAAAGTTCAATATATACAAACTGTTGATCTAGAAATGATTGTATAAGCCATTACTAATTTTCTGAGTCACCTAGTCAGCTCTCCACTGGGTCTTAGATAATATCTTATTGCTGAACTCAGAACTGCTAACACAAAGCTATAGCAACTTCTCACCTAACAATTACTCATCCTCACTCTGTTGGGTGTAAATTTGATACGAAACATTCCTTGGTAGTTTCTGCCCCCACGCAGCCTACAGAACTTCTGTTCTGAGTGAACACTTAACTTCTACATTTCTGTACCCTTGAGGGAATAAACTTATTCAGACAAGCAGGACAAAAAAGGCTAGTTCATGCCCCAGTTCTTACTTCCCTTGAATTCTAAGCAGTCATCCATACAAACGTTGACTGTGATATGGATGTAAATTGAACCAACATTTTAGTGCGTTGCTTCTCACAAGTGTAAATGACTACATAATGTGAGTACTGAAACAGGCCCAGTCAGCGCACTCTTTCTACAAAGAGCAATCTGATATTGAGGTACAAAGTTCATATTATACTTCAGATAAGTGAATTATTTTCAGATTTATCAAGCGCTTGACTAGTCAGTGAGAGGTTATATGAAATTAAATGGAATCTTTTCTTTTGAAGAGAGTAGCCACAGAGATATAAAGAAGGAAAAATCTGAGTCTTAACTTCCTATTTACTATGGTGATTAGCAAGCTGCATGTTTTCTTTCCCTATCAAAAACTTAACAATTTTTTTTCTCTGTAAGACTTTGAGCATCAGATTTTCCTTGCCTTTCTGGCCTTAAGCACATGTTCATCTGATTGGTTACAAGAAGTTATTTTACAGTCTCTGGCTAGGTGCCACCTTTCAGCTTGCTTTTCCACATTCTTGAAATGATCAGTCTATTCCCCATGTTTGGGGGAAGAGACCTCATGGTTCAATCACTTTTCATCAGAGTTTGCAGAAGCACTTCCAGAGAGTTTCCTTTTACCTGCCAAGATACTGTTGCACATACACATACCTAATACATTTCTTAAATATATATTTTTCCTTAACTAAAAAGCAACACTATTTTTGGATTCTAATTTCTTTTGTTTCTGCTACACAATGCAATACTCAAGTATGTGTATATATATATATATATATGTATGTGTGTGTGTATATATATATTCAATACTCAAATATATATATATGTGTGTATATATATATGTTCTATAATATTTTTTTCTTCATGTATTAGTAATAGTTGAAGACTAAATAAGTTTGACTGAGTTTTGTTATTTTCTTCATTCTCATGACAAAATAATAACAAGCTCAGTGTAGATCCTGTCTCATTCCATGTCAGCATTCAGGAGTCTGGAAGTTCCATTTTTGGTCTTCTAGCTGGATCTTAACAAATTACTGATTTCTGATCTATTCCATTAACTTCAGCAAAAAGGTCTCTGTAAGGAAGGTGGAGAATAAGAAATACCTCATACTAATTATCCAGGCCATCTTTGAGAAGATGAAGTTTCAAGGTCACTGTTTTGCTATTCTTGTTCTTCTAATAACTTCTTTTGATTTATCTCCAGTCATTCAGGGGAGTTATCACAGAGATGCTCTGTAAGCTATAGAAGATTATACTGCAATATAAGTATTTTCCATTCTGCATAGACTTGAACCTTGTTATTTTGCATAAGATTCCACCATTCTGAAAATAAAATCTAATTATTTTGTCCCTTTAAGAAGAATCCTACATTTGGCAACTGTATAACATTTTTCTGTATCCAAGTCACTAGCAGCTCAAGAGTGTATGACTGACCTATGCCCTTAATTAGAGTCATTACACTATTTCTCACTACATATATTTTGGCATTCACTTTGCCAAATAGGATTAAAGTTTATTTTTTAATTCAGTGATAAAAACTTTAAACAGGTTAGGCTAACATAGTTTCAATCATATTCAGGAAGATAAAACATAATAGCAATTAACGTAGTATTATTATCCCTATGTATATTTACATCTAAAATCCATTATTAACTGTTTTATTATGTGGCATAGTTGGCTTTGTGTTCTTCTATTTCATCAGTCAAAATGTACTGTGAAAACCAATCAAATAACTTACAACATTACTTTTAAATATGTGCTGTAGATTGAAGGGCACAGCTACATGCAATATATACCAAGATGTAACCTAAAGTCATAAAATTACAAGAGGGAGCTTATACTTAAGAATGTAAGAGTGAAAGACAACTGTATATACAATTTAGATGTGCATATAAATTTACTTACATTGTTACATATATGCTTCACTTTATATAACAATGCCTGCACTCATTTTACATGAATACATCAGCTATGACATTGAAACAGCCTTATAGGATGAGTTTCTAATGAAGCCACCCACAGGATTACATGAATGAAAGGATCACCAAACAGCAACCTAGGTTATTAAAATATTCTCTGTCATAAAAGTTGTCACATGCATATACTTCCAATATTCAGTAGTAGGTAAATATTTTTGCTAAATAAGGATCAGAATGACATATAAGAGGTTTGGATGACCTGGGGAATTGCAGTAAAACTTAATTTGATGTGTTTCAACAGACTTAAATGCAAGGTCATGCAGTAAATCTTACTTCAGCACTAGATCAGAACTGTCTACACTAGACGGAAAGGTAGAATTGAAATCACATCAGATACGAAAACCAGTGAATTAGAGACTGAATGCAGTCCATTTTTAAGCTATGTTTAAAAATAATAACATATGTATCAAGAAATATTTTCAATAAAGAAACATAAAGCACTAAGATCTCAACTAAAATATAAAATTGTAATCACCAGTTTTCAGAAAGACTAACTAAAAATCTGAGATGATTGAAAGAATGGAAAAATAGAAGAATTTGACTTTCATAGTACACCAAAATAAGAGTTTTGAGGAAACTGCTTTTTGTCACATATAAATCGAGCAAATGAGCTAAATGCTATGGAGGTTTCAGAGTTACTCAAATGAAAAATTTAGCTGGTAGAGAAATAAGTGGCTTACAGACAGAACAAATTTATTATGTGACTAGAAGATTACGAATGGTAAAAAAATTCTGTCTCATGATCTCTGTATTCAATTCTCCTTCAATAAGTGCCCTTTCAGCACAAAAAAAAAAAATTAATATGAAATTTCATTTGTTTACAAAATAAATATTAAAATACAAATGGTCTACAAAAGTATGAGATAGGGTTTAATGAGCCAGGAAGTCCCATTCATTATTAGTTCCCTAAGCTTCAGAGTCTAAAAAACCTCACCACTTGTGACCCTTGTCCACTCACTGGGAATGTATTTAATTGAAGGGCAGCAATTAATTTCCTACACAGTAGTTACAGAACTCCTACTGCATAATATGACAGCCAGTTATAAAGGACATGGACCGAATTTCATTAGGCAATTTGCAAGCAAAGAATCCCGCATCCCATTAAGAATGCCATGGGCTATTTTGTGGTCCATTATCAGTATTTGTCCCCATTGGGGTCAAAGTCCTAAAGCTTCTCAAGAGCTGCACACCATCATATTAGTGGAGCAATTAGCAACTCAGCATTGTGTTTTCCTGGTTAATTTATGTTTGAATCCTTTTTAAAGTCAGAGCTTTAAACATCTTCAGAATAGTTGCAGATCAACATTGGTTTCACCGATTGCAATTCCAGTTTTTTAATAATTGTTGGACTGGGACTCTCACAATTCCATGGCTACAGGGATTTACTTGTGCTTCTCACCAGTTTTTGGTGCTTAAATTCAATCAAGTATATGCTATGTAAAACTTAGGACCGTGAATGACAAGCAAAAATCATTTTTTACATTGATTCTATTTCACATTTTGAGAGCCAAGGCCCATTTGAATGTTATCTCTCATACACACAACAAAATAAATTGAAGCTCAGAAAAGCCCATCTGTGAAGAAAATATTAGTGGTTTTGCTTCATCCTCAAGAAAAATTCTATCGCTATCTCTGTCATAGACCTTTTTTGCCATAAGTTTGCACAGTATTGAGCAGGTGCACCAATCAAAGCTGATTTAAGGAGAGTTCAATAAACTCAGCCTTCGGTAGGATCACATCCCTGATCCTTTTGTGCTTGTTACCCAATGTATAAAATTAATTTTAATCTCATGGCTCAAACTTGTAATATCATACCGATGTTTCATTCATTTTGAATTTTTTAACTAGAGTTTAAATATTGATTTAAAATAAGATAATTTTGAACTACATATAAAATTCTCAATGCTTTTCAGAAACATGTTATATATATCTATGAAGCTACTCAGGCTTGGGAGTCCATAAAACTCATAGCCTTTCTGTGACATCTTTCAGATATGTTCTGGGACACAGAAATCCTTGTTTGTGCCTGAACTTCTCTGTATACAACACACATGATTAAGGGTTGCTAATTATATAAAACCAAAACTCAGCCTAGTCAACCATAATACATTTTGAATCATTACTGTGCTAGAAAGCCAAAACAAAAATTTCCATGACAATTCCACCAGGAAATATAATTTTCACCTAGACTACTCTGGTGTCAAATCTCAGGGATGAAAGTCAAATATGATGCTCCATTTTAAGCAAGGCAGAAGCTCCATATGCAAAAAACCCTCACCATCTTTTTGGATTATTTCACATTTTATTTTTAAGGAACATCATGGTATTATAAACTCTTCAACTTTGACACATCAGTGAAAATAACATTTATTTTGAAAATTCTCTACAAGATATAGTTTGCCTCTGAGTCCTACTGTGCAGAGGAGTTTATAGCACTAATAAAAATGTAAGTGTAATAATAGTCTAATGTTACGATTACTACACATAGGATTTTGTGATTAAACTACACCTACTAGTTAGTCAGTCTGGTTTATTTAATGTCTTTAAAGGAAAGAGACAGATACCTGATTTGCAAACACTTTTACAGGTCTCACAAAATACTTTTAGATTCAGAAAAATTTCTGTAGTATAGTTTGTGCTTTTCGGTTGCTAAATAGTAATGAGCAGGTTTTTTGTGGTTTGTGGTTTTTTTTTTACTAACTTCTTGCTCATGTCAAAAAAAGTTGAGTAAAAAACCCAAATCAACAACCTAAGAAAGTTTCCAGAAAAAAAGAAAAACCAGGAAAATTACCAGAGAAAAATTGTTACTTTTTGCATGGTTGCAGATTTTGGAGCTTGGTAAGTCTTACTAAGCATTATTTATATTACAGCAACATTCATAAGCCCAGTCAAATTTTGGGTCCCGATCCCCTCAAGCACTGTGCATGACTGAATTCCTTATGCTATGATTCTTCTGCTTTCCACCCAGCTGTCTAGACAAGTAAAGATGTGGACATACTTCTCAAATCATCATAAGGCCACAAGAAGACATGACGAAATAATAGACAATGTCAGCAGAACACTGGCAAGACTGAATATTTTCCCCCAGTAAAGGAATTAGTAAGACTGACTTTAAACTACTAAGATCTTAAGCTAAGTTTTTAAACTACTAAGATCTTAAACTAAGTTTTTATACTAATAAGATCTACTATTTATACAGGACTTTGAGGAAACCACACAGAAGAGGCTAAAAAGCATAGTGAGAGGATGCACAGAGAGGTCCATTTCTTTTAGTTATCATAAAGAAAGTGTTTTATTATAGGTGTTTAAAGACCTTAAGATAAAAACACTAAATGAATAATCAGAAAAAAGCAAAAGAAAGTAACTAACTGAAAGCTGAAGATACACACTGAAAATAGTAATAAGGCTTTTTTTTATGGTGGTGGCTTTTTTGCCCTTTTTTTTCAGTGAACTACCTTTTTTTTGGTTATATGTTCTAATTAAATATGCTACTATGATCACTGTTGATCATAGTTCCATGACTAACAGGTAGTTATGAATTTTAAATATCTACTAATGTATCATAATACTTTAAAATATTAAACAGAACAGTGAAATTCTTATAGCAATTGAAGTAAAAAACTCAACAAGAGGAGCAGATAAATCAGTCTTTCAAATGGACTAAAGGAAAAGATGCTCTTATATTTAGGAGATTTTGTGGAAGGAAAGTCTGGAAAGAATGACAATATTATGGAGTAATGAATGTAGTCTCCACTGTACAGAGTTATTGAGATAACCACAGCTTTACAATTTGGGGTCTAAATTATCTAGTTTTGTCATAAATGGATGGAGAATAGTATAGCCCTTTGCTAGCACTTGACTCAAAGCCATATAGTAAGGCCAGAAAGGATACAGCTAGTGAAAATCTAGTTTTGCAATCAGTGGGGAAAACATGATCAGACCTCGACACACTGAAATTACCTTGTTTCTGATACAGGGAAGATTTTCCAATTGCTGGCAAAACATGAGTCAGGCACTCCCAATTCCTCCATCTGTGCACACAGGGCACACACAAAACAAACATTGGTTGTATGATTTGCACCTTTGTTGCATCAACAATAGAAAGCAACTCTCACTCATCCACATGTGTGTGGGCAACAACATGGTGCTCACTGAAAGAGAAGAGGGGGAGTCCCCATTTATCTGTACCATTTGGCAAGTCCACAAAGATTGAGTAGGAGTTTCCTGAGCAATGAAAGAGGAGCCTAGTCAAGCTATTCCTCTAGGAGATGTCAAAATGTAAAGTCTAAACTTATACAAATAAATACAACCAAATATTTGAGGGAGAAGTCCCACCTCACTTGGTCACTTGTAAGGAATAGGCTTGCTCTACAGTAACACTCCTCAATGGACATCAGCAGTATCATCTGATTACAAAATCCTACTAATTAGTAGGAACTAACCAGCTGGAAGAATTCCCTTGCCAAACAAGCTCAGCTGCAGCATCAGAGTGATTTGAGGCCAGCTGGGCTGCTCTAGATAAGCATCTGTGCAAGACTATTTTTAAATGAGATAGAACTAACAATATCTAGAGAAAATAATCTAAATAAGATTTCTCACATGATTATGAGACAGTCATTTCTCCTTGCAATATTTATGAAGAGGATCAGTCTTCCTCCAAGCTTCAAAACTTTTCTTCAGTACTGAGTCTTATAACAGGATCTTTCATGCATTGTCCAAGCCTTAAGAGAAATCCTCAGGAAATCTTTCAGCTTCAGGAAGCATACTATATTGAAACTGAACTGAGACAAGATGTTAAGGCTGGTGCTGCAGTTGTTTGTAAATGCTTGTGGTCTCTCACACTTTGTTTTTGAACTTTTTGGAATTGTACCACAAAAAGTATTTGCTTCAGAAAACCATTTGTGAGCAAATTTAAACCAGTAAAAATGTAAAGAAGACTCAATCGAAGACATTATCGTGACTATAATATACAATTACACTGTAGAATTCGCTGTCCAGAAACATTACTGGGTGCATTCCTGAAAGATGTTATATATTTGTTAATACAAAAAATCAACTTTTACAGATATTTACTGGTACAAAACTACAAGGCTTGTCAGTAACTGTTTTTCAAAGCATGAAATGGGGTCAGAAGGAAATAACATGATGAAGTATTGCAGTGAGGTGGATTGTGAGAGTAGGAGTAGGACAGAGTGCATGAAACTTTTGATTTCCACCATTATCCACAGCATGAGACATAGCTCTAGGACTGATAGTTCCACTAAGACAATTCTTATATCCCTCAAAAAATTTGTAACATTCGTTCTGATAATGAGAACTCTGGCAAAGAGACAGGTCATGATCTTTCTTAATGTGTGCAAGGAAAAAATGTAATGTGAAGTAAATGGTTATAAAAAGTCTTAATAATAATAATAATTTCAGTATTATAGGATCTTTCATAGACTTCCTAGTTTTGCACTAATTTTATACAAGCAATTAAATACTACATAAAAAGGTAAGTTAGTATCATAACCAAATAATTTTCTAGTCATCATAAAACAAATGTTATAAATCTAAACATGGGTGACATACTCTTACTGACAAATGGTCAGAGTGACAACTTTGCCATTTGTGATTTTCTCACATACAGCTCCTCAATTTATATCCTGTAGGTCATCCAGCTGCTCTAACTTTGAAATTCCAAGTAGGAAACACCTTGCTGTCAACATTATTTATTTCTTAAGGATTTAAAGGTGGGGTCTCCAAATATTTTCCCCACACCTTCTCTTGATAACAAAATACTGAGTACACTCAGTAGTTCTCTGCCATACCCAGTTATTTATGGCATGTCAATAAAAACCACAAGAAGTAAAACACAGACTCAAAAGTGCTTTTCACTGGGAAATTTCTTCCAGTTCTAAGTCAAGACTAAAATAATTACTGGATAACTATCAGCCTACACTACTTATTGGGGAGAGTAATTATAAGTAAAGGATATTTTGTAATTTTTTTATTAATTTCATAAATTAAGGATTGTATCAAAAGAACTAGGCTATTATTTTTTACTTCTTAAATGAAGGAGGGATTTTTTTCTTGAGAACATAACAAAGAAAATCAACAATAACTTCATCACTTTTCAAAGCTCAGCTGGATCTCAACGAAGAAGTCTTCTTCCTCTTCCTGTGAAGTCACCTCTGGACAGTCCTGATTTTTTGCTTCTCTGAATCTATTTGATCCCCCTGATTCCTCCCACAAATATATTCACCTCCCTACTCAAAATACTGCTTTTCAAAGCTCCCAGACCACATAGTTTCAATTCCCTGGGAGTTTTCATGTTGCTGTTTTAGTGGTGCTCCCCTGTGTTTGGGTGGGTTGTTTGTTTTTGGGGTTTTAAGGCACCTTTTTGTTGTTTTATTTTTGGGTTGTATTGTTTGTTTGCCTGGGTTTTGTTTTTTTTTTTAATTAGCCTCCTTGACTTCTCATATTTATCTAAAAGAAGACTCTATTTGCAACTACATTTAATATAGCTTTGAATATTTATAGTACAGTATCATCATAAACAAAAGAGGCTAAAAGAGACCTGAGGAGGAATATCTTTGTGCAATTTACACCCCTAACTTCTTGTTCACCCACCATGTAAACAAATAACAGATTACACTCTCCTTCTCAGCAATCTTTTGTGTCTTTAAAAAATGATGACATATTTATCTTCATCTTCTGTAATGCAAAATATATTTGGTTCATACCTGTTTTGTAGGTTATCTCCTAAACTGTATTCTTAGCTCTCTTCAACTGGGCCAGCAATCACTCAAGCCATGAGCTCACAAGTACTTGTGGCTGAAAGTCTAATCCTTGAGTTTACCCTTGTGCCTTGCAAACTACAGCTTTGTTCACTTGTCTGCTTGGAGGCTTGCTTTTTAGCAATAGCATGAGTGCTTTTGACTCATTTTGTGATATACATTATCTACTTTTCTTGCTGATCTTACACACACCTGAAGGTTTTCAGATCCTGATTTTTTCTCTTAGATGTTTTTTTCCTGTAAAACAGTGAAAAAAATGTTTCAGACATTATCATTGAAAGCTCTATTCACTAAAACCAAGTATTTTCTAAAGAGAGACTGGAAAATGCTGTTTTTCTGACAAGTCCTAAAATTAAATCCATCACTTCTCCCAAGACCCACAAGTAAAAGTTACTTGACTTCTTGACAAAATAAAACCAAACGAACAAAAAACCACAAAAATATTAAGAAATTATGACCGACGTGGTTTGTCCAACAGAAGTGAACAGAGGCAATGCTAATGTGAGTCCCGGTTTCTTAATCAGGACTCAGTTTTGGTCACTATGGATATCAACTTTGCCAAAATGTCCACTCTTTGGTCAGGGTGAGTACCAGGGTGACAGTGATATGCACCTGTCTTTATACTAAGACACCTTCAGGAGTAATAAACTGCAACAGTTGTTACAGAATTGTTTATTGCCCAGACAGTTATTCTCTATCTCCCTATCATAAAAGTGGAATTTGGATGAAAGAGACCCTTGGGTCTGTTCTGGCCTAGAGACTGTCTTTAGGATTATGCTGTGAGGATGAACTAGATTTTATCTTAATTGGAGCCCTCAAACTCAAAACAATCCCATGAGATTTCAGGGATGTCAGCAGATTCACAGCAGCAGCAACAGAGAAACTAAACCACTCCACCCCTCCCCCAGGAGCAATCTGGCTATGGCGCCCTCAGTTCTATTATCACTTCTATTCTTGCCAAAAAATCTTCAAAAAAAAATCACAGACATTAGTTTACAGATAATTCCAGATGGAGTTTTGGCTCAACATCTGAAATATTTATTAACTGACCAAAAATATTCTCCCGCAAGAGAAATATTTTTATTTTTCAATTGTAAAATCAAGTATTGAAGAAGTTTGGGATTAATCCTATGTGCTGTCACAGGTTAATGGAGCAGACAAGATTTAAAATCTATCATTCTTACTGTGAAAATATATTCATTAGTACAGCTAAAAAAACAGATCATCTTTAATTCAGTAGTCAATTTAAAATTAAATTGGCATAATAGATAAAATATTTCAAGCCTTGGAGGACACTGTGTTTAATGGTAGGTATAGTGGAAAATGTATTTTTAAAGCAATGTAATGTTCCATACAACTTTTAATTTTGCAACATCAGAAAAGTAAAAATTATCCAGTCAGCTTTGATAGGGTCCTTGCTGCACATGCATAGACTCCACTTTACTAATCCTGACCTTCAGGTTGATCCAGAATCAGCAGTCCTGGGGGCTGGAGCAGGTAATTCTGTTGACTTCTTTCCCAGAAGACAGACTACTACCTGCTGAGAACTCTGGAGATACTCTATTCTATTAGCAAGCAAGTTTAACCTTGCTTGTAATGAATGAAATTACAGGAGGCAAAGACAGAGAAAGCATCAATGCCAAACCAGAGCATTAGTTCAGGATCCCAAAGAATCTACAACAATATTAGCTGGGTTTTTTTTCAATGCCGAAAGGCCACAATCAGCTTTGCAGTTTTAATATGGAAAAGTGATATGTAAGGACAGTAACTGTCTGGCAAAACCTTTTAGAAACAATGCTCAGACCCTGCCTGGTCACTCTGATTCACAATCACATCCCTTCTATTTTTCAGCTCAGAGAAATGCAACCAGAAAGGGGGATCCTTAATGGCTGCAGACTATTAAAATTTAGGAAAACTATAAACTACAAGACTAACAAGCACTTTGGCAAAACAGCATCATATGGACTTCAGAGGTGCAACTAATCTGAAGAGGAAATCTAGGGTAAATCTAGTGCCTATCTAGTACCAGTCTAGTTTTTATCAACCCCAGGGTTACTCTATGTGACACTGTAGCACATGCCTAATAATTCCTTCAAAAACTGATCCCTCCTGTCCCTGATTAACTGCATTTCTCTAAAAGTAGCTAAAATAAAGGTGAATAATTGTCTACACGTTTGTCTTTTAAAATACAGTAAATAGTCCAACTGAGTGAGAGAAAAAAATCAACAAAACAAACAAAAAACAAAAACAGTTTTAATTATTCAGGCAAGACATGACAAACACAACTAGGAATGAAAACATCCTTAAGTGAAGCCTCTTTCTGAAGTAACTCCAGTAGTGGCTTTTTTTAAAGAACAAGCACTACTGAACACCTCTTAAATAGATGCCAGGAAAATCATTCTGGAAAATGAATTTTAAATCCTGCAAGTGATCTTGTAATGACATTAGATTATCCCTCCATTTATGCTTAATAATCAATAAGTGGATAATTTACACCACTGAAACCTCAACCTGCCATAACTTAATTTGTAGTCCTTAGTGAGCCAATTACATAAATTCTTTCTTTTTTTTTCCTTTGACTGCCTTTAATGCATATTGATCTGATGGTATGCAGTATATAAATCTGTCTCTCATCTGTGGAGAGGGAATGAAACAAAGTTTTCAATTGACAAGACAAACTTGAGTAGTGTAACCTAATAAATCTATCTAATCAAATGTCACCCACACTTACTGACAAACTGTTGAAGCAACTCCTGCATTTAATTCATGAACCCCCAAAACCTCTGAAGATAAAAGGTACATCTCACGTTCAAACTCTGAAAATCTAAAGGACACAAATGCAGATGTATAATCAAGAAAAAGTTTCATCCCATTTCATAAGTACCTTGAAAAAATCCAAACCAAAACAAAACCACCTCCAAAAAAAAACCCAAAAAACAAAACAAAATAAAACCCAAAAACCAACCAACCAACCAAAAGAAAAAACAATAAAAACCAACAAACCCACAAAAAACCCCAAAAATAAACCACCACAACCTTTTAGGTAATGCAAATTAAATTAAAATTAATAAGTACTTTACTAGTTTGTGCATAACATAGAACAATTTGATGAATAAAAGTAATTCTTTCCTGATCCAAGGCTATTAGGACTAAAGAGGGTTATTGTCTCATGAATAGTTGACAACTTGTAGGAAAACACCATATTTTGCCTAGATTTCATCCTATTCATCTACCCACAAGAGGCTTCAATTTACTATCAATGTCAGAGGTGTGATCAAGGAATGAGTGGGTGGGGAAAGTCAATTCCATTTTGTTCCATATTAAATTTGGTATTAAAATCTGTGCAGATACTTGTGCTACCTAATATGTTTGTCCTGTTATTTCTAAAACATTTCTTGTAAACTGACACTTTTCATATACGTTTAGAAAAGCCCGCTTGAAAGGAAATGCTCTCTACATTTGCTTTCTAACTATGCTCTACTAGGATGGATCACAAGTAGAAAAAGTGTATCCAATAAGTGTTTGTGTCAGTTGTAACCTAAATTACTCAGAAATAATTCTTGACATTATCCAAACAGTGTTAAGTCTGAGTAATGACAAAAATTGGAAAGGACCTTGTTTTTAGCTGTCATGATCCATTACTACATCATGTATCTTTCCAAGATGTTTAAGATTATGAACATCTC
Source organism: Sclerurus mexicanus (assembly GCA_013396755.1). Classification (NCBI taxonomy): domain Eukaryota; kingdom Metazoa; phylum Chordata; class Aves; order Passeriformes; family Furnariidae; genus Sclerurus; species Sclerurus mexicanus. Next base: position 393,138 of record VWZF01000357.1, on the reverse strand, counting down.
TTCTATGGCAGCTGCACCGAGCTTGGTTTGAGCCATTAGAAATTTCCTGGAATGAATAATTACTAGTTAACACAGCCAAGAGCCATTTCAGACTCTGTCCATAAAGCTCCAAAAAATAATCTCAAAATACTTGAGCTGTTTGAATAAAACAGGGGCTTGAATTAGATTTCAGGGAAAGTCAACAGCCTCAAAGCAAAAGTTAATCAAAATGCCCTTAACAAGCATCTCCACATCCAGCAAAGCAGTAAATAATTTAGGATTCATTGAGTTAATTTGAAGACTACACTTTCTCCAGAATGTTTGGAGTTTCCAAAGAAAATCCCTGCACAGAAGCGTTTTTATTAGTAGCTTTTTCTCAATTCATCTCGGAACTTCTGGTCTCATCTTATTGGTGTTTAGGTACTCAGGCTCTCAGAGACAAACTAGATTTAGCTCTTACATTCATCTCAGTGCCTTAATTTTCCCAGTCTGCTCCAGTAGTAGATAAAATAGTAGCTTATTAAAAAGCCTTGTACCTTCATAAACATGGGCCATGATATTGTGCAGCCTCAATAGCCTTGCAATCATGATAGAATGGCTCTAACAAATCATGAAATTAGAAAATCTCAAAATAAACAGTTAAACCACCATAAGGACTAATATCAGCTCAGCTGCAGATATTTTCCGGTGCGAGAGGAAGAAGGTTTCCTCTTCATGCTGAGTACATAGAGTTTTGACTCATATTACCAGGAAGGCTGGAAAGAGAGGCCTCCCACAAGCTTCTGAACTCATCTGGTATCTACTCACACAAAGACATAGATGTTCTGAGATAAATTAGCCCCTGGAATGTTTTTGTTTTTAAAACTGTGTTCTGAAAAAGCAATGTTTGCCACACATCTGGAAAAAGTGTGGATAGGTTAAGGATGAAAGTGGGAAAGTCTTGAGAAAATGAAACATGAAAAGGAGCAGACTGGGTGGGAAAACTGCAGAAGACTAAGTGAGGGGGTGAAAGGGGACTATCCTATCAGGACGATGTCTTGCAGAGAAGCTTACAAAGATAGCATTTTGTTCTGGGGTTTGGAGATACTTCGCTTGACACACATCACTCCCCAGCAGAGTGGGAGGACAGATAACTTGAGATTTCATAAGAAAGTGAAATCTTTGAGATATAAATACATAGAGAGGATCACAGAAATTTTACACGGGGTTGGTTGGGTTTTTTTTTCTTTGTTTGGGGAGGGAGGTGTTAGTTTTGGTTTGTTGTTTTTCTTTTAAGGCATCCTTTTTTTTGCCAGAGGAATGGCTTACTACATTCTGACTGTAGGGCATAATGGGTGGAAGAAAAGATACAGAGGCCTCAGATGCCACCTTCTTCTGGCCTGTTTTTTTTACTCTGGAGCTTTCATAACTGTACTTAGTAGGAAACTGTAATGTGCAAACAACATGTGAGGTGTACTGTAGTACATAATATTCCCAGAATCTCCAATGCACTGCCTGCTGCAGCCTTTTCTCCAGCCTATCACCAGATCTCAAACCTGCACCTGATATTTAGCTGATAGTTATGAATGTCTTACAGTTCTTGTTGTCCTTCCAAAGAATAATCAAATACTCTTTACTAAGAGTGAAGTTGAAGCTCATTTCTAGTAAGCATAATATTGCCATTGCTAGAAAAAGAATTTCTAATATGGACTTAACAATTGACTTCATGTGATCTGACCATTCCTATCCCTAAAGACCTACACATATCTTTCTGTTATTTTTGTATATACAGAAAAATAAAACTAGGCAGCCATCCAGCATTTGTATAAATAAATATGCTCTGTGATGAAGTAGAGGGAAAAAAGCATGCTAATAATATATATGCAAAACTAATAAGTTGTCTGATGAGGCATTAATTAATAAACAGTAAACTCAAGGATATTTATTAGCTTGCAGGTATTATTGCAATGCAAAAAAAAAAAAAATCTGATCCATGATGATAACTGAAAAGAAAGAAAAGGTCAGAAAAACAATCTTCTTTCACCACATCACCACAATTATGCCAGACAAGTTATCAGTATGTAAAAAGGACTCCAAGCCCAAAGGAAAATCTCAAGAACAGTTCTATCCATTCTGCAAAATGATGAATTCTAAAACTAGGAAAATAATTTAAAGCATGTATCAATACAATATATGCAGAGAGAGAAAAAACAGTGAAGGTGAAATCATAGTCTTTGAATACTCTAGTAAAGATTAGCAGTTGACCTACAAGCCAAAGGCTCTTGACAACAGATTTTAAGGCCAGAGGTGAGTATTAGATTGTCTGCATGCTAAAATCTAGGGATTTTAGTTAGCTACCATTGACAGAGAGACAAATTCTCCATGTCAACTGTATCATTTCCGTAAAATACCCACTTGATTTGAAAGCAGTAAGAAAGAGACAATTACCATTTTTCTAAACAGTGTGTTCAAAAATGCTGATCTGGATGTCCATAGAATGGCAAGAAGTTGAATTTCGGTTTATCATTTCAGAGTTTCAGTCAGACTAGTTCACCATAATGGTCAATAGAGATATGGAAGGTCATCACTGTCCCACCCCCCACTGCACCATTTCAAAGGAAAAGTTTGAATAAACATGTAAAAGTATTGAGACTTCAGCCTGGAAGTGAAGAGAAAAAGGCATAGGGGCAGAATCAAACAAAAGCCTTCTCTCTGTTTTTCTTAGTGACTAGATAAGGAATCTAAACTCTATTTTTCTCCCATGTTCCCTCCCCAAGTTAGAGTCTTGACTGTTGAGAAGCCTGGTCCAGCTGCCTATCTTTCTAGCACATTGCACAAGAAATCCATTTGTCCAAGTTTCTAAAACTCAAGGCAGTTGCCATGTAAAGAAGTGACACAGTAATAATGACTTGCATCACTCTTAAAGAAATTTCACTTTCAGCATTTTAGTTTAATTTGTACCTTTGCAGGGGACAGAAAAGTCTCCGTTGGTATGGATGCCACAGTGTCTGGTGTCCCTTCTAGTCTTGTCATTAATCAATACATACTAAAACTTGGTAAGCATCTGTTAATGAACATAACTTCGGTAACAATAGTACATGACAGATATTTACAGATAATTTCATTATATGCACACTTTTAACTTATCGAGAGTTTGTTTTTCTAAGTACTTCTTCAAACTTGGACAAGAACATATCAGAAATGTAAATTTTCTGGAAACTGTTGGACACTTACATGTCCTCTTTACACAGCAGTTCACACAGCTTTTTTCTCTTGGTTATATGCTTACCAAACAGTTTTTATTAGAAATTTATCATATGCCATTGTGCAAAATAAGTAGTAATAACATCAGTTTAATTAATCTTTGTCTTGAAAATAAACAAACATTTTCAAAAGAGGGAAGAATAAAAACTAAGCACAGTTGAGCAAAGGAGAGGGTGATGCACAATGTAAATGGGGATGAATAAGAATTAAAGTTGACATTAACTAGTCTTATATTGAGTCATGTGTGCACACTAACCATAACTTGCTAAAAATCAAGGAGCTGTCAGCTGCCTCTGCTTATGTTATACATACATAAAATCTATTGCAGACATGGAGGAGGCTGTCAGTGAGGTAGCTCAGTGTCCCCCTTTTCTTACCCATAACCATCAGTCAAAAAAGAAGGTATCTAAATTTAGCAAGAGTGGTTGTGGTATAAGCTATTCTTTCTTAATAACTACTTTAAACAGTACTATCCCTCTGTGCTCCAGTGTGACTGCAGAGTCACTGGAACCCTTCCCAACATAGTATACAAATATATTTTACAACAAAAAAAGTAAGCCACAAGAGAATTTTGTATTTGTTTATCTGTCATTGAAAAGCATTGCATATATGGCACATGTATGCATTGATATTAAGAGTCCTTCACACATGAATCTCTTACTGTACCTAAGAAGGGAAACGTAATTGAAGCTTTATACAGAGAGAAATTCTGTTTAGAGCTGTTTTCCCCCTACTTTTGTTTGTTTCACAGCCCTAGTCAAAACCTGGACTGCAAATAAGAACAATGTTCAAAAAATTTTTCCTTGTAAGCACGGCTAGCAGGGATTGAACATCAACTGACAGCCCAGCAAAAAAGACAATTACCGTAGGTCTAATTTAGCCTGAATGAGTGTTTCACTGTAAACTACCAAATCTGAGCTATTCCTCCTTGGATGTTCACAATACATTTTGCAAAATGAAAACTAGCATCTGTTACTGGTTTTAAACCTCTGCTAGTAAGCAAACCTCAAATATTTATCTCAGCTTTGTTGGTCTGGTATAGCATATTTCACTTCAGCCAAGTGCATCAAGTGGATAAATTGATCTCTTTTTTAATGCCACCACAGAAAAATACAAAGGACTTAAATCCATCCCCTAGCTTTAAATGAATTAAGATGCAAGATATACTGGTGACAGCTTCAAATTCTCTTTCAGTATTAGTAGAGATTCAGACACAACAGGACTGACACAAGCAAAGTTCTGAGACATGCATATTCACTCTGCCCCCTTTTTAACTGCTGTGAAGGCAGAAATAGGATTAAAGTCAATCCGTTCTGCACCTCCAGCAAAAATGTTCCTCCCCTGGCTTGCATACATGGAACATACGCATCTCTTAGTCATCTTTCTTGCCTCCACTAAAGGAACACATTAAGAGTACAGCCCAATTCCACACTTTAGGTTACCTCCAAAAAAGGTACAAACCATTCTACAGAGCAATCAGAAAAAGCAGAGTTATTAAAACTTTTCCAAGGCTTGGGCAAGGACCTTAATATTTAGGGAGCTGAGTTGTAGAAGTGCTGAACACCATCTGCCTCTGACACCAGCAGAAACAGCTCTTTCTCACTGTCTTTGAAAATTAGGTCACTGCATTGTAAGTTATCATGTAATCCCTGATTATTTAAGAAAAATTATTCTTCCTTTCTTTCTTGTGACAAAAGTGATGTACTAAACAAAGGTTTAAAGGAAAACTACTTCCAGAATATAACATCAAAGACACGAAGATTGCCCCTGTTTTCTGGAGCACTACTTGGGGATCAAATGGCATCCATATATTGGACATCAAGGAACAGCAAGGCCCAGCTGTCCCCTCAGCAGCCAGGGCCAGGGGGAACAGAAGCCTAACTCAGCAAGCACACCCAGTGCTGCCAACAGAGTCCAACAGATCCACTAGTATAGCAAGGAGAAAGCCCAGTCAGTGACAAAAAACACTGGGGACAGAGAGAAGGCTGGAGAAAATACAACATACCTAAACAAAGGATCCACGCAGTACTAACTCAGGAAAAGACTAAACTCACAGACCTGAGCTGAAATTGGTCTCCTGAGACTATTTCAGGAGTGGATGGCCCAGGGCAGGCTTGTCAGGGCCATTAAAGCCTATTAGCATGCTCAGGGCTCTGCCACTGTAAGATATTGTTGCTGCCTCTTACTGCAGTGGGAAGGGAAGGATTTGCAGGGAAAAAAACCCCCACAAGACAAAGAAACCCAAACCCCTCATTTCTTTGTCTGTTTCCTCTTAAGCTTAAGTTTTTGCACTGTTCATCTTCTTTGTGCTGAGGACACAAGGTCTACAACTCTTCTTAGAGAAAGTAAAAGGAAAACATAGACTTAGTCCTTTAAAAAAGAAAAGCTCAAGTGCAAATAGTCCTGCAGGTCATCTCCCTGATGCCTAAATTATTTGAACAGCTGTGTATCAAAGCTAGCAGAATTAAGTGCCTCCTTAATAACAGCTGTGAGCCATTTTAAGCAAAAATCTGAAAAAGTAATAACATTTTATATTTAATCTATACAAGTGCACATTCAATGGGATGTGTGGAGAAAATATCTTTTGTAATGCTCTTAATCTCTCTCTGTTTACAGTGAACAATTGCATGCACAGTGGCTTTTCCTATACTTGGATTTTTTGGACAATTAATTCCCAGCGAGTACAGTTTAACTGGTGATAACATCAATGGGAATGGCATTGTTGCCAAGGGTTCATGAGCTTACAGTCTCATTTCATGTCTCAGTGGGTATGAGCAGTCTCAGGTTACAGTTTAACTGTACTTATGGACTGTAGAGCTGCATTTTCTTAGGCATAAACAGACTCCGCCACAGTTCAGGCTACTGCTAATTTTTCCCAGCTCCGTCAGTTACAGGTGACTGCAAGGAATTCTTGGAAGAATGCGTAGAACATTAAGCAATTCCCCATTATTATACTGTAAAGATCACTAATATTATTATAGGTGCTATGATTTAAAAGAACTTTCAGCTGTGTTTTGGTTTTAATGTGTTTTCCACTCCTAACACTCCATGTATAGCTCAGATCAGAAGACCATGGTCATACTGACCATAACCCATGTTTGAAAACAAAGAAGCAAATACAATGGTTATCCATCCCTTTTAAAGGAAGGATCTTGCTGTAGTGTTGTATTGCCCTTTTCATGAAAGACAACTTCATGACGCTAAATCCTTGACCATGGATCTGTAAGAGATGCCACTGTCCCAAGCTTCCTGCGACAGGGAGAGAAGCAGTGGCAGAGGTGCCTGACATCTTACATGAGAATCACAAGTAGTCTAATGGCTGGTACTGAAGCAGAGAAAGGCAAGGTTAAACTTTCCAACTTTGAGGATTTTGACATATCCAAAGAAAGAACTCACTTGCTTATCTTGTAGTCATTGTGAATAACAAGAAAATTTCTGCCACTTTCTCACTTCCGCAGTTAAAACCAGTTATGCTCTGGCATTACAGAATCACAGAATATTCTGAGTTGGAAGGGACACAGAAGGATTATGGAGTCCAACTCTTAGACCTGCACAGGACATCCTCAAGAATCACACCAGGTGCCTGAGAATATTGTCCAAGTGCTTCTTGAACTCTGTCAGGCTTGGTGCTGTGATCGCTTTCCTGGATAGCCTGTTCCAGTGCCCAACCATCCTCTGTGAGAAGAATCTTTTTCTAATATCCAACCTGAACCTCCACTGACACAACTTCAGGCCATTCCCTCAAGTCCTGTCACAGGTCAGCAGAGAGAAGAGATCAATGCCTGCCCCTCCTGTTCCCCTTGCAAGGAAGTTGTAAGTGCAATGAGGTCTCCCCTCCGTCTCCTCTTCTCCAGGCTGAACAGACTGAGTGACCTCAGCTGCCCCTCATACATCTTCCCCTCAAGGCCCTTCACCATCTTCATTGCCCTCCTTTGGACACTCTCTAAGAGCTTAATATCTTTCTTATCTTGTGGTGCCCCAAACTGGGCACAATATTCAAGGTGAGGCTGCCCCAGTGCAGAGCAGAGTGGGACAATCCCCTTCCTCAACTGGCAGGTGATGCTTTGCCTGATGCCCCTCAGGTCAGCCCTCCTGGCTGCCAGGGCACTGCTGGACTCATATTCAACTTGCTGTCAACCAGGATCCCCAGGTCCCTTTCTGCAGCACTGCTCTACAACCTCTCATTTCCTTACATACATCTGGAGTTTCCCCATCCCAGGTGCAGAATCCGGCCCTTTGGCTTGTTGAACTTCATGTGGTTGGTGATTTTCCAGACCTCTAATTTATCAAGATCTCTCTGCAGAGTCTACCTGCCTTCAAAGGAGCCAACAGCTCCTTCCAGTTTTTTATCATCTGCAAACTTGCTTTGTGTCCCTTCCAGTCCTGTATCCAAATCATTTATGAAGATATCAAAGAGCACAGGGCCCAAGATGGAGCCCTGTGGAACCCCACTAGTGACAGGTCACCAGTCTGATATTCCCCCATTCATTATTACCCTCTGTGCTCAACCTTTGAGCCAACTGCTCACCCACAGCATGATCTGTTTATCGAGCTGTGTGTTGGACATTTTGTCCAGAAGGATATCATGAGAGTATCAAAATCTCTGCTGAAATTAAAAATTACATCAACTAGCTTCCCTTGATCAACTAGGTGGGTCACCTTGTCATAAAAGGAAAAGAGATTTGACAATCACAACTTTTCTCTCATGAAGCCATTCATGACTGATGACTATGTTGTCCTTTAGGTAGTTTTCAATACTTAGCAGAATAATCTTCTCTATCTTCTCTTTACCAGGCACTGAAGTGAGACTAACAGGCATGTAAAAATTAAACCCACCTGAGTTTTTCCTGACTCTGCTGCATACTGTGTCTCAGAAGTAAACCACTGAAATACTTCACAAAACCAGAGAGAAACATTTAGGCTGTACTTTGAAAGAAATGTAAATATAATACTTCATTATCACAGAATGAGAGATTATGCTGAGTTTGATTCAGGCAAAATTACCTTTCTGTTTACAATGAAAAAACAAAAATGGAGAAAGAGCAATGAAGAAAAAGTAAAAAGATAGAAATACTTGTATTTGCTGGGGAGAGTTCTCCTCTCCTTTTTCTTCATATGAGATTACCAAAGGATTGAAAGAATCCAAGGATGGCTAGATAGACTTCTTAAAATGCTATTGCAATGGGTCTTAGTATATTTCTATTCTCAGACAGTCAAAATTCAGGAGCTGGATTCTGACTTCACCAATATGATGAAACTAGCTTTAAATCCTTCAGATGATAATTATGATATCACTGACGTACTTTGGTTTTGTTGTTTTGGGTGAGTTTTTTTGTTCTTGTTTCTTCTTTGCCTTTTGGGACATAACAGAATTCTCAGACTTCTCCTGTAAATTCTTTTGCTCTCATAAGATAGCTGTAATTCACAAAATTTAGCATGGCTCCAGAAGATAAGTTTTTAGGATAATTAGAAAATAGCTGTAAGTTATGTCATAAAATTTTGCACGTATGCATCAGGGGATTCATGAGAATCCAAGTATCTATAGAGAAAGATTTTGCTACCTGAGCAGAAGATGGTATAGGGAGTTGTGTGACATGAGGTCCAGAATGCTGGTAAGCAGCTACACTTTAAAAAAAAAAGAGGCTTGAATCAAATAAGACAACAACACGCTTGATTTTGAGGTGAATTATTAGAAATTCATCTTGCTATAAAGATTTTAACAGCTTTCCTAATTTTTTTTTTATGTATTGTATTCTTACTACTTTTATGACAAACACAAGAAGTTATAAACTTGTTTTATTGCTCTCCAGAGGTACTTTTGTGTCCAATTGGTTTGGTACTACAGTTTTCTCTAATTAGCTGGGAAATATACATCATAGTTAATTACACTGTACACTATTCAAGAGGCTGGAAATAATTAAATATGTTTTCATTATTCAACTGGCCTGGAAGAAGTATATACATTTCAAGCACTACTCCTGACATTCTCTTTCAGATGCTGGCAGTTGGTTACATCAAAATTTTCATTAAAGCCTGAATAGGTTGTCAGAAATACACAGCAACAGTCAAAACAATGAGCCATATGCATTTATGCAATATATATACTTTCCTTAAAGGAAGAAACTGTATACCTCTGTGAAACACCAAACAAAACAAAAAGCCAAACAGACTATGTGGAAAATATGAATTTAATAACAATGAAGAATACTTAACATAAGCAGCAGTATATAACCAGTGAAGCTAACTGAAACTACACATGCACAAAACTTTGAAAATCAAACCAGTAATTTTTTTTCTTTCTTTTCAGATTTGACAAGTAATAAAAATTCAACACCTTCAATGCAAAACAGTGCACTGTGATATCTGGACAGGAGATGATCTTTGTTCAACTTCATTTTTTAAAGGCCTGCAGATTCAGCTGCAGCCTTTTTTTGTAGTAAAGGCTTGAGTCTACAAAGGACTTAGGCAACTAAAAATGGTCACAGAAACCTCTGCACGGAGTGCACAGGCTTTCTGCAGATCACATTCAGAGAGCCAGACCACTCACAGCTGCACAGCAAAAGGCAGCCATGGGGGCTGGAACCATTCAGTGTCCCCCAGCTCAGCAATCACTAGATGAGAATTAGCCAACAGGGAGACTCTGTGGTCAGGAACACATCAGAAATGTCACCCATACCTGCTCAGGTGATGGTCCCAGAGTCATGTGAGTACTTGCCATACCAGATCTTCAGCCTTGAGCATCCTTCTGGAGGCAAAACTGGCTTGTTCCTTTCACAGAATCACAGAGTCACAGAATGGGCAAGGTTGGAAAGGACCAGAGTGGGTTCATCTGGTCCAACCTCACTTTCCTTATACTAAAGTGAGTAGATTTCATGTTTTACTTAAAAAATAAGCCACAGAACCAGGTCATCACTGTGGAAGTGTAACCTTTTCATTTTGGACAGCCAGGTCTGTCCTGAATTTTCTGAGATGCATATCCATGACATCGTCAGTTAGTCTCCTCACCTCTACTTCACCTGCACCAATCATTGGACACTTTGTGAGAAGCTCTTGCAGAATTATTACTCTTTTACATGAAATCTGAACAGAACAGTAAAGAGCTTTTAGAAAATTTGTTTTCACTGGGAGCAGGTCTTACAGCTGTGCAGGATCTAGAAGCTCCATTATGGGAAGAATTTCCAATATACAATAAACAAGTCAGACTTCAAACCTTTCAGAAAGGTAAGTTTTAGCAGGAGTGATATAAGGGATGGAAAATTGCTGTGACTGTGCAACTTTTAGTGTGTTGTAATTTACAGAGTGGGAAAAAAAATAGAAAGTAAAATGCAAGTGGCAAAATCAAAAGGAAAATTTAATTGTCATGAAAATGGTAAAATGAGATTTTTTAATATTGTGGTGATTTCCTACCACCCTCAAAAAAATGAAACTTTGCAATTGTACCTACTATAAGCAATGTAGTTTCAGAAGAATCATTCATTTCAACAGAATATGGTCCCCTCAAGATTATTTTGTGCTGGACTAATTCTTAACTCTTTCAAGAGATTAATTCTGAACAGAAAATATTTACATTTAGGCCTGCTTGTTGTGAGACCATGTAGAAAGGTTATTAGATGAAATAGGCAACTAGAACAAAACTTTTCATCAGTTACTTCAAATTAGCTTTTAGAACCTGTTGGTTTGAGAAATGAGGGGATATGATTACTGTGAACATCAGCAGGAAATAGTTTGCTTCAGCTTGCCTTTACAGATGAAGCAAATCAGATACAAATTTTTTGCTAGTGACTTTGCAAATTTGAAATAAACCATTTCTTTTTGAAGCTAAACCAGATTAAATTTAACCGCCTTATAAAATATTTTTCTATTTAAAAATGTCATTTGTATGATCTATTTTTTTTCATGACTTGACAGCTATATTAAACAAAAAGAAATTTAAACCTGAAAAAAATATGCATTCATTGTTGTAATTGAAACTTCGACCAGTAACAAAATAAAATGTCAACAATGAAATGTTTTCAACCTAAAACAATATCAAGATTAGAAGAGGCATTTTCCTCTGTTCATTATGTTAATTTGAATTTCTAAACATGATTATTTCAAAGTTTTGACTTTTACAAATTAAATATATTTTTACTTAATTGAAGCCATTCATGAACCACCAAACTCTTTTCTAAAATTATGCAAGGAGGCAAAAAAGGGTTTAAGAAAACTTTTGTTTACATTTTACTGCAATGAGAGTGAACTTGTGTAAGAGCTTCCTGAAGCAAATCAAGCAAATTATGGTTAGTAAGTGAAAGCAAAAGAGTAATTCCTTAAGGACCATCCCTTTTGTTGTAAATACTTTTGTTTACTGTTGCAGTCAAAATATACATCTCTGGTGACATAGGTACATATACCCAGAATCTAACTGAAAAGCCCACTGAAATCATTAGCTTTATTTTCTTTGACCTCAAAGGGTCAATATAGTCTTACAGCCTAACCTGTTGATATGCAACTGTGTCTGCTTTCACATTCAAAGTACACTGTCCATTTATAGCTATAGGAAAATGCAAGATTGTATATAATTTGTTTTGGAGTATGTAGCAGTTACATACAAACTCATTTACATGTACTGGATACATATTGGCTGTTATTTCTCTGACCATTCATATATATAGCAGAAACATTCTAGAATTAACAGAAAAAGAAGAGAGGATAGTTTTATTTTTGTAGTTTCCTATCTTAAAAGTGGTGTTGTGATTTACCATAATAGAACCATAAATGCATAACTTGGTGATTTCCTCTTAAAACTATAACTTAATCTGACATAGCAATGAGAGTTGAGCTTGGTATAATAAAAATCACCCCGTTGTATTTGTTTCTGTCATATTATATTTAATACGAGCCTGCAAGTGACAAATAAAAGATTGTCAAGTTCTAAATATTCCTGCACGGAAAGCACTTCACAAGACTTCAGACTGCCTAAACTGGTCCAGTAATGCCAAGCATAGCTGATTGGCAAATTTACTGAATGTCTACAATTCCCTTATTGAAAGGAAAATGAGAACAAACTGAACATCACATTAATATATGCTAGACCGGCAGCTCTATGCAAAGTTGAAAACTTCAGGAAGAAGAGACTCAGACTTTGACCTCAAGGTGCAGGTCACCATTTTTTACACACTTGGAACTTCCACAGAGAGTCCATGAAATAAAGGAACTTTCTGACATGAAGTCTTAGGTAAATAACAAAACTTTAACGCTTCAGCCTTAAAAGAGTATTTTTCAACCTTTATTTTACTCTTAGATGTAAATAACGATCACATGAGCTTCCACAGCTTTTGGAACTATGGGTGGTTTAGGTTAACAACCTTTTCACTATTTTACGGGGCACTGAATATAATGCTATTGATTTCAAGGAGCTTAGAGGACGAGAGGCTGCTGAACTGAAGCTTCTGTAACAGCAGAAGATGCTGTTGGTGTTGTGACAAATAATACAGTAGCAGCAATTTAATGAAGCATTTCTTTCTGTACATGAGTTAAAAATTAATTTAGAACCTGGGAGCCTGATTCTGATTTCAAGAAAATCAATGTTTAAACACCCACTGAATTGTACAAAAGAGAGATAAACTTCCAAATTATTGACTAATGCTACTTATGTCATCTGTTTGCAGTTCAGGTGTCTGGTTTCTTAAGGGATTTTAGAAAGATTCAAAGTCTTGCCTTATCTCAAACACTGAGCAAACTCAGACAGACTCAGACATAATCTGTACCCTAGAAGGACCAGTCTGACGAGCCAAGGTGATGCATCACCCCCATGACAATCTGGACTTTTCTAACACAAAGAATTACACTAAATAGCTGACGCTTCACCTTTGCTCTCCACCTGTTCAGAGCAAGCAGATCCAGTTCTGACTCTGCTAGATCAACACTGCCTCACCATACTATTAACAGAAGGATATCTTTACCTAGACAAATAGGCATGGCTCCAACTTCTTAGTCACCTTTCAGTGTCCTGGTCTTTCAGGATCTCTTTATTTCAGTAGCATGATCACAAACATGATTACTTAAGGCTAGGAAAAATTCAGATTTTGTAGGAAGAGGAAATGTTTGTCATTGAAATGAATGACAGCCCAGCTTTCTGAGACAGAAAGGAAAAGGCTTCTTTTTAAGTTAAAAAAACAAAACAAAACCAACAAAATCAGTGTTTCTGTGTAAAAGGTTGTCTGCTTTTTCCAACTATAGTTCTTTTAACTTCAGTTAGTTTAACAAAATTTCTTCCCCTTCAGGGTGGGTTGTCACACCTACACAACATCATGACTTTTTGAAATAAAAGTGGTAATATTAATATAAATCTTATATATAATAGCTAGGAACTTTCAGATGTAATGATATGAAATCAAATTTGCACAATTAGAACAATATATTTAGGGGCAATAAAGTCAGATTTGTTCCACGCATTTTGAAGATTCATGCTTTAATTTTTTTTCATTATTCAATTCCTTTTGGTATGTGCTATTAGGACTAGGTGTGCCCCATTTTTTATGGATCAGGATAGCTCTGTATCAATCACTAAAAGAGGCAGATTTATGCTTACTAAGAATTTGAAGGCGATTGTATAATCAGCTGCAAAGCAAGGTCAGAAGAGACCATTTCAGGAGCAGAACATAATAAAAATTCACTTACTTTGTTTTAGTAAAATAAACTGTTCTTTCAGATGACTGGATGGTGAAAGTTAGGCAAACTGAATAACAAAACATCACAAAAACATTAGGGAGTCTTTAGTCTTTTCAATGGAGCAGGTCCAAAAACAATAATGAAATTTTAAACATAATCCAATATAAAATAAGCCTTGCTTTTGTATTATCTGATTCAGCCTGTTTTGCTATTTTACCTGCTATATTTTTAGTGTAATTATATGTTGTTTAAGTATCCTGACCAGCAGAATGTTCTTACCTGCACTGACTACAAGTAGATATGAATAAGTATGCGAGGAAAATGAGATTTTCTGTCTTGTAAATAGCTATTTTGCCTTTTTAATGCTGGGGGTTTTTTTGTTTTTTTTTTTTTTTTAATTTAATTCACAGCAACCTAGCTAACATTTTTCTGACAATAAAAACATTTACTTTTGCTAAATTTTGTATGTTTGTTTAGATATTTTGAACACCAGAAAAAAAGTAACTTTGTTTGGTAGAACAAAAGACACATGTAATCTTGTTTCCTGCTTTCAGTACTGATCAAATGAGATCCAAGAAGAGCAGAGTCATCTGCAGAGCAGTATAGAAACACAGAAAAATTTATTAAAGATCTGTTTTCTTAGGAATCTAACAATCTAACAGCTTTCTCTGATCTGAAGTTCAAGGCTTTCCTGAGTAGCAGGTTGTATCTTATGTTTATTAACCTTTGACAGATTATTCTTCTCTGAGTCTGCTTAATGAGGTTTTAAATTTATGTAAATTTTTGGCATCAGCAACACACTTTAGCAACAATTTGCAAAGACTAATACTTTTTTATGTGGCAAAAAACCCAAACCAAAACATGTTGTCTGGCTTGAATATACTATATGAAAACTTAATTTGATTTCCATTGTTTGCTGTATCTAGAGAAATAGTCATTGCATATAAACATGCCTTCCACAGGCAAATAATGCTGCTTTACATCTCTGCAATTCCCCTTTTATTTGTGTCTTTTCTGCCTTGTACAATCTTAATCTACTTGTATGTTCTTAATATAGAAATCATTTGCTTCCTTAATCAGCCTTCTCTCCTTTCAATGCACTTTGCCTCTTTTATTGTATCCCATTTTAGGACAAGAAGATCAGCAATTAGTCAAGTGTTGAATCTGTGGGCACTTAACCAACATATATGGTAACACAATGATGTTTTCATATTCAGCTCCTTTCCTGGTAATTCCTAAGCCTCAACTGATTTAAGTGTTTTTTCGGTTTTTTTTAATATCAGAACTTGACAAGGTTAAATATGTCAACACTCATAAAAGATCTCCTTTGCATTCTAGGGAGAAGAGAAGGAGGAATAAGGCTGAACATGAAATATTTAAAATTTAAATCCATGAGATCTTGAAATAAAAAACCCCACTATTTTGTCAAATATATATTTGCTATAAACCGAAATAAATACAAGCAACAAATTATATAAGTACTATATTTAGTAAATTTATTGAAAACAAACCATTTGGTTGAAAACCAACTGCATAAAATGCCCTGTGCAGAATTGCTTCATCACACTGGCATTTTCAGACTAACTTTTCCTACCAATGTTGTATTTGGATATATTTTTCAGCAACAGTGATATCTTTAATTTTTTGCCCTAACATGAAAACCTTCAGTTCTCATAGGAAGTTACTGTAAACAATAAAAAATGGTCTTTTGTGCATTCCATTCTCCGATTTTGGAGATTGGAGCTAGGTGAATTAGCTCATGCCAGCATTCCCATGTCTTTGTTGGGAACCAACTATGCAATTCACTATCTTGCTCTCTGGAGTGCTTGTTTGGCTCCTGGTCTGCCCTTCCCCACCATGGAATTTGTACCACAAGCCTGTGCACGGGGGAGCATCACCCGAGCTGTCAGAGCTGCACACATCATCCCACACACACACATACCCACCTCTGCTTCCTGGCCATCTGCCTCTCCTCACCTGAAAGCAGGAATGAAGCATTGGCCCTCTTGACTAATCACAAATGTGATTCCTATTTTTGAAATAACTGATGCTTTTAAAGGGATAGTTTCCTTCAAAGTCTCATTCTGAGCACTCTGACTTTGTGAATCCTATTTGCACGAATGATATTTGGCAAGAACTGTAATTGGCCTTTCCAGTTTTATTTGAACCACACATTTAGATGAAAAGAATAAAAAGATTTTTCGATTAAAAAGAAAGGGAAATTGGTTAGATGACACTCAAGAGTTTTATCATGTCTTCAATGATCTGTAGAAAGTTAAATATTTGTTTTGCAAAGCAAATTCCATAGCACATTCATCACCACTGTTCAGCTCTATGAGATAAAATTTAGCTGTGGGAGCACAAGACAGACATCAGGGCTCTGGCACTCTACTGAAAATACAGATGCTAATTCTCTTCTTGACCTAGAAAATGTCACTTAAGTTTGAGCCTTTCACCTACCAGACTTAAATAGGCAACAATTACTTCTAGCTGTATCAAAAGGAGCTTGTGGAAATCATGTTTTACCTGGCTATTATGAGGGTGTGCAAAGAGAGTGAAGATGTACTATTGTTTTCTCTCATCCTCAGGAAGTTTAGTCATATTTGGTGGTGTGATATAGGGACAGCAAGTATGGTAAATGCTCATTTCATTCTTTCCTACTCGTCTGCCAATAGTTATTATGATTGTTACCTCTGCAACAAGTAAAGAGTACACGTTAATGCAAACCGAACTGGGACTGATTGCACTCTAGTTTTAACATAATAGCATAAACTGAAATTGCTGGCAGATTCCAGCTTCTGACCCTGAGGTGGACAGCTGCTTTCCTGTACCTTTCACCATATCACAGCCAGAATCAAGTCACCTTTTTTCAGTGAATGGGCCTGCTACACTATCCTCTCCTTAGAGAGGGTTTCTTTAGTTGCTGGCCACCTAAAGGTGGTAGGTGTCCACACACATGTGCATGCAAACAAACACACACACACACAGATCTGCTGAGGATGGGATATGGTTGAGTAACTAGGGAGACTAAAGTAGATATTTCACTTGAACAGTCAGGGTTATCTGGTAAAGTTGTTTTACCTGCGTGACCTTTTTGAGAAGGGAATTTCTAAAACAGGCCAATGAGGGTCTTTCATGGAACAAGCTGGCTTTTAGTTCATATTTACCCTAATGCCTCAGCACACTGTTCCAGCAGCATAAAAGATTATAAAATTCAAATAAATGAGAGTTGCAGCCACTGTAAGTCCTCTTGACAGTATGAAAGTGACAGAAACAAGCAGCAGATATGTTTACAAAGTTCTTTGAAGGAAGCCTTGTTTTATAAATTGGAAAGTATTGTAATCTTTCAACTCACTATCTCAAGGTTTCTTCAGTCTTTTCTTTTGTTGTGAGGAAAGGTTGTCTTCCAATCACTTTACACTTTTGGCTGACAAGAATAAATGGCATTGCCATCCATATGACAGTATCCCTGCTAACCTGATGAGCATGCTGGGGAGGCTTGCTCTCGCCAGATCTTTCACCATCCCAAAGGCTGTCAAACCTGTTGTCACTCACATGTTTTGGAGTGTGGCAGATCCAGCATGGGGGTTGTGTATGTGGGAAGCTGAAAAGTTACTAGAAATGGGAATAAATTAGGAAAAGAAGGGAAAAAAAGGAATATGAGGTCTTTCTTAATGGTACCATACAGTAACTACAAACCATGACCCACAGAATCCTAAAACTCCCTCGTAAAGGAATTGGAAATGCTGTTGTAATGAACAGTTATTCTTCAATTGTATCTTTAACTTCCTTCCTTCAATTTAAAACTCTTTATTCAGTCATTAGTGCAGGTCCTAAAACTGATATGATTTTTTTTTCTTTACTCCAGATAAAGAATTGTAAATTTGGCCTTTTGTGTCTGTATGATTCATTCCCACAGTGTCAAACTGAAGTCTTTAATGTTTGGGTTTGATAACCTACTGTATACAAGCAATTTATCAAACGTGTTATTAAGTTAAAGGCTAGCTGATTACAAAAGATTTTTCTATTTGGTTTACCAAAAGTGACACAGTAACCAAACACACATATTCTGCTGTATGCAATTCGTCTATATGACACTTTTATCTCAAAAAAAAAAGGAACAAAAAAGGGATAAATAGGTCAGACACTATGAGTTCTACTTTCCCATCAAAAGTTAAACTGAAGTGTTGCATATGGAACAAAGAAGGGCTCATGCAAATTTCCAGCACGACAGACCTGAATCTCTTCTTGCCAAAATCACTACAAATTAGAGGGCAGCCCAGGGAAGCCAGTATGCCAGTATCAAAGGGCACAGAAGAAAGTCCCTCCCAGAGTCCTAGTTATGTAAAAAGCAAGTTGCTATTTAGAAACCTCACCCTTAAAGGAAATCTGAGATGTATAATTTCATTTTCTTAAGAGAAAAGATCCTTGGTAACTCAGCCAAGAAAGTCTGTAAAGGTGGATATTGGAAATAGGAAGCAAGGGTGGCTAAAACAGCACAGTGCAGTGGTACACGCTTTCTGTTTAACCTGTTTTACATTGCTTACTAAAGGATATGGAGTACCCAGAAGATCACATGGTCACAAATTGTTAGAAAGGCTATGGAAAAAAAATCTATAAAGAGGAAGCTGCGGTACCTTAATTTATGGAGTCACTAAGGTCCTAAGACTGTACTTATGGCTATGATATTCAAGCTAAAAACGAGTCATGAATTCTCATTAATCACTGGAACTTCTTGTTGCTGTTTTATGTGCCCAGAGCATCAAAGAATTAGATGTTTTCTGCCAGTGACAAACCTATTCAGCACTTAGCAGGGGTTTTGCTCCCCAGTCTTGATTTTAAAAGTCCTGATACATATTTTACTCAAACCTCACAAAAAAAGTTCAAAGAAAAAAGAGCAAAATAAAAATGAGATAAGTAAACACACATTTCCTAAAAGTTGTGTGAAGATTCTATATACTAAGATAATTTCCTTTCAGAAGATATAAATGCAATGATCTTGCCCTTGCTGCCTTCAAAGTCAACAATCCACCAGACCAGAAATACGCCGTAAAGTGCTTGAATTTTATCTTTCTATCTCACAAGTTTTGTGCTGCAGTTCAGGCAGGTTCTTATTTCTGACCATATTTAGTTAAGAACTAGGGCCACTGGTGGTGAAACCTAACAGGTTTTGTCCACTAGTACATTTACAAGTTATTCCAAGGCAGAGAACTGGAAGGAAAATTAAAGAGAACACTGACTTGAGGCAATTGCACACAACCAGTTGTCCAGCGAAGCAACTGCCCTGAATATAAACTGAATAGAATTGCAAGTTGGTCAAAACTCTTTGGCTTAGAGGAAAAAGCATATTTTCAGCATACGATCACATGATCCTCTCTCTAAACAACAGGTATTTTCCTGAACAGCAGTGAAAAAGCAGGTAATTTTCAGAAGTCATAACTTTAAGCAACTGTAAAAACTTTCTCTACTGTAATTTTTGTAAGCCATAACTCATCACATTTTTTTAATCATAATTATGAAATTACAGTGTTATTAGTTACTAAATAGCTGAGCTAATGTTGAATGCATGGTAGCATAGTCTATGCAAGTGATCCCTAGAAGACCCTTTCTGGGAGATAAGAGTAACCAGAGCTACTTAATTGGAAAGTGGAAGCAAGGAAGTGAAATTTTTTATATGAATGTGTTGTATACAAGCCACTCACTCTGCTGAGGTCCTTGACAAGTTGATATTTGCTGTCTATCTCTCTTGATCTATGCCATTGTGCCAAAAGGAGCAACATTAGTGTCTAATAGCAATATCCTCAAAGGCATTTAAGCAATTTTCTTCTCCTTTGAACTTCAGGATACAGACAGAGATATGTAGATAAGTAGAGTGACTGATTCCTAGGCTTTGTTTAAAAGTAATATTCAGATCCTATCTGTTTATTCATGGCACAAAATAGGAAGTTTTCTCTTGAGAAGAAGACAGTATAGAGATGACTCTTTGGATTTTACTTATAGCTTAAGAGTTCAGCATCACTAGAAAGAGCATTATCTCTATGGGATCAGAGGTCCAGAGCAAAGCTCAAGATACAGCTTTTGCTACAGAAATTCAGAGCTTATTTCATTCTTTCAGTACTTACTCACTGTCACAAGAACGTGACATGAGAGCAGAGACATTTTCTGTGAAGGGAACAATGACTTGAATCCCTATTTCAATCTATCTGTGGTTTATGTCCATTACAATTGATCACCAATTTAATTGTCCCTGAACTCAGAAACTGATGTTACTCTGCTCAGAATCAACACATGTAGCGATGCTAAGCATTGCTCAGACAAACCAGCAAAATAAAATTTTGCATTCATAGCCACAGTTTATCTAAGAAGATTACAAAAATAGTGTACTAAGAAGGCAGAATTAAGAACATCAGAAATAAACTGAGCACAGAGATGAATCTTACTGGAGTTTTATAAATGTGTCAAGTATTCAAAATTCAGCTACAAGTTCTTCGTGGAAAAATTCTAATGAATAAATTTGTAAATATAATTATAATTTCGTCCTGGAACTCATGCATTATTTCTCCATTTTTCACAGATGCAAGCACTGGTGAAAAGATTAATGTAGTTCCAGATAACCGGAAAAATCATTGCTGCAACACTGTAGCATCTCTTTCTTTTTTCTTCCTTCCCTCTCCAAGTGAATTCTCATTAGCTCCACCCCAAAGAGAGAGAGGTATCAGTGCTCCTGAAACAGCTGTGGCTGTTCCTGCCACAGCATATGCCCTGTGCTAGCTGTCATCTGCTTTTGTCCTTGGTAGGAGAGTTTTATGCTTATCCTGTCATTTTTCTGAGGCAGCTCGTAATATACCAATAGGCAACAATCAGAGTTCAAATCCAAGTCAAGCCAAACTCTGAACTAATGATTTTTCAAAGTAGACAAACAATGAAAGATGTCAGCACTGACATTCACTTTACACAATTTGAGTTTATCTGAATAGTCAAGGAGAGAAAGAGAGAAGTCACTTTTTACCTCTTTGCCTGGAGATCCAGAATAAACCCTGAAAAGAGTGAGAGCATACTGAATGCATGGCTTCCATGCAATGCTGTCAGGGTGGGATACCAGCCTACATCAACAGGCAAGCTGTACTCTGATTTCTGACGCTCTCAGCCATGGCTTGAGATCTGATTTACTTGGCTAGCCCACTAATTGTCTTTACAGGGAATTCCAAGATAAGGAGGTGAGTTTTAAGGGTGAAATATAATGCACTTTCTTTATCTTTTGTAGATTTGTGTCACCTACTCTTTTTACTAACTGACACAGTGATTCCTGAGGATGCAAGTTACTACATTAATTCAAGGAAGTTATTCTTAAGACTACAATTTTATTTTTTTTACTGTAGAAACACAGAGTTACAAAGTTCAGTCTTAAGCCCCATAACTTGGACCAAAGAAAACCAAAATACAGTCTTAGAATCATGCAGTAATTTGGGATAGAAAGGACATCCAGAGGCCACCAGCCTATGCTTGGTGTGAAACCAGTGCCTCTGTAGGGAGTCAGTGACTGACATGGAAAGATTTGCCTGTGGTTTCACACGTGCCTAGATCTTTTGTTGAAAGTTCTTTGATGGAGCTCTACAAACAATGAAAAATTGCTCTTCTATGGGCATAAGTGAAAAATGCTCCATGGAGTTTTTAATAGGATTCACTAATGGATATAGAAAATATGTCTTTCCTGAGAACCATGTCATGTCTTTCAAGCATGTATTACAGGCATAAGGAAAAGAGGGACGGAGACAATCATGGTCTCCTTGGTAGTGCACAGTCTTCCTTTGTTGCTTGAGATATCAGATAAAAAATGGAAGTTTCAGCAAGATCGTAAATGGCATGGACCCAAAGCTGAAATACAGCCATCACAGTCTCAGACAGGGAAAAGGATGGAGAGGAGGAAACTCAGGATATGACGGACCCATTGACTATTTCACTTTTTTTGAAATGCAGACTATTCCTGCTTTTCATGAAAGATCTCAATGAGTATTTCTACTCCAAGAAGTGTTCATTAGCTCTCCCTTTGTGTGGGAGAGTTGAAAACTTCCAATCAATTAGACTAGACCTTAGATTTCTCTCTTCCTGGCTTGCTGTGACTCTGGTCTAGACATTTCCCAGGTCATTCCTTCAATATACTTCTCTTTTAGAACACCAATAGCAACTTTTACAGCTGAAGCCTAAATACATGTGAGGTGTAACATTAATACTGCTGATATGATGTGAAGTTATTTGATGAAAACAGTAGCAAAATACTTGATGCAACAGAGACCTGCCATTGTTCAGGGAATGTGCTATTTTCAATGCAGGTAGCAACATTAACTGTGCTTAATATAAAGATCAAGAGGATAACTATTCATGAATCGATCAAAGAGGTCATGGCATGAGTTGTTCACTGATTCATATGCCATTTTTATTTGATTTTGTTCTTCATTAGATACCTTTATCTGTTATTTTTAATTCTTCTTGGTTGAGAAAACTGCTCAATTTTCATATGTTTCCAAAGCCAAATATAGATATGAATTTCTTTGGATTTTAGACATATGTATGGTGTTAAAATTCACAGTGATTCATGTTAGGGAAGGATCCTGTTCTCATTTCACACTTCTGACAATCTGGAACACCTCTTTTTACTTCAGTGAAGACACAGTAGTTCAATCATAAGAGAATGTGGGTCCTTGACATTGGTATGTCTTTGTACCCACTGAAGGTGTAGTTTTCTTCAAAAATATGCATCCCATAATCAAAAACTTCGCACACCAGTCTGCCCTTTAAAACAGAACAAGAACAAATGGTTGGGATTATGTCAATGAATAAACTCAGGCATCAGATTTTATAAAATATTTCAAATCCTAAAGTTGTAGAAGCACCTTAGAAAGGTGAGGTGTCTTAGAAAATACCTTAGCAATGTATCTGCTTTTTAAAAACTGTTTCCAAATAAGTCAGGATCATAGTCAATAATCAACTACACAATAAACAGCTACAAAAAGCTATGTATTCCCTTTATAAAAAAAGAATCCTAGCTTAAAGAAGCAGATGGATTTGGCTAATATTGCGCATTTTATGCATTTGTAAGAACTGTTTAAATATAAAGGCAATGATTTAAGAAAATGCCTAATTTACCCATGCAAAGGCTATTAAGGCTTCTACAAAGCAGAAAATTAGTTAATGCACTCAAAACCTTATTGTTTTAAAATTACATAGTAATTCTAACAGCTTAAAGGCAGTTATGCAGGTTTACATTTCTTCCCATGCCCGATACCAGTGGTGATGAATTTAATGAAAAAATGTTGAAGATGTTTACTGCAAGTGTGGGGAGATAAAGGTGCTCACAAATAGCTTTTAGTTTTATTTAGTGAATTCTGGTATCTTCAAACTTAACTGTTCAAAGTCTGTCAAGCAAAAATGAAAGAAAACCTCACCCTACAATTCAGATATAATTTTAGTTAAACTTTCCCAAGAAAATTGATTAAATGAAAGAGGAGAAAGAAAAAGAATTACTAAATCTAGGTAATAAATTCTTTACAAAGTGTTTTTGGGGCTTCATTGTACAAGAGTTTATAGTCTGAATCTACTTCCTGAACTCCTATCTTAGTCTGTGCCAAGGTGGATATGCATCTCCAGTGACTGTAGGCAAAAAAATTTCATCATTCTTATTTATTTTCTGTCTTTTTTCATGTTAATTGTGAATCTTAGGGGCACACTGTGGTATTCTCAAGTATCCTGTGAAAAGCAAAATTGAAGAAAGACAAAGAAATATAAACTTGTATACTCAGCAGAACCATGGCAAGAGAAGTATCTCCTTGGGCCACTGCCATTATCCTAACTCTACAGCTGACGCCAAAATAGTACAGCAACCAGGGACACATAAATATCATAGATAATTATATTCCCTTTAGTTAATTCCAAAATCACAGCCATACTTTTCAAATGTCACAGTGGCACTGGTAAATCAACACTTCCATGCATCTGACTGTGCTATGATGAGCTCCCAGGTCAGCCAGGGCTACCCTATGGCTGGCCCCAGTCTCACTCTGTCCCAAGAGGTCCTGCTTAACACAGCTAGTGAAATAGCCTCTGTGGGGACAGAGTGCTGGTTTCTTCTGCTGCATTTACACTTACGAACTAATGCCTTACTGGTTCATAGAAAATTGTTTCACAGACGTTTCCTGCAATTTTATTTTTTTTCCTGAGTCAGTTTTCCTTAAAATAAACATTTGTTCACATGAACATCATCAGTTAGTCCAAGTGACCTCACATTCATTATCCTATTCAGGGGTATTCTGTGTAAGGCACCTTGCATGTTTTCTTTTTTAAGAAAGAGCAACATGATAAACCCCCATTTTCTCTTAAGTTATAAGATCTCCCAAACTCTTCTTTTTATTTTTAAACTCAGTGCTGCATTTAGTGTCAACTTTTCTCTTCTTTTAAAACATTTATTTTAAATATAATGCTTGCTTTTTTGAAATAAAAACAGGTAGGGTGACATATTTTTTTTATTTGTGAGGTATTTGTTTATTTGTGGGGCACAATTTAACAATGAGCTGAAAATGGATCATAACTGAACACAAATAAGGCAAAATTTTTGATGGCTTCATGTCTTTGTTATTGAAAGAAGGACTTAATAGATGAGGTTGGTGACACTACCTTACATCATTTTAGAATGATTATTACTATCCGGGAAATGCATATGCATAAATTCAGGAGTGATTATAAGATTTCATTTAGAATCAAATAAAAAAAAAAAGGATGAAAATTATCACCTTCAAAATTCTAATCAAAATGAAACTCATTATATAGAAAGTGGGTTAATATTGGAACATATGATCATCCTAATATGTAACAAAAAGCCACTTGCTTTTGTCTTGACTCCAGTTTCAGAAAGCATTAGTTGGATTCAGCCCTGCACTGAAAAAGCTTTTGGCTGCACTGCAAAATCAAGATTTGAACGCAAACCGAAACAGCAATTTAATCCCAGAGTAGGTTTTCTTATTGTGGTTAGCTACCTATTTACAGTATAGTTGTGGGGAAAATGAAAAAGAATTTAAAAAAATAACAAACATTGTACATAAAAATTACAGTTCACATAATGGCTTAACTCTTCCTGCATATAAAATTTAACTGTACCTGTATATCATACTAATATAGTTAGCAAAAAGTTTACATATAGACCATATCTATGTGAATGCCTTTAGCCTCTTGTGTAATAAAATATATAACTACATCACTACAATGAGTTGATAAAGGCTTTCTATCAAAATCTGGAATGAAAAATAAGAAAAATGAAAAAAGAAAAAACAAACAAAAATAAATAAAAATGAAAAAAAAAAGAAAAAAGAAAAGCTAATGTTAGTTCTTTTTGAAAAATGAACAAGTTGCTGAAATATTTTTTGTCAGCACAATTGCATCTGGCTTTTCCAGCATAGCAAAAGCTGAATAGATTTTTTTGTTTGTTTTCTGCACTTTATCTATCTGACATATGCCATGGAACTTTCCAGTGAAGCCACTCCAAAGTCTTCTCAGAGTCTTAACTAGGATAGTCTATATCTCCATTACTCCTCTTCCTTTTCTCCCTTGATATGTTCATTATACTTGATTAACTTTAAACTTAAGTCTTGCTTATATTATAACTATGATCTTAGGGTAAGTATTTTGGTCAGTAATTTTTTTTTTAAATTATTAAATTGGTGTATTATCAGGAAAGATTTTTAAGGCAATAGATACTGAGATTAGTAGATTTATGGTCTTGTCCTTCAGGAATTGCCTTTGTACTGGTAGTGTTTCAACAGACATGTTTCAAGTGGTACAATTCCGGGAGCTGACAAGGCTTTACAGAGCTCACTTGGCAAAAGAGCAACTTACCACAGGGTAAGAGTGTGAAATTACACCAACCTGGTAGTTGCCAGGTGCATGTTCTTATCCCACAGAAAACATGGTGGACCTTACCTCTTACCTGCCAGCTTGTCAGACAAGGCATCAAAGCACGAAATGCAGCATGCACTGGATGTAAAAAGTCTTCCTGATGGAAAACAGAGTAAGCACCATAGATGAGAAATCTTCAGTCCTTAAAAGTAACTACCAAACTGCTGGTTTTATAGCAAACTACAAAGAGGAATGTGAACCAGAGTCTTTAGTTACTTATTTATAAACCCCATACTCCCCTCTCAACACACAACTTCTATCACATTTCTTATCAGTGCCTTTGGCTCAGAAAGGATCACTGCACAGGAGCTTTAAGCAGTCAAATGCAAATGTCTTTACTCTGGGGTACAGAGAAGTAGCAAGAAAACCATCTGAATATTAGAAAGTGCTCATACAAAGTCTATTCCCTTCTATAGGTAATATCTTTTCACTCTGCCAGCTCCTCCACATGTAAATCACATCAATTTACACTCCATTTCACTGACTTATACTCTAGTAAGTGAGTGTAAGTAGGCCTTAAGGTGTCTAACTGAGCATAAAGGACTGTAAATTACACATTTTATTCATCACCTCTGAACTTAGCTCATAGGTTTTAAACAAAAGCAAAGTAATAAATCGATAGTTTGGAGGAAGGAGGACATGAAATGTATGTCCATTTTGGCTTCTCGAGGTTATCACTCTATTTAATCAAAACTAATAAAAAGGTCCTGCCTTTTTACTTGAAACACTATTGAACTCAAATTGAGATATGTACTAAATTCTTTAGGCAATTATTTAAACAGGTTAAAGTATAGAAAAATTTGAAGACAGCAACTAAATCAAGCTTTGGAAAGTTTTTCTGGTTTTTTTTTTTCCTTTCTCAGGTCTGATCCGTCCCTGAAAAGAAAGATTCCAGAGAAATGCATGTTATTTTCTGTTTTGGACCATGCTCTGAAATCTCTATTGTTAAACTTAATTCTGATTCACTGTCAATTCTACAATGGAATATACATTTAAGCAAATTGCTAATAAAATTTGTGGCAAAGCTACAAGGCTATGAATAGCATCTGAGAGTCAGTGAAATAGTATTTAGAAACAGTGGAATCTATTACCAAATTACTTACACCTGAGGTCAATTATTGCTACAAACATTTAATTAAATGGTGATGTAAATTTGATGAGCCTTCTCAGTATAAGCAAAGCTTGTTCTGCACTTTGAAAAGGTGAATAACTGAACTGTAGCTCCATCATTCCCGTTAAAATTAATTGGTCTCTTGGAAGTCTAGTTATAGAAAATATGCAAACTCCTTGGTTCATCTTACCCAGAATATTATCTCCATTAACTGAGAATGAGGTTTCTCAAAGCAGAATAAAAGACTTAAAAGAACAGTGTGACTTCCTTTACTAATGGGAAAAAAATCCTGAGGGTTATATCTTGCTAAGGAGGGGGTTTGGGGATTTGTTTTTTATCACCTTCTTTTTTTTCCCTGAGCTAGGGGGAGAGTTTCTTTAAAGTATGGTGTAGAACTGGAAGGGAAATAGTATTTAAGCTAAGAAAGCTGTTATTATTAGTTCTTTGCCTCCACAGATCTGGTACTTATAAGAATGGGGAATTGCATTGCTCTGTGACTTCCTCCTTGATAACAACTTAATTAGATGCCAAGTGCTAAATGCTGGATTCCATGCTTTCAAATGGACACTTTTGAAAACAAAAGAATTTAGCATATGAATAGCCTGTGTTCGCTTCTGGAAACATTTATTTATTTTAAGGCTTCAAAATAATGACAATCTGTAGAATACAGGACTAACAGTTTGGAGCACTTATTTCATCACAAGGATTTTTATTTCAATTTTAATATAATTCATTCTCAGAAATCATAATTATACACCAAGTTCACCCTGCCAGTACCACACTGTGCAACTATGAAAATTAAAAGACTCGCTTTTATGCATTTGCTGAACCAAAGATTTTCTTGAAATCCCTTTGTTGAAAGACAGCCCAGCATTATGAATGACAAAATATTTTGGTCTTCATTCAGACCACACTTTCTGTGAAATAAAAGACATTTTCTGGTGTACAGAGCATTGATTTACCATTAGTTCGAATCACTTCAGCTGGTCAAAGTTAAGAACAGTTAGGAGACTTTGTGACTGTTGGAACCAGAAAGGCCCAATGAATCACTTGAATTCTTGAAATACAAATGATGCATATGTATGTGTCAGGTTTAGTGTCTCTAACAATAACCTGAAAGAGGTGATGAAGTGCTCTTTCTTCAAGTTTGCAGGTGACACCAAGAAGGGGGCGAACAGTTGATACAGTTGAGGGTGGAGGGAGCCAGACCTGCTGAAGGAATGGGGCCAACAGGAGCCTTATCAAATTCAGCAAAGACAAATGTAAAGTCCTGTTCATGGGAAGCAGAACCTCTTGCAGTGTTACAGGCTGTGTTAATGGACTGATTGCAGGCAGTTCTGCTGAAAAGTTCCTGGAGGTTGTAGTGGTGAGCAAGCTGAGCATGAGCCATCAATGTTTACGAGCAACAGCAAAGGCTAACTGCATCCTGAACTGTAGAAATGAGAGCACATTCAAGAAATCAAGAGAATTTATTCCTATTTACATGCCACTCTTTAGAACACTATAAAACAACTTTGTCCAGTTTTAGCACAGTCTATACAGTGAAGACATTGATAAAGACAATGATAGAATCGTCAAATCATAGAATCTCAGAATGGTTGAAAGAGACCCTGAATATCATCTAGTTCCAAGCCCTGATGCTGTAAGCAGGTATGCCACCCACTAGATCAGATTGTTCAGGGCTGTATCCAATGATGAACACTGCCAGGGATAGGGCATCCACAGCCTGGTCCAGTGCCTCACCACTCCCACAGTAAAGAATTTCTTCCAAACATCTAACCTAAATCTTTCCTCTTTTTGTTTAAAACTGTTTCCCCTTGTCCTATCACTATCCACTCTATTTTATAAGCATCCTGTAAGTACCTAAAGGCTGCACTGAGGTCTCCTCAGGAGCTTTCTCTTCTCCAGGAAAAACAACTCCAGTTGTCCCAGCCTATCTTCATAGAGAGGTGCTCCAGAGCTCTGACCATCTTTGTGGCCCTCCCCTGGACCTGCTTCAACAGGTCTGAGTCTTCTAGTCCTGAGGACCCCAGAGTTGGATGCAGTACTCCAGGTGGGGCCTCACGAGAGCAGAGTAGAGGAGGACAGTTGCCTCCTTCAACCTGCTGGCAACTCCTCTTTTGATGCAGCCCAGAATATTGTTGGCTTTCTGAGCTGTGAGCACGTGCTGTTGGCTCATGTCCACCAGAAAGCCAAGTCCTTCTCCTCAGGGCTGATCTCCATGACTTCTGCTATTCTGTACTCATGTCTGGGATTGCCGTGACCCAGGTGCAACACCTTGCACTTGAACTTGTTAAACCTCATTAGGTTTTTATTGACCCACTTCTCAAGTTTTGTTCAGGTGCCCTATCCTCTTTTGTGTCAATCACACTGCTCAGGTTCTTGTCATCTGCAAACTAGCTGACTGTGCACTCAATCTTACTGTCTGTGTCATGGATAAATATATTACAGAGCATCGATCCCAAGATGAGCCTGAGGGACACCACTAGCCTCCCAGGCACAGAGGTGAGGTTCCCTGATTTGTAGTTTCCTGGGTCTTATTTGCTACACTTCTTAAAAATAAGAATGATGGTTCTCTTTTTCCAGTCACCGCAGACTTCATATGACCACCCTGACTTTTCAAATATCATGGGGAGTGGCTTGGCAACTACATCAGCCAATTTCCTCAGGACTCTGGGATGGATCTCACCAGGCCCAATGGTCTCATGGCTATTCAGATTCATCAGGTGGTCTCAAACCTGCTCTTCACTTACAGTGGGAGGTACTTCACTCCACAAGCCCTCACCTAGAGGTTCAGAGACTTGAGAGATGTGCGAAGTCTGACTTCCAGTGAAGACTGAGGAGAACTCATTGAGTACCTCAGCCTTCTCCATATCTATTGTCACCAGTTCTCCCTTCTCATTTACACTCAGTACACTCTCCTTGGCCTTTCTTTTCTGACCTATGTACTTATAAAATCCCTTTTTGTTATTCTTCACATTCCTTGTCAAGTCCCATTCCATCTGCGCCTTAGCTTTCCTGATTCCATCCCTACACATCTTAGAGGTGGAGAGGAGTGAGTTGCAGGCAGGCCTAATGTGATTGGGGATCTCTTGCCCTGGGAAGAAAGGTTGTTCAGCCAGACTGGAGAAAAAGGTGATCTCAAGGTGATCTAACACCTACATGGAAGATGTTGAGAAAACAGAACTAACCTCTTCACAGTGTTGTGAGGTGAGAGGATGAGAGACAAGTATTAACTGAAAGAAGAGTGGTTCTTCTAATAATATAGGGAAAAACTTTCTTCCAATAAAAGCAGTCAAGATTAACTAGGTTGCCAACAGTACAGTCTGCATCCTTGGAAGTTTTCAAGTTCTGACAGGATAAAACCCTGAGCAACTTCATCTTACAATGAGTTAACCCTACATTCAGCAAAGTGTTGAACTACAGTGAAGCAGTACTGTAGTATCAGTGAAAAAAAACACCATGGAAGAGAAGAGTTATCCTGAGTGTCAAGTTGTCTTGTTAAGGATTTTGTTCTGAATGTTCATATCATTTGTTCAAGGCACTAATAGAGTTAATACACATAATTCTGAACAAAATACACTTTTCCTCTTTCATGTTAATTTTCCACCAAGGAAAACAAGCTATTCCAGATGCAGCATATTTTGGAATGACCATGTCAAAGGCATTTGTTCCAGCCAAGCTGTATTTGTTGGCCATGAGCTTCATAATATCTCTGTCCATCAGAAATACATTTCACAAATATTTGTGATCTCTGGTCTCAGAGCTTTGTTTCACTGAATTTATATTAAATACATCTCTTTGTTTTTGTTGCATTTGTTTTTCTTAAGTCTGAATTATCTTAACATGCAAGCAAATTAAATTAAATTAAATGAAAGCCTTGCTTATCACTTTTCAGCCTATTTCTTTCCCATTAGAATGAAAGGGAAGATTATTTAAGAGGTTAGGTAGTAATTGCTGAAAATTCCAATCAAGCAGCATGAGTCTTCTAGGTAAACATACACAGGAAACTCATTTAAATGTCCTTAATAGTAATTAGCCTACTTCTCCCCCAATACTATAAAAGTATTATTGGAATGCTTTAAGAAATGCATTTTATTCACCCAATAGGCCAGAAAACTTTCTTTGAAACCATTATTCTACACTGTGTAAATACATATCCAGTCACACAGTGTTCTTCTATTTTCTCATATTGTATATTTTACAGTTTTTTGAATTCTGTTTACTTTTCAGCTGCATGTCCAGCATACCTATGGAAAGCAATGGTAAACCTGGATACTGCTACAAACCTCCAGAAGTGTGCATAAACTTCTAGTAGGTACATAATTAATCACTGGATCTGCTGAGATCACTGCAGCAACTTGTTCATAATTCAACTTTTTGCTTAGCAGTGCCAAAAATACTGGCATGCTGCAGTCATATGCATGTTTTTATGAGATCTAAAACTAATACATTTGCTACCAATGTAAACCCTTTTCTGAGATGTGGAGGATGCAGAACATCTGCCATCTATTTTGCAACAGGTATAACTGAAACTAAGAATTACATCACTGAGAACAACTGACTCCCTAAAAGAAATACAGAACGGAAGGGTGAAGGACCATCCTTGAGAAAATATCAAACTTTTCCAACATAATTTGTGAGTCTTTTCCAGCTTTTAAGAGATGATATCATCGATTGCTCTGAAAATAGCTACTGCTCTTAAGTCAGAAACAAAACACAGGAAAAGCAAGCAGACAAGCAGACTGATGCTATTTTTCTGACTTGAGACTTCAGGGCCTGCAGGAAAACTTGGAATTTTTGAGGTTTCAACACAGTAAGACACCTACTGCCATTGA
The DNA here is from genome assembly GCA_013396755.1 of Sclerurus mexicanus. Classification (NCBI taxonomy): domain Eukaryota; kingdom Metazoa; phylum Chordata; class Aves; order Passeriformes; family Furnariidae; genus Sclerurus; species Sclerurus mexicanus. The sequence goes on along the minus strand of VWZF01000357.1, from coordinate 361,371 downwards.
TGATGACTTGTAATTTGTATGGATTCTTTTGAAAGGCTGGAGTCCACGAGGGTTTACCTTCACCTAATCATTGCCTTCTGAGAAGATAGGAGAGGGGGAATTTCCATCCTGATAATACAAAGAGGCTCCTTCCTCACCCAGCATTTAATGATTAGCTGCTGAACAAGACATCCTATGTGACTCACACTTGCTTAAAAAGGGCATTGTTCTTTCAACACTGTCCAGATGGATTTGGGATTTGTAAAAGGCTGACATATAATTTGACAATTTCCAAGAACCTAAGTGGGAAACAGTCTTGTGGTGACAGGATCGCTTCACAGAGCACTAATGCCAGGTAAGCAATGGAAAAGAGTGTACTGACATGTTGATCTGGAGTAGGACACATGCCAGAAAGTGATTTTTGGCTTCTTAGCACTTCCAAATCATCTCCCAGATGTATGGGCTGTGCAGGGTAGGAAGGGAGAGTGTCTGATCTTTTATTAGTGTGCCAGTTTTGCTTAGTTGGCAGCTGGGGTTCAACAATGATAATTAGAAAGATGCAAACTTGCTTAATCCAAACATACTAGGATAATACAGAGAGACAAGTTGTATAAATGTTGAATTTGGCTTAAAGATTGTATCAGTACAGGTAAATCCCTGGCTATGCAAATATATTTATTTGTGTATACATGCATTTGTATACTATACACTACATATGAAGATCCCTGCCTATGTGAGAAAGAATTAAGGAAAAATTATTTTCACAAAATATTGTGCTGCAAAAACAACCTTAATTTGCATTAATCACTGAAAAGTTAATTGTTTTTTTCCCAGTTGTTTCATGGTTTGAGAAATATATCCAATTGAAAGTAAAAAATAAAAAAATTAAAAAATGGCACGCTGCTGGTTAACAACACACCAAATCTACATTAATATGAAACAGCATTCAGATATCCACTGCTCCAAAACTTTCCTCCATCCCTACCTCACACTTTTCAGTTTGCATAACTTTTACTTTACTTTCAGCCTTCTTCTCACACTTACACTGAACGTTGCACAAATAGTGTAAATCAGAGTGTTCCACACATCTTTTTCTTTAGAGGATTCTTTCTGTTAACAGCTTTCAAATCAAGTATGGTGCCATGAGTCATCTTTTCACTCTTTCACCCTGGAGGGAGGAGCTGATGATAACTGAGAGGTCACAGAAATGCCAAAAATACAATATAAGGCAGATGAAATATTTGGATGAAAGCAGTGGGAGTTGATTAATTTTAGAGAGGCTTCATAATACTTCCTCAACACATGACCAAAATATGGTTACTACATTCCTAAAGTGTAAAATAGGTCACAGTCTTCTTTTTTCCAAAACGCTTTTGTGCTCTAGTGGATGACTAGAAAGTATCTATTGAGTTTCAAAGACAGCATAGACTTCTTGTTATTAGAAGACAGGGAAGGACTTGATATATCTGTACTAAAACACACTAAAACACTTTTCAGCTAAAAATTCTTTCACCTCAATTTGACTCATGAAGAAGACTCTTGGTGGCAATTCCACATACTGGTAGACCCTCTTCTTCATCAGAAATTTTACTACAAGGTCCCAGCTATAGTCAGTCTGCCTCTGCCTCCATATCTCTTTAGCTTACAGCTCTCAGGCCAGTTCCTCTCATAAACTTACCTGGCAGTAGTGCGGCAGGAGTGGGAGGGCAAAAAACCACTGCATTTGAGAATTTACAGTTTGGTGAAAAGGTTGTAGCAACAACCAGTCCAGCAGACAGTAGCTCTAAATGATGCTGTCAGATATACAAACTGGAAGACAGTTTTTGCTTCCATCTGCCATTACTAAGCAGAACTGAGAATGAAGACTGCAGTCGTGCCTGGTATACCACGAGCTATGGTTAGATACAACAAAACCCCAGTGGTAAGACAGAAGTACATTTTAAAAGAAGATATTTTGGGGGAGGGAAATTAAAAAGAAAAAAAAAAAGGACAAGAATTTATAATTTCTAAAAGATGTCTATGGGGTATGGCCATTTCATCTTCCACTTCATATTGTCTTTGCCTATTGGCAGGTTGGGGTGAAGTTGAAAGTTGGCAGTTTTTGCTTTCTGTCCTGCAGGGGCAAAAATGGTTTATAAAATACAAGAGTAGAAATTAATGGAGGCATTTTCCCTAACCCTTTTTCATTTTCTTTTGTAAGGTATAACAGCACAGCCACTTGTGCTTATTGCATTGCACTTTTGATTTAGGGCTTGAGATTCTGTGCTAAGATAAGGGAAGTTAAGAAATGAAAGGGTAGGGGAAAGAAGCATGGAAAAGGAGTACAAGAAGAGAAAATCAGGCAGCATAAGAAGAGTTAAGTCCTTTGAAGCAATAAAAAAGTCAAAGTTAAGAAGTAATACTAAGAAATAGTTAATCCACAGCATACTTCAGCATAGATGAATAAAATAACAACCTCAATTACACAAGTGGCAGCAGTGGAGCAGCGAATCCATTGGCAAAAAGGAGGTGTAGGCTAGCAGAGGGGATTAAATGGCAGCAAAGAAGAATCAGTCAATTGGCCTGAGTGTGCTATAGCATTTAGCATGACAAATTATGTGGCAGGAACAAGCAAGCTACAAAATGGCTGGACAAAAAAACTGACAGAATTTTCCACAGAGATGCAGAGAACAAGGCAAGTCAGAGGTAAAGCCTTGTCTGTAGCTCTGAGGGCCAGGAAAGTGTATTCCTGGCTGCTGCAGTTGGAAATCAATTTTTCACCAGCTGTCTAGGCAAAACTACAAACTTGTTCCACTCACATTGTGTGACTAGCTGTTTCTACTGGAAGGTCAGAAGTTTCTCCAGAGCCATGTTATGCTTTATGCTGATGAAGATCAGGAAATAGACTAGAACTAGAATTCTTCAATCTTTCAAACACAGATAGTTGCCAGGAGCCTTGGACAAGTACCTATTTCTTGATTGTTTCTTGAGAATGAATGGCAGCATTGATAACAGGTGATGTATTCTGCTGTTTAGGATGGAAAATGAGAGAGTGGCAGCTGGGATGTGTGGGTGAGTGATGCTGTAGTTGACAAGGAACTGGTAACCAACAAAAGAGTGGAAAAGAGGAAAAAATATTTTGTTACTTAAGGGAGTTAAGGAGATGAATCTTTTTTTTTTTTTTTCTGTGATGAGAAGGTTCATATGTTATTTGACCAAGCAGTCACATGAAGAAAATAACACATAATCTGAGTAGGGTTCAATAGCTGAAAATTCAGGATAGACAAACTCAAATGTATAATTGGCATTGAAGATAATTAACCATCATCATGAATTTCCAAGCTGTATGTTATTTCTCAGTTAAAACTAGCTTAATAAAACATTTTAAAATCAAATTAGGTGTACTCTAGCAACACTTCATAGATCCCTTACATGACTACATTGCTACTTTAAAAATCTAACACCTGTTAAAGGTTGGTTTGCTGAATTTCATGGTACAGAGTGTATAAAGACATAAAGTATTTCTAGTATTTACAAAATTAATTGAAACTAAAACAATATATGAAAAGTTAAGAAGGCTGGTGAAGTATTTTTCACTTGAGCTGGCTTCTGATCTATTTAATGCTATTTAATAGTTTGCATACACTATCAGAAATTTCAGTTTCAGTGAAAGTAAAAAAATTAATTATGGAGAGATATTAAAGTAAACTGAGTCTCAGCAGATTTCTTCTGGCCTGATACTATTTCCAGTCTAAAGAATTACTGAGCACTAAATAGTGCTTTGTTCACCCGAGCTGAAGTAAATAAAGTTCCTAGGCCTCTGAAATCAGCCTGCACTATGTAATGATACCACAGTTAGATCTGCCTGAATCTCTGCTAAATGCAAAAACAAATAAACAAGCCCATCTACATAAGCTTTCCTTTTATATAAACCATAACAGCTTCAGAAAAAAAGCATTACCAATATTTCTGTGCTGAGACTGCTAGAAGGTTACCAACACATCCAGTAATTAAAAAATAATTAAAAGCATAAAGCAGTTAGTAAGCCCTAATGGATGGTCCAGGAGGAGTAAATCATGAGGAAAAATGCAGACAAGTGCAGAAAGACATATAGAGCATTCAAAATGCTAACGGATGACAGACAGTTCAATGCAGATAAATGAAATGCAATTATGACTTTGATGAGCCTTCATGGCACAAGACTACTCTTTGTTCGAGATAAAATATGAGGAATATAGATGAAAACAGCTGAAAAAAAGGGGAGACAAGCCATTGTGCATCATTAATGACTGATAAGAAACAGAAAGAAAAAAACAAATCAATGCATTTAATGAGTCTTAATAGTCCAATTGTCTGTGTCTGTGGATTAGTAGGTGCATGCTTCATGAAATATGAACATTTAGGGGGGAAAAAAAAGAGAAACAAAAGGAAGCTTCTTCATGTACTGTTAAATACAAGGTGTTGAACTGAGCACACGACTAGAAAAAGATCATCAGTTTCCCTGACTTCTGCTTCTTCATCTATAACTTTTTTAATCAAGATATGCAACTTGAACAATTGGCCAGGTGGTTTATGGATTTTTTGTACATTTCTCTAAAGTGTCAAACAATGTCATGGCCAGAAGTAGCAGGGTGTTGGCACAGCTACACCAATTCTTTGATTCATGGCATCAAAAGTTGTGCAGTACGTGTGCTCTGACTCAGCTGACTCAACAGAGTTTGCTCTGCAATAGCAGGAGACATTTTTTGTCCATTTATCTCCAAGAAGTACAGAATTCCAAATCTGTGATATTAACCAAACACATAGGAAGCAATTTCATGCTCTCTCTTAAAGTACAATTATAGAAGAGATATTCCCAAAGGACGTACTCCCATGTCTCCAAGAACAGATTTCCTAGGAGATAATAAATTTAATCTTATTGCCTGCAAATCTAGAATAAGCCTAGCTAAATTCAGTAATTCTTTTAGAAGATAAGGTAAGTAGCAGTAGACTACCCCCAGAGGATATGGACAATGAAGAGCTCACAGGTACTGACTGCAATGCACTCCTTAGCTTGTATATCACATAGCAAAACCAGGATACAGCATTTCTAGACAGTTTAGAATATGGAAAGAAGAAAAATAGGGGGGGAGGCAGGGATCAAAATAATCCAAACAAATAAATGCAACCTTAGCAGTAACAAGAAGTGAGATAAAATCAGAACTGTTAGCTCCAATCTTCTCTCAGTCACAAAATTGAAAATCATGAGATTCAAAACTTGCATTTCTAGTGGAAAACATAATAGCAATCTACAACATGATGTGGAAATCTAACACAATATTGACTATCTTTTTTTTCCAACAATTATCTTGTTCATTTACTTTGCATTGGTTAGTTGATGGGTTTGTTGGGGTTTTCATTATTATTATTTTTTCTAGTTTGAGGGTTCTTGAAAGTTAGAGACTTTTTTTCTTTTTACTTATTAGAGCTGTGACTATTGACTCATTTGCAGCGGGTGATCAAGCAGGACTGGTTAAATTTATTTCCTCTCCCAGTTGTTTACCCATCTCTTTCCTCATTTTCCCTCAACAGGAAGAGCTTTCTTAGACTGGCAGCAATTCCTGATAGTTAGAAGTTTACAGCCTAGCATAAAAAAGCAAGCTGGAAATTGACCCTGGTCAGTGCTAGATACAGATTTTGCTGTCATCTGCAGAGGTTCAATAATACATCTCAGTAATAACTGCCACACAAAAAGTACCTGCAGGAGCACAGCAAAAAGCTTTGATCAATAATTGCTTAAACCACCTGTTTACATGACTGCAAAAGCCTACATGTCTCCAGCAATCAACTTATTCTAGAAACATCTCTGCCAAATTATCAATTATAAGGAAAATTATAAAATAGTTGTTCAAAATGGTAATAGTGCATCTCCTCTGTGAGACTCTCCAATCTCATGTACAGCAGTGAGAAAGACTGAGAAAGGAGAAGCACTGATACCACATTCAATGGCTTAAAACTTTCTCACATGTAGATGAAATATCCTCTCTTTCAAATATGTAATGCAGTAGACTATCCATCATGGTAAAATTACTTATTGTCTGAGAAAAGAACTGGAGCTTGCTTGTGAGCTTACAATATGGCCCTTCAGACAGTTGATGTTATGTATTAACGAAGTATTAGATGTTTTTAGTAACTCAAGTTTGCAGCTACTGGTGGTTAGTGTCATGAATGTAGGAGTCTTGGGGGAACCCACAGGCCCTGTGTGGGTCCATCCACCCCTGCATGCCACCCGCACACCTTCTGCTCTGGTGCAGGGGCTTTGTGTCAGCTTGGGGTTGGCACCCAGATCTGATCTGGTCATTGCTGGAGGTCTGCAAGTCTCTAGTCCTGTGTTCTGGATGAGCCTTGGACATGCATAATAGTCTTCGTTCCAGTCCTGTCTCCTGTCCTGAGTGATTCCTGAGCCTGACTCTCCACCCTGATACATCTGGGACTGTTAATGAACCCTGTCCCAAGCACCTTCTCTGTCCACCCTACCTCACTTTTGCAGGATTGGCTGAGGGCACTGCCTCTTTCTGGGGTCAACCTTGACTTCCAGCTCATCCTTCCTCGTTCTCGCTGTTTCCTACATTAAGTCCAGCAATAAGCTGAAAATTAACTAACACTGGCCATAACAGTATTCAATAGCCATGAGCCAGAGACCAGAGAAATGCAAGGACAATGACAATACAAGTATATAATTAGCCTATTTTGTTCAATAATAGTTGAGACAAATTGTGTTCAGCAACTGCACAGAACTCCAAAGCTGTTCCTATAATGAAAACCCAGCTTCTCTGAGTTTGTAGAAATCTGTCCCTCTGATGAACAAACACTGAAAAACATACATGTGCTTCAAAATTAAAATTAATGAATCATGAAAACTCCTCTCTTCCTTACTGATTGTATTTGAGCTTACTAAAATTCACCAGTGAACTATTAGATACTCAAGCTGCTTCACTCTCTTCAGGAAGGATTTCATGGTCTTCTCTAACCCAACCAAAAAGAATAGCTTAACTTCTTATCATTCTCTTTTTGCCTGAGGCACAGAAAGGAAGATCATTTTATGATGCAAGTAAAAAGTTCAGTTTATTCCTGACTCTGCTTCATAACTACTCCATGTAGGACATTTTAAGTGTGGTATGTTTGAATAAGATCATGGTCGATTTCAAGTTAAATTTGTCAAATTTGTTAAATCTCCAGGCAAGTAGCATTAACTGAATAGAAAACTCATCATGAATTGAGGAAGGGTCTCTTTGAATGAAAAGCAAAGACAAAGGGGACCACAATTACTTAACTATTAATTCTGCAAGACAATTAAATATATAGATACAATCCAGAAAAAGAACTTCCCATGTGCTGTCATCTTTGCATATAGCTGGCTTCTTATACAAAATGGTCAATACTCTCTCAGAGGGTGAATGCTATCGTATATATAAAGGTGATATACGTCATTCTTCAGGGACTGTTCAGGTTTTGAGAATTGCAAAGACTGCAAAATGGAAAATACGAAAATACCCACTAGAAGAGTGGAATTTCTTAGCAATGACTCCTAGCTGAATCAAACTCACCCTAAATTTGTAATCCTGGTGCAATTCTGCAGGTGGATTTTCTCACCAGAAGGTTCCTTCAGCATCCCATCAGGGAAACAAATTTAGAATCTTTCCCAGTTCTGCTATAGATAGTATGGGAATGAAATTAAGACAAAAATCTGCTAGCACCAGCCACTAAAAATGCTTCATAGCATCCATTAGTAAGCAGCCTTACAGCTTTCAGCAGTTCACTTCTACTTCCAAGTAACGCACATCCCTTCTATGTCTCTGTCAGCAGGCCATGGTTACCTGGATGGGTGCTGAATGTTTCAATGGTTCAGCAGATCTAATTAGAGATCTTTGTTCCTTCTGACAACATTTCTCTTAATTGTAAAAGACAATGCCTTCCTGTTCATAAAGAGATTATTGAAATTAAATAAGCTATTTTACTAGATCTTAAGAAAAAGTTTTAGGTCTGAACAAAATTAATCTGGTGCCCCACATTTTGAAACACTTGAAGAGTTGTTCACTGCTGTGATAACCTTCATATCCCCCTCAGTCCACCAATCTGTGACGTGGGTGCTTTGCACGGCTGAAGAGCAAGACAAATGGTTGCACAAGACATTTTCACTGCCTCAGAATCCTCTCAAAGACCTGAACGCTTACTGCCATTTTATCAGAATTGAAAACAGACACCATCTGCATGGTCATTCTGCCTGTTTTGCATTTTTTTTTCTTTCCTTTCAGGTAATTGGTCTGTACCATGGTGACATGTTTTTCTGTCCTCTAGTAACAGCCTCTAGGAGGGGACCTCCTGGTGCATCATCATGCTAAGATTATTGCTCCTTTATTTCTGAGTTTGGAGGTGTAATCATGTAGCCTCTGCTTCTTAACCCTGATGGTCAGTGCAACAGCCTTATACCTTCTTCTTTAGGTAATTGAAACCAATTTTCCTTTTCATCTATGCCTTGTACAACAATATGTTCTAAAATAAATAAACAGAAAGGATTAGAAAAGGCTTTACAAAATGGTGTTACCAATTTATCAGAATATAGGGACTAATACAGAAAATGCAAAAGTCAATAAATTTCAATAGAAAATTTACATTCCCTTTTGTATCCTATTATACATAATTAGCTGATACTGAGACTGGAAGAAAGTTAACAACAGTTGTCAGATAGAGTCCAAAGTATTTTTAAAAGCTGAAGAACAAAGTTAACTAGTCGTGTGTAAAGTGTTGCATGGAAATTAAGCATATATAAAGCTATAAAAGCTATGCCATGAGCCTGGGGTCTATATTATAAATTGTAGGGGTTTTTTTTCATGTTATCTCTTTAAGTAATATTGAGAGACTTTGACCAGGCTGTTTAATTTTCTCCTGCCCAAATTTTGCATATTCTCACAATTCTAATGTTCATTCATGTTTATTGAGCTGAAAAAACCTGTCTCCTTTAGATTTAGAGACACCCTTTCATAATTGTAACCATCCTCTTGAAAATACAAAAATTTACAGAAATGGACTCAACAGAGAAAAAAAAGTGAAAGAATTATTTGAGCTTGCTGAACCTGTGGATAAGAAAGTACAAATCAATTTGGTTTTATAATCAGTAGAAAATTAGAATGAGTGAGCTTCTGAGGTCCCTTCAAAGATGGGGCAGATGGCCTGTGATCAGAAAGCAATGCTTTCTCCAGAGTAGATTCATAGTCTGCCTTCTAGCCTTCCCAACTTAGAACAAAAAAAGAACGATGAATCCATAAGGTTCCAACTTAATGAATGCTGTGTGACTTTCACTGAGGTGTTTCAGCTCTACATAGTGCAGCAATAGTCTGTCTGATAGAAGTGTGTGGATTTTTTTCCAGAAACATAACAATTCAGTGATGGAAAATATTCCTTTATTTTAAAAGCTGGCTATGATAATTGAAAGGACCTTAATGATTTTGCTTAGAAAATGTGAAAGAAAAAATGTATGTCAGATATCTGTATGATATTCAGAAGGTTTTACTTATGCCTTCCACTCTCACCATGGTAAGCAGTTAGGTCAATCATAAATTAACCGTTTCTTCAAATGTGTTGATTTCAGCTTTTCTCATCATTCTATTTCTTACATTTTGCATACATAAAAAAAATCAAAAACCAACCCAAAAAAATAATGTATAACGATGACTGCTGGATTTTTATGTCCATTATGATTTAGCCACTTCAATTACCGTAATTTTATCAAATTCAATGTGTTGGTTGGACTAATTTATAGTTGTGTAACTGTTGTCACCATGAAAACTAAGTTGAGAAACAGCAATGTATATATAGAATTTTGTCTTCCCTACAGACTTCTTGATTAAAACAAGATGGCATAATATCTGATGCAGTTTTTCATAGTTTACTTTGGTCAAAAGACATAGTCAAAAAAGTATGCTTTCTAGTGTTTCAAATACAATAAAATGTTGCAGTCCAGTCTTCTGTTCTTACCTATTTATTTATTTCTAACATGTCTGTTGGCTGTCATTTGGGTAGATGTTTTGATTTGAACAAAATTTGACAAAAGTTTCTTAGATGTTCAGAAGGGAAGGGGAAAAAAAACCAAAACCCAAACTATTTTCAACAGATTTTGAGAAGCTTATTTCCTGGTTTTATCAGAAAACAACTTGACAAATAGGGTCCAAACAGAAAACCCTGGAACATCATACTCAGTCTCGAAGACAACTAAAAAAAAAAAAAAAAAGAGAGATCTATAAGACTCACAGATTTCTGTGTCTCCTGGAAAAGGGAATGAAGGATAACCAAAGCTAAATGCAAAAATTGCTTGGAGTAAAGCAGGGAGAACCTCTGCTAGGTCAAGGCCATGATGTGCAGAAACCCAAATCATTATGCATCCTATCACAAGGTGATACCTAACAACATACACAGCTCATAAAAAGAAAGTAACAATGGGCTGAAGGGAGAAGGGGAGGGAAGAAAGAGCTGACACATCACAAACATGAATACTCTACTGGCACAGCTAAGTTTTGTAACTAATTTTATTTGGAAATAAAATCCAATCCCTACACTACAAAATGGCAGAAATTTACTAATTGAGTCACACAACAAACACTACCAAAGTCTGTTTCAGAACAAGTACGGTATTTTCATGTTAAGCTTGCCATAGAAGTGGGAGCTCAGAGAAAGCACATACTGGGTGTGGATGCTTCCCAGCATACATTCATATATTTCTAGTTAAGTGCTCAATTTCACTGAAGTTTCACTGAAGTAGAAAGGAATACATTCACACCTTCATATTGTCTAGAATCCAATACAATATAAAAATATCTTAACAACTCATTTGTCTGCTATTCTAAGCATCCTTGCCATGCCTTGTCTTGCCTTCCCTTGCCTGCCCTTCCCTCCCCTCTCCTTCCCTCTTTTCCTTTAATTTCCTTCCCCTTCCATTTCCTTCCCTTTCTCTTTCCCTTTCCTTCCTCAAAACCTTTTTTTAAGAAACTGATTTTACAAAATTTGATGAAGAATGTACTTTGTGATTTTTTTCCTTCTGTCAGCTGCATGAACTTAAGGCCTGAAGTAAAATTTTACATTACTGACAAAAATTGAGATTATTCAGTATGATTTAGACTAGCCTTCCACTTACAGAATTATTTCCATCTCCTTTTGCCCTCTCTCTTGCAAGCTGCAGAAAGCATTCTAACAATATAGATGGGAGAGGAAAAAAAAAGGATACTTCCATTTTTATAATATTTCTTAATGTTATCCCATTTCACATTCTCTTTAAAATAAGTGAGGTTGTATTACAGATCAGCAGACCATCACGCCAGGCTAGACATCCTGTATGATCACAGATAATTTACAGAGACTATATTTCTATATTCTCCTTCAGTTTATAGCCTTTCAACCATGCAACACAGTTTGCTAGCAAATAAATAAATAAATACATGCCTGACACATTTATAGTGTGGTAATAGCCGGGGGGGGGAGGGAGGGGGGATTGTTTAAAGGCTAAGTAATCAGACTACAACCAAGATTAACGGGGGCGTGGGGGGTGGCGTGTGTGCACGGGGCGTGCATCAGTTTAAACAGTGTGTTGGATGGCGAAGATGGGGGGAGTTTCCCCCCGCTGGCCGGCTGCCGAGCGTCCTACCACTGTGCTCCGCTGTGCTCCGCTGTGCTCTGCTGCCACCTTGGCCGCGCCGCGGGACGTGCAGGCGGCCCCGCTGCGCACCTGCGGCAGCGCTTCTGCTCTGCTGCGGAGCCACGCTCAGCCGGGGCTTCTCACGGTCCTACAAACAGGACAAGGATATATGCCATGTCTGGGGTTTGTTTTTGAGTGGGGCTAGGAGTTGTTCTGCAAAGGAGATTTATTTGCCTGTTGTGCCTAAAATCGGAACTTAGAAATGTGGGTGGGAGGAGAATAATTTTTTTCTGCCCTTTTGTTTATTGTAGGATTCTTCTCCTCCCTTGTCCAGCTTTATCTTACACATTTAATGAAGAGAGCACTCAAATTCCCCTTCATACACACCTACCTGCCTCTCTGTCCCTCCTACTGTGTGACCGCTGGGGCTCTGGAAGGAACTCGCGAAGACCAGCCCACGGATTGGCACTCGGTGGCCTTCAGATGCAGTGAGAAGTCGTGAGAAGTCGTGTCCCCATCTTTTCCATTTTTTTTTTTTTGGGGGGGGGAGGGGGGCAGAGAAGGTGACAGACACATCATAATGCACTGAAACTATATATAAACGAATATTAGAAAACCAATGGAGTTTACTCATCCTGTTTCCCTCTCTACATCTTTATGTTAAAAGTGCTACTGCCTTGTCTTGACATCAGGCTCTGGGCTGGTGGTACTGACTTTGGAAGGCTTTCACGCACTTCATCTTTGAATTGTACATGCTTTTCTCTCAGTTTTAAGGCTTTCTTGTGCTCTGGAGGAAACATGTTCTGACATGCTGGAGTTTGGTGGTGGTAAATATTTCCTTTGACTACAAAGTGCATGTGTGAAAAAGGCTTTTTTTTTTTTCTTTCATGGAAATATGTTTCTCGCTCGCTTTCTACGTTGTAGTTAATAACCTGTAAATGAGCTGAATCTGGAGGTCTGAGTGGAATAGAATTTTTGGAACTGTACTTTTAGTCACACCACGCTGAGGAAAGTGCAGAAGCTCTGTATATGCATGTATAAGAAGGATTCATGCCATGCATATGACAGTTTGCATACCAGACTCGGTGACAAAGAGGGACCACAGGTGAATCCCCAGCGATCTGCTTTGCGGAGAGGATTTTTTCCAGCCACTAATCACAGAGAAGTATCCAGCTCTCCATCTGCTTCCCAGAGCTGGCGGTTCTGATTTGTTTCAAGTGAAAATAACCAAGAATAGAAAAAAGTCACGTAATAAAAGAGTCCTAAGCCAAGTAGCCGTGTTGTCCTGTGCTTCCCCTCAAACCAGCACTCCCCCCGTGCTGAGGGCTCGGTGCCTGGACAAGAGTAAGGGCTGCAAAGAGTTAAGCCACTGACTTGCTTGCTAGGCAAAGTTTGAGGAAGAATATGTTTGAGGCTGAGTACGCTGCAGCCCCGCGTTTGAAATCTGTCACCCTCACTTAGAAGCGCCGCATCTCTGTCACCGGTGAATAATGATGGCACGGCGATAAGATCGCTCGGCGGCGGTGCGCCGGGGCCGCCGGGGGAAGAAAAGAGAGGAAATTAGGAGGCGTTTAGCCGCTTCAGTGGGGTGTTCTTCAGTGTCATCGGTGGGTGTCAGGTCAAACGACCGGCTGGGAGCATCTTGAGAAAATTTCATTCCTCCTTTCCTTGAGAGAAAGCTTCGTTGATGGCACCGATGACAGCTATGGAAAAGAGAGACCTCGGTGGTGATCCTTAAAAACAGTACCATGCCGGAGCCCAGCTGTTCTGCCACATTCTTCCCTTTCAACCTGCCGGACCCGGTGGGCTTTGGGTGACCTACCGACGAGGACCCATCTCCAGAGGAGCAGGTAATGCCTGGTTAAGTCATTTTCTGGATTGGCACAATCTTGATTTGTCGAAAAAGTGTCCTGAGTATCATTCACTAATTTGAAGTGTGGGCTGGTTGAAGGTCCAGGGGCCGGGAGATGAACAGGAATAATTCTAATCCCCCTGAGAACGTGGGGCAGGGCAACTTTCTACAGCCTTGCAGAACTTTTTAACATTCCCACTTTTCCTCAGTGATTGGGGGCACAGAGGGCAGAAATGCGTGCAATTGACAGTGGTCTGCTCTGCCTTGTCTGTTGGCGACAGGTTGCTAAATATCGGGGACGTGGAGAATTGAGGGACGGGTGGACTGAGGATGAGAAAGAGTGGCTTTTTCATCAGAAAATGCACTGGTTGTCCATCAGCTTCGTGAAGGAGATATAAATCATGCTCAAATTAGTGCTCTGAAAAGTATGCAGAGGCTTAAAAAAAGAAAAGAAAAAACCCGACAGATCTTAATATGCCAGAAAAGACCTAGAACAGTCTTTTAAAAAAAGGTGTTCATTCGCCTTTGGACTCTACGGAGCTCCTGATCCTATCATCTCTCGGGACCTGCTGGGAACTACAGGCGGGCTCGACTACAGCGAAGCCCCGGCTCCGAGCCAGGGATGCAAGCGCTCCCCGCGGATCTGACCCCTGCCAGACCCGCTTCTTCCCGCCTGGCTAACAGGCGCGGAGGGCCCCGGACATGGAGCAGACCGCGGCCCCCAGGAGAGGAGAAGGGTCTCGTCCTCAGCTTCTTTCCTTTCGCTGAGTCCCCTGAGAAATGCCGGGCTACCTGCGCTCCTCCTTCCGCGCCCGCCGACCCCCGCCCCCCTTCCCCCTGCCTCCCCCGTCACTCCGCGTAGGTGAGGACACAACTCCTTTTCCGAACGGGCAGGCAGCGCGGCTCGGCTCGGCTCGGCTCCGGGCTATCCATATGCGTGTCTTTCCCAAGCCGCCTCGGAGGGCAGGCTGCGGAGGCCAGGGCGGGCGCGGTGGGGCCGGAGCTGCGCCGCCTGACCCTCACCGGGGCTCCGCGGCTGGCTCCTCGGTACGGCTTTACCGAGCCTTTGAAGTCGCGGGTAGTTTAGCCCCCCCAAGCGAAGGGCGAAGGAGGCGCGGAGCTAATGGCGAGTGATTCAGCTTTTGAGGTATGGCTGAGCAAATACAAGCCACTGAACAGCCAGGGGTGAGGGGGAAGCAAACCCCGAGGCATTTCGGTTGCCTTTTCTGTTTCCTCGACACATGGCATTGATCAGCTCCCTCTCCTCCATCTCTCCCAAGCCCGTCTCTTAAAGTAACTCGCAGCAAAAGCCGTATTGTACATGTTCTTTACTAATGGAGGAATTTGAGGCAAATTCGCACACCCCACGTTCTACCTTGATGGTTGTATCATATCGCTCAAGTGCTTCTCTGTATTAAATAGTCTTGCATATAAGTGGACTTGTCAGGACAAGGCAGCCTGCTACAGAGCTGCGCGGCGGGGGAAGGGTTACCCCGAAACAAGCGCAGACAGCCCGGGACACACAGACACACACTCATACGGACACGAACTGAATGTACACAGCAGACATGGGAGGTGGGGGGAAAGGGGGGGGAAGTTTTTACCGCTTTAGGGCAAAAGGCGGTTTCTCCAGCGCTTTTAAAGTCTTTCTGACTGATGACGGGAATCAGACAGAATACTAAAGGAGGTCCGTCTCTTCCCTGAGGGCTGGAGATTCTTTTATTTTGTGTTATATTTTGGCGTACTGCTAATGCCTACCTAAAAGTTCGCGAGGGAGGAAGGAGAGGGAAAGAAGGGAGTGGGGGAGGCGGGCTTGGAGGCGGCTGCACATGAAATATCGCCATGTTGTTGGAGAGCACGGCTGTAATTGCTGCTAGGGGGGGCATCTCCCAGGACCGCAGCTCGGGCAGTTCTTCAGCTCACTTCGCGGCTTCCCTTCCGATACACCCCGAGAGTGGCCGGAGCGGCGGTGCCGGGGCAGTCCCACCGCGAGGGGCGGCGATACCCGCACCTCCCTCTCCCGCAGCTCCGTGGAGAGGCGGGGCGAGGGTCGGGGGTCTGCGCAGCCCACACACACCCTCGGGCAGCGCCGCCTGCCTGGTTCTGCTCGCTGGGAGCAGAGGGGCAGGGCGAATCCAGAGGGCCGGAGCTCGCTAAACTGTGCTCAGCAAGCAACGGGTTAAAAACAGGAAGGGGGGCAAAGGGGGGGGAAATAAGGAAGAAAAAGAGAAAATCTAGCCTGACTTTGCCTCTTGGAAAGCTTTAGGTTGCAGCCCTGCCTTCCAAGCATTCTTTAAACTAGAAATGTGGGAGGGACTCCAGGAGAGAGAGAGAGATGGCTATCAACTGAATTCATTACTGTAAACATCTCCCTGGGGTGTCAGGCAGGGAGGAAAAAAAGGCACAACTTACATTAGCAGGGAATAGTGAGATCTGAGGCATCATTATTGCTACGATCAGCCTGCAATCCCGGCTGGAGGCAGGCTCAGGACTTGGAGAGAGCCAGACACACACACACGTACTCACATACATGTGTCCGATGCCTTCTCCGACTTCCGAGGGTCTTGGGTCGCCGTGCCTGCTCCTCATGTGATCCTTTCATCATTTCCAGAGGACAGAAAGGGGGAAAAAAAAGAAACTCCAAGACCAAGCATAGCCGCGTCCCTTCTCGTTTATTTTTTTTACCGGAGAAAGAGGAACGGCGGGGGGAAAAGAGAGCGAATCGAGGAGAGAAAGTGCGTCGGGGATGCCAGAGCCGTGGGCTGCGCGCCGGAGGAGGAGGTGGCGGAGCAGGGGGGAGGACGATGCCGCCGCCTCGTAAGGGCGGAGGGAGGCGCGGGGGTCGCTCCGAGCGGCGGCGGCCGGCGGGGAAGGGGCCAATAGAGCCGGCCGGGAGCGGCGCCGGGCGGAGGGCGGCGGAGGCCACCACCGAGGAGCGGCGGCGGCAAAGTTTTGGTGTGGGGGGCCAGAGCGCGGAGGGGGATTACGATCGGTGCCGGCGAGGGATTCCCAGACGCCGTCAGGTACAGTTGGGATTTCATTTCTCTCTCTTTTCCTTCCTGGTAATTCTAGCCCTGGGCGATTTAAAGCTGCGTCGCCCTTTGCCTTCTCCGAGATGGCAAAGTTGAGGAGCCGGGATCGGTCTGTGTCAGAAATATCGCCTTCGCCTCGTTAGAGCCCCGTATCCGCGGCGCCGGGCACGCACACGCATGGATTTATGAATGGCCGGCGGCAAGTGCTAGGAGGGTCCCCGGGCTATTCTGTGCCAGCGTGTGGCTCAGCAGCGGGACGCGGAGCTGGCAGCGGCAGCCGGGGCCGGCGTTCCCGTTCCCGTTTCAGTGCCGAGCCGGGAGGGTGCTGAGCCTGGCCCCCACCCCGTGGGGAGGGCAGAGCCAAGGACTAACCCTGCGGCAGCGGGATAGGCAGGGCGCCTGTGTGAGCAACGCCAGCGCTACTGTTTGGGAGGTGGTTCGGAGAAACGGGATCTTTAGAGGTGAGCCTTGCTTGGAAGAGGTAGTCGGCTTAGCTCGGCGCTGCCAAGTATTAAGGAATCTACGGGGAGAGTCGGGAGCTGCGCCCGGCAGGAGGATCCATCAGATCCCCATCAGCAGCCTCCGGAGCGGGGCTGGCGGTGAGTNGGGGGGGCGAGTGGGAGTGGGGATGGTGTATGAACAAAAAATAGCAGATCGCAAAAAGAAGTCAAGCAGCTGAAAAGACCTCTCTTTCGCATGATATAATACCCCATAAAAGATAAATAAACAATCAGCAAAGTAAGAGAATAAGGCTCCACATCTTCTTTTTTGAGTGGGAATCAGTCAACTGGAGCTTTTAATTAATTTTAATGAAGGAAATCTGTGTTAAGGCTTACAATAAGCTAATAAATCCAAGGCACAAATCCGTGTAAATTCCTGTACTGTGTAGGGAAGGTACTGATTAGACTTCTTCATATGCTACTTTTTGTAATGCAGAGCTCAGCTAAATAGAAAGGGTGAGGTTCCTCGGATGAAGAGCAGGAAAAGATACTAAAGCAAGTCAGACCTCTCCCTCCCTCTCTCTCCTCCTTACTTCTCTCTCTCTCTGAAACATAGGGTGTGTGTTAAAGACAGGTTTATTTACCATATCTAACTTTACAGTGCTTGCAGGGAAATTGAAGCAGTTCAGAGGCTGAGGTTGGTCACTACTTCGGTTTAAAAAATGAACTAACTATACAAAAAGCCCACAAATTTCCATAGAATTAGTTCCTTGCTTCATTCACTGACATGGTCTTTCTCCAAGATCACTTTTATATATTTTTAGTTTTAGAGGAAACTTAATGGTTTCAGATGTATATATTTGTGGAAGGAGAAAAATCTGTCCTGGCATTTTTTTCAAAACACTTAAAAGATACCATACCTATACCTCTATCCACCTTTCTTTCCCTTCTTCCTTTAAAAAGAGTCAATAATATGTAATCATTGAGACATGAGCTTTGCCTAATTAAAAACATATAACAGGTGTAATTTTAAAGGCACTGGTTCTACATGACAGAAGTGATGTTAAAATGTTAGTGTGGATCTTGTTTCTGAAAATTATTCGAGAGAAAGCTTTCAAGAGGCTTGCTATTTAAATGGTCGTTCACTATGCTGATGGAGTAGCAAGGCAGTTGGGTGCAGGCCTGGAGTACTGTAGGTGAAATAAGTCAAGAGCACTGTGTAAATACAGTGTCTGTAAAACTACCTGTGACTAGAACAGTCATCAGTGTCTTCCAAAGTCCAAGGCTTTAGCACGAATTGGTGCTGGAATGCACCCAGCGTTCTTAAGAGTCGCTCCTCGCATACACGTACACTCTGTATTTTGTACAAGGTGATGTTATCTGTGTTTGGCTTTGAGAACTCTGGATCTAATTTGAGCCACTATTGCAAGTTACATTTATATCCTGGCCTGCTGGATGGTTTGATTTAGGATGTAGACATACCTTCTTTGCGCAACCCTACACCCTCCCAGTTGGAATCTGCATTACATGGGCTATGCTTTCCTTCAAGAATCAAGAATGTGCTTGTATTTAACTGCTTAAAATAGCAGTATCTAAAATGTAGGATGTCATTAGGACTGACTTGCCTACCCTTCCCACAGCCAAGAAGGAGAGACATAGTTTTACCAAGTGAAGAAAACAAGTACCACTATCAGGCTTTTCCTGTACTGCACTTTCTATTTAAAGGACTAGAAAGAAGACACAGTTAAGATAATATTGTTTCCAGGAAGGTGAGAGCTTTATTTCTTAATCATTTTTGCTACCTCTTTAATCTCAAAATGAGTTAATTTTTGTCTAGGATACTTTCATGTAACTTTCAGGCTTTTAGCAGACGAATTCAAATCTAGTCCATTAGTGACCTCTATCTGTGAGAAGTGTATAGTCAATGTTGTTTTTTTCCTTTTTCTTCTCCAGAGTGGATTGGAAACACAGACTATAAATTGTGGTGGTCTTTTATACCTGTAAATCACCTAGTTTGTCAGGTTATCAATCTAATATCCATTACAGACAATGTGATTTTGTAGCGTTTTAAACAGTAAAACAAGAAAACCAAACTCTAGTTCCAGACACGAATCCAGAACTTTGCAAGAGCTTTGAATCTGTTCCAGCTATTCCAGTGATAATATGATGAATATTTGCAAAAATCTGAAAAATTAGAAGTGTCCAATGGTATTAAACATCAATACTAAAGGAATTACATTGATGTCTAATGTTTTGATACTTACCCTAAAGCAGACTGAACTTGTGTGAAATTTTATTGCCCCTCAGTGCTTACATAATAACTGAAACTTGAGACAAACACTCAGACCAGATATACTATAAGTAGAGTTTATAGTAGCAGGGTGTTTGAAAAATGTGGAAAAAAAAATCCAGCTGTGTCTACATTAGGAATACACGTCAGAGATCAAGGAAAAAGGGGTCTTTATAAACAGATGGACTCTTTTAGGGGATTATTAAACCCAGCTTCCCAATACTAATTTGTCTCTTGTTTATATCCACAGCTATATCCCATGTTTTAGTTAGTGATTGTAAATGGCAGTTAAGGACTTGATCAGCAAAATCTTTGGGTAGATGAATACCACTGTTTGACATTTCCCAGATTGTAGCTGATTATCTCAGTGCTTGGTAATATGTTTTTAGGTGTTTCCTTCCCTCCCCCTTGAGCAGTCTTTTTAGGAGTCTTTCTGCCAATGCTATTTATTTATTTCCTCAAGGTACCGAAAGAGTTGGAACTTGCCCCAGAGGTGTAAAAATTGCCTTTTCTTTTGTTTTTGTAAAATAAATGTTTGTATTTTTCTCTTACTAAAACCCAGAAAAAAATTGGTTGTTATTTTTATAAGGAAGTCTAATTTAACATACACCGAAGATACGAACTTCAGTTCCCCTACAGCTATGTGTAACCTACACCTTTCAAGTAATTGACTTCTTTTAAGGGAGAATAACCACAAAAAGGTCATCATTAAAATATGTTTCTTGACAGGCATGTTTTATTCATTTATTTTAAGCAAACTCAAACCTTAATCCATAGCTGATGGTCAGGAAATAATTGTTTGAATAAAAACTGTTCTCTGTTTAACAAATTATATTCTAGTCACATCAAACAATATGCCTCAGGAACAGTGCAGTTTCATCTGATATTTTCAGCCACTAGTGAAAGGTGTTGGGACCCTCTTACACTTGTCCTGTATTTTTTTTTTTAATTGATGATTTACCCAGTTCGCAGGTTGGGTTTTTTTTTTTTTTGGCCCCATCTTTGATTCTTTTTTCTCACATGTCCCCTTGAACAGAATCAAAATGAAATACTAGCAACAGCTTAGAATTAATTCATTATGCTTTATTCAGCATTCCTGAAAACTTAATGATGCAGAACCAGATCTATAAAGTATCCCTTCTAAAAAGAAATCTTATGCTATCTCTCAGCTCTACCTATAAATAATTTCCTGTATATTTTACTTCAAGATATAACTGCTTTATTTAGTTATTAAAAATAAATCAAACCCCCCTATTTCTAGCCTACTTTAATACAAGGATGTATTTATAAAGCCATATAAAAAATTGTTGATACTTCAGAGGTACTGTCATTGAAACTGATTCTCAAATCCTTGCAGGCAAAACTAAATAGGCTTTTCATGTACAGGATCAGATCATTGCTAGACCTGCAAAGTGATGGGTTTACTTTGGCCCCAGGTGAGAGCTGGCTTGCTTCCAACAGGCGCTGCTCAGTATTTTGTAGGATTTGCCCCTTGCAAAGCAGAATATTAAAGGTCACAGGTAATATTCTGGCCTTCAAGGGAACAGGCCACTTTCATAACTATTAAACATCAGTTAACTATTCACAATATAAATTATCATTTTAATTTGCTGCAACAGTTATGGATTAAAGTCTACAGTCAAAACATTTTGAAGAAAAAGAATGATTTTGAAAGGTAGTTTGGGCAATAATTTGTAGATGACTGTAAAGGTCTGCAGTGTGGTTTTTCAAATCCTGTCCCAGGCAGAGACCTATCTTGAGCCACAGAATATGGTATTTACTTCCTTTTGTTATCATTTATTTCACAGTGAATATATCACTGTGAAAATGCTTGGATGAAGGACAGAAGTCAAAATTCCTTATTGTGTTCAAGTTGTTATTGGTACTCTAATTATCTTAAATATATCATATAGACACATCAAGCTATTCTGTCCTGAAAACATGCTAGATGACCAGATTAATCTGGAACTATTCCACAGTCTTTCTTCAGACAAAATTGTCAAGACTTTTTTAATGTCTGGGATCTTGAGAGAGAATTAAAAGCAGAAGATTTTGAAATCCCATATCTGATTTATTAGCCATTCACTGTCATGTATTTCTGTGTTCAGGAAGGTCTGGGCAGGCTGATGCTAGACACTTCTCTTGTAGTAAATACTGTAAACTGTATGGAAGTACTACATGACCTATTAAGAGCAGGAAAGGTCAGAGCTTTCAATGAAAAGCCTCATCAGCACCTCCTGAGAACTGAAATCAGCGTGCACAGTGTCACTTCCAGTTCCCACTGGCATCTTTTGCTATTCCTCCATCAAAACCACCAGGGGAAATTAAACTAAAGAGTAGAGCTTTTCTTGACAGTACTCCCAGTCCTGCCCCACGTAGCCACACCAGTAGCTCATACCTCACCAAGCTGTTCCATAAGTTATCCAGCAGACATTTTATTAAACCGGGTTGCCTATGTGGGGAAGGGACACAGTGCTTCAGCAGTGTATCCTACCTCTACTGGGAGGCTTTGGTGATGCTCATGCACAGTATTCAATCTTCACACAGGTTGCAGAGGATCAAACCACAGTCAAACTGTAGTCAAAGGATCATCAATTGCAGACTTTCAGGTTCAGAGTAACAAATGTATTTCTCTTAAGGTTTCCTGCATGTTTTTCCTATGGAGAAAAAGGTGACATTTACAATGTCATCAGAACCTAATGCAACAAAAAATAAGTTATTTTATATCAATATCATACTTATAGAACAAGAGATTTAATATGCCGTTTTGAAAAGAAGTGCAGATTTTATATATATATATATAGATGCATATATAGAGTTTGTGCATGTGTTACATATATAGGTGACTGTGACTTTGTAATCACAGAGGTCTCCCTCAGATCCTCTGAAGTGTATATAATTAATATTAATTCAAAATTAATTTTGTTGGTGAACTGCAAATCAAATTAAGCAGTAAGAGAAACTTAAACTTTTCCTTCAATGTGTTGGAAGTTTCTATACTGGGTAAAAAAGCTGAGGTGCTCCCAAGAGGTATTGCTCCCAAGGTCAATGGAAAGAATTCATAGTAAAGTTACCTGTGCTTATGAAATAGAAATTCACAGCTGTAATACTGCATTTTAAATTAACGTATTTGATTCCATACTCAATCCTTTTCTTTCTTTCACTGGCAAGTTAATTTCACAGGCACTCTTCTCAGGATTAGAGATTATTCATGTGAGTAATAATTTGCATACCCAAAAGTGATGTCACTGAGATGTAATTGAGGATGATACAACCCCAACAGTGTGTCTCTGGTTATACTAATGTGCATACGCTTTCATTAGTAGTTTCTTCATTTGTGTATGGGAAAACAAGCTATGTAAGTATAAGTAATTTAAATTACTAGAATTATATCTTTCTTAGGATTGTAGCAGTATATGTCTTTGTCACAGGTGCAGCCTGCATAGGTATACTTCTGTAAAAACTATCTGTAGACTAGGTATCAGGTGAGCATATTATTTGACGAATTTTGGTCAGAGAGGTGGTTTTAGTGAGCCTGTTGCATGCTTGAAATGCTATCTGAAGCCATGTGAGGTGTCTCTAAATGAAGGAGTGTTTGTTAGTGATACATTATAATTTCATTTGTGATCTAGGAAGTTTTTCCTAGGTGGTGCTTCTTGTGTCATTGAGAGATTTGCATTCAGCTAAATGTACGCTATTTAGCAGTCTTGTTCATCTGGTTTCACAGGCCACCTCATTGGCTCATCTAGGTTTAACTTATTCTTATCTTTAAGCACTTGTCTTTGGAGTTAGTTGCAAATGCTCCAAGACTAAATATTATTTCTTGAGCTGCATCAGGTGAAAATTGCTGTTAAGTTTCATAATTTGCTATAATTATGTAAGAAAAAAAAAGTTACTTTGATACGTAAATTGGTGTTATCCTGGATCAGGTGGTTGGAGGTCTCTGATTTAACATATTACTGCTCTGTATGCATATTGCATCATGTATACTGTAAACCCCCACATTATTCACTGATGAAGAGAAACTGGAGGTAGAAAAGATGTACAAGACTAACCAACAGCTCACAGTTATCTCTCTAGTACACTCACAACATTTTCATACTTGATTTAAATGTTTTCAATATTTTGTCATTTTATCCTTTGAACTGCCCATAGAAAATTAATTTCCAACACAGACTAAGTAAACTAAACAAAGGAAAAAACAGCTGTTATTCAGCCTGATAAATTTCTCGTCTTTTAAAACAGATTTAGTAGTCTAAAAATGAATGTCCTCATTCTGAAGATGAGTATACAGTTACAAACTGCTAAAATTTAACAGAACAGGATCACATACATACACACACAGTCGTTTCCAACTGTATTGCTAAATCCTGTGAATCAAATTGGTATATGCCTGACAGTGATTTTTGAAATAGCTCGTTCTGGCCCTGTGCCATGCTGCTCACTGAAGAGCCTCTTCATACAAGAGTTCAACAGTAAATTGTAAAATGCATTTTGCCAGTAGAAATCTTCTTTTTTTTCTTATTTGAGAAATTACTTTCACTGTTTGACAAAAATAATTTAAAAAAAATCTTTTGCAGTTGTGCAACAGAGTAACAGTCTTTACTCAGGGAGAGAAGTGTCTACCACTATAGCTTTGAAAATAGAATGAGTTAGGAAAGTCATAATGTGCAGCTCTCATTCTTTTAAGAATGTACACTTCGAATACCATAGACAGACTCAAGTTGCCCAGAGATACATAAGGATATGTGGCAGACCATGTGACAGTAAGGTTCCTCTAATTGCTTTATTCATGTTGTGTACTATAAAAATCTCTTTTTTTTTTAAGTATCTCTTTTATTCATGTGGTATTGTGTATTTATAATTCTGAAAATGCACATTCATGCATTCAGGGACACACACACAAAAAAAGTTAAAGACATTTCCAAGAGAATTAGAGTGGCCAAAAGTTGTTTAGCAAAATCTATTTTCTTCTGAAGTTTAGTTAGCATCTTCCATTTTTTATCACGTAACTAGGTAGTAGGGCAATCAATGATACTGCAGAACTTTGAAATGGAAACTGTATGTGTGTTTTTCTAGTTTGTTTTGTTTTCTACCCTAGTGCTTTCCTCCCATAGTTATTAGAGAACAGTTTTCACAAGTAGTACTCTGTTCAATGCAGCTTTAAAAAGAGTGACACAATTGGATTTCTTTTTTAATTCTGGATATAGGGTGCAGTATCACATGTTGTGTGATACACTAGAACCTTAGTTTTTAGTTTTCCCAGTAAAATGCAGTGATTGAAAATTAAATGAAGATGAAAAACATAGCCAACCCCTCCCAAAAAAAAATATCAAAAAAAAAAAATCAAAAGCAAGACCAAGGGAAACCCAAGCCCACAGCTCAGGAACTATGGGAATCTCAGTGCTAACAAGATGGTTGTTTTCTGTCCCACACTGGATAATCTTATCAGTATCTATTTATATTTAGTATCCTATACAGGTTTCAACTAGATGGTCTGTTATCACAGAAGTCAAACACTCAGCTCTATCCTCAGATCAGCACAGTGGATCTTTATAAATCTGGAATAAATTAAATGTTAGAGGTGCTGCCAGCAGCTCTGGCAACAGAACTGTTGATCTGCCTAGATTCTCTTTCCTGCAAAAATGTCTTATCAGCAGATCCACACATCCTACATGGTATGACTGTGAATTTACAGATAAGAGGACAGAATGACTGAAAGCATATGGATGGCATGAGCATAAATAGGTCATGAGTTACCAACTATGGAGCTTGATCCCAAGTACCAAGAGAGGCAATTACAAATTTTGGAACTCCTCAAAGCATAAGGAGCTCTCGCTGTAAAAGGGTTTTGCTTTAATTCTTCAGTCTTCATTTGTTCAAAGTTGAAAGTACATAAATCAGTCTGTACCAGCAGAGATGACTCTGAAATTCATAATCACTCATCTCTCTGACATTGATGGAAATTCTATTGGATCAAATGCATAGGTATTCTAATTATGAACCTCTGATATTCAGAACTTCCCTTAGGCCATCAATATCTCATATGCAATCATATTTTACAAGCTGCTGAATGATAGTCTGGTTATGCATGTGCTGACCGAGAGAAGACATCCTACAGTCTAGCCAACCAGCTGCAGAAAGATGATCCTTTTTAAGCACTAAGAGAATAAACACCTTTAAAATTCAGATAACATCAGTGTCAGTCCACAGGTTGCCTAGGTCTTGTGATGAAATATTTGTCAGTCTTGGGAAGGGGTATTTAAATATAGTCCTCTATATTGTCTGTTGATCAATAGTCATGTTTGTCAAAAGTTATTCTTTTTAACTCTTTCAATGCTATGCTAAAAGATTTCCTGCTTATTACAAGAAGAAATAATGCAAAGGTCTGGAGCCTTGCTATGAAATTTACACTCTCACTGTCTGGGGCACTTTTATTGACATACATTTATATTCTGGTAGCAGCATTCTTCTTGCCTGTTTCTCTCTCTCTCACTGTCTCTATTTTTTAAATACATGTGGCAGCATAGGCCGAATCAGAATTTTTAGTTAGCTCTTCAGCTAAGAAGGATCTTTCCTTTAATCTGGATTGCATCCTCTTATGTCTGTCATGTCAGGTGCATTGAGGGCACAAAGTATCCTAAAGATACTATCAAAACTGAAATAATAATGCTCCTGGAAGCTTTTATTTTCATTTAAACATTACTCCTATCATTTTTGAAAGTCAAGCATTGTAATATTGTGCAAAGGAAAGATAAAAGCAGGAAAGGGAAAGTGACTAGAAAATAACTGTGGGAAAACAGGATGAAAGTGAGTAATCAAAATTGTTCAGACTAAATGAAGTGCAGAGAGAACAACTTTCTGTGCAACAGGAAATCAGAGTTTCCTAATGATCACAGTTCTAACCACCTAGGCTGTTATTCATGTGAGAATAAGATGCCTACAATGAGAGGGAGATGTAGGACAATGCACCATCTAGGGGAAAAACTGAGGCAAGAGGAAAGGATTTGTGGCATTCCCCCAGTTGTTTCTATGCTGGGCTTGGCACATTGGAATTATCACAAAGAGTTACAGCTGCATTAAAGTGTATGACTTCTAGAACAGAAGCCTTCCTGGTTTTGTGAGTCTGGGTTGTTCTTCAGTGTATTCCCTCTTAGTATTATTCTGTGTCCTCATATGTCATCAGCTGGGATGGATAAAGCAATTAGTGAGAAAGTAGTCTCAAATTTTCCTCTCAGAGGTGGATTTATACACAGAAAGTCTGCTTTATATGGATAAGTTAAACGGGAATAATTAATATTTGTTATTTAAAATGCAAAATATAGATCTAGCAGCGTTTTTTTTAGACATCTCATCTGAAAGAGATAGAGAACCCTTATGTGATGACAAAAAACGATTGAGTTAGAGGAGCAATGAGGACAATGTTATGGGGGCAAGTGACACTGAAGTGGGTCTTTATTATTGATGCTTATAAGAAAAATGCTGAAGGAAATGTTCACTGTGCACTGTAACATACAGAATTGTGATGTTTCTTCTGCGTCATCAGTGCATTCATGCTGTCCTGTTGATTAAATCACTGGCTAGGTCAAACATTGATCAAACCCTACATTATGGTCTGCAGTATGCTTTTGCCTCTTGCAGCTGAAGGCAAGGCAGAATTCAGCACTGGATTCTGAAAACAGCAAGGGAACAAGAAGTGGTACACACTTAGGACTAAACTGGCAATGGCTGCAGAAACTCCCTGTGCATGTACATATGGGAGGGTTGGCATTTCTCTTCCCCCAGGCACACCAAATGCCCACAATCATCAGCAGCACCAAGTCTGAGCACTTAATATGAAGGAAGGAGATAATTAATGGTGAAGGTTATACTAAAGATACATGTCCTTGCTTTGTTAGTGAGGGTGTACAATTTTTTAAAAAAATAACAGCCTACTCCATGAGTATTCTGGTAGCAATAGTATTTGGAACAATATGTAACTAGTTATTTGCTTACTTGTAATCTTTCATAAAGTCTAGTAAAGAATCTGACTAGAATTCAGTTACTGTATAAAAGAGAAGAAAAAGCTCAGTGTAAAATGGCATTGTATGAGTTAACATGTTAGCCCTTAATTCTTTCAGATCAAGCTTCCTGTGAGTAATAAAACACAAGGCAGATGAATTTGGCTGGTCTCAGTCGAGCCTCTCATGGATAGTTGCCCACACGGGAATAACTACTGCATAGATTAGCTCTGTGAATAGTTCCAGGACAGGTGTGGGACTGAACTGCATTGGCAGAACTGTGCCGGGGAACTTGTGTGCAATGCTTCACTCAGTGGTATCTGTCTTCCCTTTTCATGAGCACTAAAATTTAGCTAAACATGTTTATTCAGTAATTGTTTTTAGGGAATTGGAGAAAACTCACATTTTGTCAGATTTGCAAGTATTTTATTAAACAATTCAGAAAAATTAAGTACAAGTGAAAATAAAAATACCCTGAATTATTTCTTACTGGTCAACATTTCATTACTGAGAACAGGAACAATGTTATGACTTCTGATCCCTCTTTCCTAACAGCCTAAAAAAAATTGACAAAAAAGGTGCAGTATTTTTAAAGCTTACACGGGTACAGAAGGAGACAGGATTTGTCCTGCTGAATACAAAGTCTTTTTGTTAGTATTGGAAATCCAGGCATAGTCTTCAAGGAGGTATATGAAATGAAAGGTGTACTCAGGTAAACCCACCATTATTAACAGAGCCTTATTTTTTCAGTCCCTGTCAGAAGTGAAAAGATTTGTTAGGTAAGGAGGACGAACTGCTCTTTCACCTCCACATGCTCTTTTTTCTCTGTTCCTACCAAGTAGAAGTGAGCTTAAGTCACACTGTACAAGTCCTTGTGAAAAGGACATTATCAGAAACGAAGTCTGCACTATTTTTCCTGACATAAAAAGAGGCAACATAAATGAAAAATAGGAGGAATAGTTAATAAAAGCATTCAATCAAAGAATTCTGACGCACAAGCAGATTCAGAAGGCTGCTTGATATTAGATGTGTAGCACTTGCATAAATCAGGGTTTGACCAGTTTACAGCGGCTGAATATCCACAAAATAAAACAGAAAACTTCTCTGTTGAGCTCCTTGTTGAGCCATGACTGTAGGCCAGCTTCCCTTCTTCAGCAATAAGGGGAAAGGATTGCAGTCTGGGAGCTGACACTGCTGTTTGTGCCCTGGCTGTCTCAGAATCAATAGAGGACCCTGCTCTTCATATCTCTCACACAGAGTAAATACTTTTTTTCTTGATTTAACTGGTGATTTAAGGAAATGCTTGGTCATACGATTGCCTAAGGTGAGGTTTACAGTACTGCTCTAGTTATTTGCCACACAGTTTGGAGTTTCAGAGTCATACACAGTTAAGGAATTTATTGAGGTATCCATTTAAACTGCACTTATGTTTCTTATATCTGTCTCATAGCAATTGCTATGCCTGCTGTGACTGATGTATTTTCCATTATATTTTTCATGCATTCCACCATTACTATATCTAATGAAGCTTCATTTTCACATGCATGTGACCATTGTGGGCATGTTATACAGTTCTAAAAAAATGTATCAGCCTAACCTTCATCTCCTTTTGCTAGAGGACTACAGACACAATGGTTTTATGAATGCAGATCTGGACTTTTGGTGCTTGCATTGAATTTTAAACTTAACAGTTTTAATGAATTAAATAATTTTTCTTGCTGCAGGATCTCTCTATTGCAGGAGTAAGGAAAATAATGACAGAGGTCCTCTATCAATTTACCATTTTTAAATTTAAGTTATGCTTATAGTTGTATATATTCTAGTATGTCTAAGAAAGATAAGAACATCGTAAGAAAATTGGGGGAGATAATTGAGTGCTGCTGCTTTG
This sequence comes from Sclerurus mexicanus, assembly GCA_013396755.1. NCBI lineage: Eukaryota > Metazoa > Chordata > Aves > Passeriformes > Furnariidae > Sclerurus > Sclerurus mexicanus. The sequence goes on along the minus strand of VWZF01000357.1, from coordinate 332,246 downwards.
CAGGTGGCTATTTACCTCCACAATGTATAGTGAGACTTTACACTGTTGACTCCAAATAGAAACAGGCAGCAAAGTGTATGGGGCTTTGCTAGCTGGTAACCTGTGATGTCTTTTCACTAAGGATTTAGCAGACTTTTTTCAGTACAAATTTCAGTAGTATCCCAGAGGCAGTTAATGTTTAAGAATAAATATGTCCATTTTGTTAGTCGTTGTTTCCCTTATACTAAGAACACTAGTGTAGTGTTTTTGCAACTAGATATAAAACAATGTGAATAATAAGGAGCCACATTCTGTTCTGTTCTGTGTGATCTTATTCTGCTCATCGCTGTTGTAGCCTAACACCAATATGTAAAACTTTAATAAGAGCTGCCATTACAAAAGAATTCTGCAGTGCTCAATAATATCAAATGTATGTGTCATGCAAGAATTATTAATACACAACATGAGACCTGGTCAGTCAGAATTGCAAAGCTGTAAATTCCCTTCTCGTGAAATTCAGGGCAGTGGTTTGTACACATGGTTATTTATGAGTACATTGATCATATTTATAGCTCCACTGACTTTACACAGATGCACAATCTAGATAAGTAATTAGCAAAATGACATCAATTGTCCTGCATATTCCAACTGCAAATGACAGTGTTGCAAAAGTTACTCCCAATGGATTGTTGTTCTAGAAATATATTGTGCAGTATCTCTTTCTCAACCTTGCTCGCTCTGTGTCTGTCTTCATAAGTACTATTGTAACCTCTAATGCTTAAAACCTATGTTAAAACCTAGGTCTTCCCACCAAGATTGAAGGGTTGTGCTTTCATGGTCCTATGGTTCTATCTTATTTTAACATCTCCTAGCAGATAGAGCTACTTTAGGAAGGAATCTACAGGTTCACTAATATGTATCAGTACAAAGCTGTCATTTTAGATGTGGGAAAATGAGATTGGAGCCTATCTGACAAGAAAAAAATCTCCCTTTCTCCCAGATAATTATACAACTTGAATTCGTAAGCCCTGTGTATTGCTTGCTTTTCAGGCAGTTTCCAGTAGGAAGATTCTCCTTATTATAAATAAGTACCAGCACTCTATAAATGCTGGCAGTCATGTGGGGAATCTGATTTCTTTCCCTTATATACATTGCTATGCTTCAAATAAAATAATGTATTCATATTTCATATTACTGATCTTAAATAGAGAAGAATCTTTATGATAACTTTTCACTGTTTAAGTTTTCTCATGATGTAGCACTACTGGCAAGGGAAAAAGACTTATAAAACGTGAAACAGAAAGAACTAGTGTGTGACTGGTCACACTGTCACCACATATTTTTCTCCAGTATAAATATGCATTTATTCTTTGAAAATCTGGAATTATTTTATGTCTGTATAACTGAAAATGAAGAGACTTACTCTTTGTTTCAAATCTTCATCCATAAAATAAAGCATAAAAAATGAGCATCCTTGTATCAGACCAATTGACAGTGTCACTGCAAAACATATTTAACGCTGTAAATAATAAATGCAGACCTTTGTGAAATGCTTGAAGTAAAGTAGAAAGTGTTGATAGTTTATGAATCACTGTATAGATACTGCTAAATTAACAAATCACATGGGTAACTACAGTGATCTACCTATTTATGCATGCTACCTATATCCATAGCAGTTTAAAAAGCAATTGCAAAAATCCATGACATTTTTGAAGACAGGATATTGAGTAGTATATTTAGTCCAAAGGGCATGTCCAAAAATCCATTTTTTTAAAGTGTGTTAGATTTTCATTAAAATACTAAGTAATAGGGAAGTGGAAAAGGATCCTCTACTTTTTAATATAAATTGTAAAAATAAATTGCATTCCATAAACGGTGAAAGTATCACACTAAGCAAAACTTGTGGATTTATTCTGATGATTAGCATGCCATGCCATAGAGAAACTCATACATGTGCTTAGTGTGTGGCCATTTTGCTACTTGGGTATGTGGGGCACAGGAGAATAATAAAAATAAATCCAGCAAAACAATTGTCTGCTTCCAGCCCAAGTACAAGCATTAAAAATGCTTCTGTAATCAGATAATTCCTAACGAAGCTGCAACTTAAAAATACTTGATTTTTTCCATATACAAATTGAATTTGGACTAAAGAGAGAAAGGACATTGTAAGGCTGTCCATCAAGTACAGTGAAAATCTAAAGAATACTGTGACAAAGAGACTGACTGTTGCAACTTCTGTATTATATCAGTTTTTACAGAGCTCTCCTGGCAGCTGTGACTGATTTCTAGGGGTCTTTCTCTCCATTGTAGCAACGTAAATCAGGAATATTTTCTCATGAGTTTCTCAGTGCATATTAATGCTCCTGAGGACAACTGACTTCACATTACTTGATTAACAATTACTTAACTACATTACTCACTCAAAAGTATGTAAGATTATGTTTGATTTTTTTCCCAAAGCTTAAGAATCATGCAGCTGTACTGCTGTCATTTCATTCTAAAACAATAGAAGTTTCTTTGATTTCTTTCCTACCTTCCCACTGTCTCCCAGAAGTGACTAAGATATTATTCATATGAAATACAGACCTCTGTTTTATGCTACATATGACATTGGCTCCTGTTTCCAGCTTGATCAAAAATAAATTTGTGAAGCAATCCCCTTTCCACAGCTGAGCTCAAGTTCTTCAGAATTCTTCATTTCAATCCCTGTCAAGGTCAGTAGGTTTTGAACATGATATCCATTTTGCAGGGTCTCCACATATATGTAAACACACAGAAGTTTATTGCAGCTCTCTTCACTGGAAGGCTGGAGAAGCACCACTGATTATAGTTTTAGGGTTTTGAGTGAGAAAGATTTAATTTCAAAACATAGTATGACCTAAAATATAAATCTGAGACCATTTGAAACAAAAGCCCCTTCTGAAGCTCAAGTTTTCTCATGGTGACTTTTTTCCTTTTTTTTTAATTTTTTTTTTAATTTAAATTGTAGCAGTATTGCCTGCAAAGCCCACAAAACAACAGCAATAAGTAATAAAAGTCATAAGAATAGGCAACAGGTTGTCTGGCCTGCAGGGAAAATTAACGCAAAGACCAATCTCCCTTGGTAAATGTTGATATGAATAATTAAATGAAGCAGTAGCAAAATACAGTCTGTCAAAACCAGTTTCCTTTGAGAGACTTGGGAGGAATTAAGGTTTATTTCAAAGTAAAGCTTTTTTGTCTCCAGCATCTTGGTTCCCTTGAATTGCACAACTTGTCTCTGTACTAAAACTTCCCAAACTAATTTCTCAAATGTTGCAGTAATATTTGCAATTTCTAAATTTTCCTTCTCAAGTGTTTCTTGAAGAGAAAATACTGCAGTATTGTAGTGGTTGAGATTCAGTGGGCTAGAAGAATGGCATCCAGTTATTGATTTGATATTTGGTGTATCTGATGATGCTAGAATATGTACTTTGTAAATTGAACATGCAGGTCTGCTTCTTGGTCTTCATTGTCTCATCATTAGATTAGTTATGCTAGTTCAGGACTTGAATCAAGGAGTGAACAGTCTACTGGATGATCTGAGCTGATTAGCTTTCCAGGGTAACGGAAAATTAAAGAAAATGTAAGATATTAATGATCAATCCATTCCTCTTAAATTTAACACAGTCATAAGTTTTCCTTCCCTTATTATGTTCAGAATTAGTTGAAAATTTTAGAAATGTTTAAATAAAACATTTTGATTTGGTGGAACAGGCTATCTAAAGCGATGCAGTATTACTTATTTGCTGTCCTAAGTACTATTTCGAGCTGCATAAACCACTGAAATTTAATACCAGCCCGTTGTTACAGGTAATTGATTAATTTGGATGTAGTCCATTTTTAGGTACTTGTGTGGCTTAATAGCACAAAAATAGCTAAGAATCTCTGATTTAATATAAGTGACTAAAGTTCCTAGAGTCAGAGACTCAGGTGATGGGTTGGCCTTCAGCAAAATCAATAGAAATAATTTCCACTGGCCTCAAAGGCATGAGATAACTTCTTCTGTCTACTGTTTTCATATTCCTTAAGGCTAATAACGACTTCATTTAAGCACATCGTAGAGTAGTTGCTAAAGGTTTTAACAAGCTTATGAGCTCTTTATGCTTTCTCTCATGCAAAGGAGCATCCATCCAACAAATGGCCATGTATAAATGCTTAACTTGAGATTTGATTGCTAGTTCTAACTCTACTGTAAAGTTCTACAAGCCACGTGGAATGGCACGTATTCCTTTTCTTCTTTCTCAGTGCACCAGTGGAACATGGGCACTGAGGTAAGAACGGATCTCAGAGGGAGACAGAAAGATACTAACAGGCACCTGGAATCTAAGGTAATACATAGAAGTTCTGAGTATAATTCAGGCTCAGTATTGTATGTCAGCATTTTTTGTCAAAACTGTAAAAATTACCTTGCATTTAAATGATCCAAAGAAAGTTTGTAAACCCAGGTGATTTGCATATATGCTTGAATTCTTCAAGATGCTAAAAACTGTCTTTCTTAAAATGTGTTTGTTTCCACATAATTAGACAAAAAAACGTAAAAGGTTCTGAGTATTCTTTAAGAAACTGAAAATCATGATACTTGTTTCACTAGCTGGAGTGCCATCTTTACTCTTTTAGGCTTTGACAAATAAGCAGAACATCAGGATATTTTTTCTAAAAGCAAAAGTTGTTACATAGTCTCCAAGAAATTATGTAAACCTCATTTCTAGGCACAAATAAAATTAACTTTGACAAAGCACTGATGTATTAGTGTTGAAAATAGTCCAGAGTGATGGAAAAGTTACAGTTGGCATAAGGTAACCTTCTTGTTACTTAAGATAAATTAGTTAACTGAGTTTGGTCATTTGGAATATCAAAAAAAGATTGCCTAGCATTGAGCCTTATCGTAGGCTCTCTCCTTTGATAGAGAACACACTGACTACAATATCATTGTCTTCAATTGGAGCTTTGGGTGAGTAGTTAAGAACACATGGCACTGAAATAAAAGTAAGAATCTATTGAACACTGGCAGAGTTTTTGTCCAGTCACCTATTCATAAGTTCTGTTATATATATACTCCAGATCTTATATCCATAGGCCTTATTTGCTAAAGCCTTACAAATGTCTAAATTTCCATTCATTTCAGGAAACCTCATTCACATACGAGAAGCACATACATTGCAGCCAACAGTTAAAATCGTGTACTGTAGAAGCCTCTGGAAAGATGTTGTGGTAATTTATCTTATTGGACTCTTCATGCATGTGGTTCTTCTTTCTTTCCCTGGTCCTTTCTCACTCCCATTGTGCATCTCCTCAATCTCCTTTTCCTTCCTGATGGACTTCAGTGCAATAAATCAGTTTAAAATAAAACACTGCAAGAGAAGCAATGACTTGCTGACATAAACTGCTACACTGCACACAAGATAGGAAGGTATATTTTATACTTGAGTACTTTAGGTGGATACTTTAGGTGGCATTAATAACATCAATATTTATATTGCCATAAGCTTAGCTTGCACTTGAGTGTCATTTATATAGTGTTATGTTTCCTGCAAGTATTCTTCCTGTCATATTCATTGCTGCCTTTTTGAAGGTAAGCATGCAGCACAACAAAGCCATGTGTATGGAGTTTCCAGTATTTCTAATGTTATAGCTATTAAAATAATAACCTTTATGCAGCCATCTGCAACTCTATGCATTGCCTTCAAACTCAGAGGTTCTTCGAGATTATTAATAGCAGTAACATTATCTGAGTAATGTGAGAACTGTAGCTGTCCAGATTGAATGTCATGGGTAAAATTTCACTGGAAAATATGCCCATCTGAATTGGTTAAAAATATAGGCATTAAAGAATCACTTCTTCCATTTCAAATATTTCTCAAGCCTTTTGAGCAAAATTCTGGGGAAGTCACTATTATCAGAAAAGTATTAGAATTATTAAGAAAGTATTGAAGATATCCAGGCTAGGTTTCCACTAATTTTTAAGTGTTGCTGCAAAAACATAAAAAGCAATTTGGCATTTACAAATTTTTGTGATAAGCTTGTTAAGTAGAGTAACGATTTTTTTAAAAAGTCGTTATTTTAATATCTGAATAGCTTTGTTCCTTTTAGAAGAAGGAAGATTTAAATCTGCTGGGCTATTTAAGGTTCTCCAGACTGGTCAAAAATAGTTTTATTTCATTTTCTTTGTTTCACAGTTTCCAAATAATTAGGATAGAAAATGTTGTCATCTTTGTTAGAATGAGTCCCATACAAATAAGCAAAAGTTGCTAAAGTGTTTCTAAATTAAGTACACAAATATTGTACATTATCATCATGTTCTGTGGTGTAAATAGCCTGAAATAAGATCTGTCTTTTTTCAGAAATTTTATTCATAGTTTACTTGATTCAATTTCCATATTATACTGTCATTTTCATTCTCTATAATAAGTTAATGCTATGCTGGAACTATTTAAAGGGATTATAGTATCAGTAAATTTTAAATCGTGTTACTTGCCTAAGCTTATATTACTGAAATAATGATTGATAAGCACTTTTGTGAAATCATGTGAAATCAAGTGCATGAGTGGGCAAGAACTATCACCAGCACCAGCAACAAAATAGCCTTTAAAAGTTTAGTAACTGAAGAGTTTAAAAATTAAAAAAAGAGAGTTAAAAAACTGAAGAGCCACTTAGAGCTGTTGTGCTTTAGTGATTAGAGGAGGCAGAATCATATTACAGTAACTGAAGTGAAATCCTGGCTATGCAGAAAACGTTGGGAAAATTATGTTGCCTTCAAAAAGATGGGATTTCACTCCTGTGGCTTATTTCTTCTGAGTCTGCTGCTGACTCATGGAGCTTACTTGGTCAAGTCATTTAACCTTTTGTCCGATTTGCTTAAAAATTTTAACCAATCCCAGAAATTTTGTTCAAACCTGTGTCAGTGACTCATCTTTTGTCTCTAAAACACTTAAAGCTGATGCAATGAAAGATGATCTTTGTATGAAATGTCCCATAAAATCTCAATATCTTGATTTCTTCAAAATTGAAGTCAACAGCAAGAGAGAGATTTTTATGTTTGGTTTTATTGCCTTTTTTTTTTTCCCTCCAAAGGAAACATGCATTTTTCACAATAAAATTTGTTAGTATTTTGAGGAGATGCTGCACAAAATAACTATATTTAGCTCAGAAGGGAGATGTCCAAAAGGAGCTGATGCTATATTACAAAACTGTTAGGTAGGTAGGGAGAAATAGAATATTCTGAAATGCCTTTTTCCTTAGATCAAGGGATTGGAAGACAGCTACATACTAAAGTGATTGTATTCTCTATAGTTGGGAGCTATCCTGCTGAACTAAGTGCCACAGAACATCCATAAAGTAAAAAATTTATGCTCAAGTACCAAGTACAAGTACCAGCTATTTATATGGATAACAGGATATTCTTGGATACAAAAAAAGAAATAAAAATTTATAATTCTATGTGCCCTTGTACAGGAGTGAATAAGGCAGCTGTTACGCATTCAGGAGCTAGACAGAAGCTCAGAAACTTGTTTACAAATGTAAGCAATTAAGAGTTTAGGCTATCTTTAATGCTTTAGTATTCAGGACTGCCTTTTTTACCCTTCTGTGATCTATAGCATATATTTTCCATATCAAAAAATGATCTACTCAAGATCTTGTCATTTACTATGTTGTTAAAGAAGTTACACTGTGTTCTTTTTCCTGTATTTTTAGCACTAATCCTGTCATTCTGTCTAATACAGTGTGGCCTTTTCCAGTATTTACTTACCAGGTTAGTACTGATTAAAGTGCATTTATCTAAGCTACCAGCCTATGTTACTGAGCTATATTTTACAAAGATTTTTTGCATGTAATATTATCTATGCTGCATATATTTCTGATTGTAATTTCCATCCTGTGCAGCATTTTCTGCTTCTTGCTTGCTTTAAGAAATTATGAAGCTATTGTAATGAAACTGTGGTAATTTTTGCCACTGTAGGATTAGTCTGTAACAATTAGTAATAGTGTAATAACTTATTATCATAGCACAACAGAGAAAACATAGACTGTAATGATTTAATCTAGATAAGCTCTTAGAAAATAGCTAATGTGAGAGTGTTTCATTGAGAAGAACTTGCAAGAGACACAAAAAGGTTAGTGTTTGGACCCTTAGGGTGTGATATCTCAGTGTCATTTACTGGAGATACAATTGTGCCATAAACACTAAAACAACATATAAATATAAGCAAAATGAATCTGCTGTGAGTTACATAGATTTCATTATCCCTATTGTAGGGAAACCAGTGAGAGAATTTTTCAGAACTACATTCCAACCAAGAAAGTTAAATTAATCTTTGTGTCAGAGTTGGAACTCTGTTACTGAGTTTTCGGTGGGTATGACGCTGAAAACGGCAAAGGCAAACAGAAAGGCTAGTAGAAGCCTGTATTTAAAAACTGATGTTTCTTCATCTGAGAATGCAGCAGGTGTTAAGGGTGCATAAAGTTCACCCTGGAAATCTGGAAGATTTGAAACTAACTCCTGATGCATCCTTCATTAATTGGAGAAGATACGAAAAGGAAGGGAAAAGAAGGAAGTGATCACCATTGTTAGTATGGCTGAAGGTTCTTTGTCATAAGCAAGGATTTAAAACACGTTTTGAGACAAATATTTAAGAACATAAATATGTAAAATGGGATGGAATACAATTTACATTAGTCAAAGATAGAACAGGGATTCATGCTAGAGTAGGCTGATAGCTGTATTTAACAAAATAACTGCTTTTCTTGAAGAAAATTATAGTGTACCTTTTCTATCTGAACTTCAAGATAATGTCTTGGGGATATGGTGAAATTATGTAGCCTAAGTTAGAGACTTAGAGACTTGCAAGACTTGAAACAGTTACTTTTATAAGTCTCAAACAACTAAAGGGAAAAAAAGCTAAAAAGAGGAGTAATTTGCCTCCAGAGATATTATTATTAGAATTCCTTTAATACATTAGGATTCCTTTAATACATTAGGATTCCTTGGTGCTGACAATTATTTGCATTTTCATGTAGAAATTTATTTTATTAGAATAAAATTAACCAATGACACAAATGTGAGATAAATTCTCATTAGAGTCCTTCAATAATACCTGGAAACTCCTTGATTGCTCTAAGACAAGACTTGCCGTGAAATTAAGCAAAACAAGCATTTTAGGTACTGGTACATTTATATTGCTACTTTTTAAAAGGCTTAGCTTGTAGGCTAGGAGAACAAGAGCTGGGGAGACTTGAATGTATGAGTGCCTTGGCCATGACACAGAGAGACAGAGAGAGAGAGAGAAAAGAAAGGGAGAGAGAACAAGAGGAGCGAAACATCTCAGTATGCATGATGCAACGTATTTCCAGTTGGTAATGAAACTTTGATGGTTAGTAATAGGAAGGGTTAAAACTATTTGGAGTATTGTAGAGAGTATAAAAAAAAAAAGAAATGTTTGAACTGGTACAGGTAAACCGACCAGCTGCTTTGATAACTAGAGGAATGAAGAAGCTATTTTACATGACGTGACTGAAAGAGCTGGATTTAGCCTAGCAAAATAATAGCTGAGAAAAAGTATGATTGCTTTCTATAAATAAACAGGGGGCATGAGGAGGCTGAGTTATCTTTGCTAAAGGACAAGGTTACTTGGAACAAATTAATATAAACTAGCTATGAATGCTTTTATTCTGCAAATTCATAAAAAGGGTTTTGAGATGGAGCTCAAATGAGATGAATGGGATTATATGACATGATTACTTATGATAGCAGGGAATTGAATTCACTGACCCAGGATACCTCCTCTAGTTCTACAGCATGTGCTCGTACAAATCACAGTTCTGTTCTCGGACTGGTAGATCACCTATTTCTGTGATTAGTTGCGTCCTCTGCTGAGATCCTGTTCAAATTCAATTTTTGTTTCCAGCAGTGACACAGTCAGAGAGTTGGGTTTAGATTTTTCTTTTTTTTTTTCCTCTGCCATCCCTTCTCTTCTTCCTCCCTCCCCACCCTTTTTCTCTCTGCTCTTAATGTATGAGGGAAATAGTACTATGCTTCCACATTTCCCAGTATTTTTGGCAGAAAAACAGATCAAGGTGGGTGAAGGCAAAAAAGTATTTGAAAGGTAGGTGGTAAACTTTCTGAGCAGGCATGTATAAGTAGGTATGAACAACATCTACAACAGTTTTACAGCCACTGTAACACTATTTCAGTTATGAGCACTAATGTGCTCTTCCTGCTGCTGAGCATGTGCTGGGTCTGACTGTGGTATTGTCAGGCATGTTAGACAAATATCAAAGGAGTGTGAGAGCAGCAATGCAGAAAAATTCAAACTTGTGTTGCATTATGCCCTGTCAGTCACAGTGAATGTGGCCTGACACAGCATGGTATTTGTGCCCAGATGGTCTCAAGGGCTTAACATTCTTAAAAGGGAAGTTTCTTGTGAGCTAGGTTATTAAGAGCTTCATCTGAATAAGGAATGAAGGTTGTGGCCCTTTAGGAACAACAGATCCCAAGAGATTCCTGTGTCTTTGTCAATTTAAAAAGGTAGCAAGCCGTAGCATCGTACTTATTGTATAGCAGTATTTATATTAATAGCCACCACATAACAGCTGAAAAACATTCCTTTTCTATCTGGGCATGTCGCCTTAATACATTAGCAAAGGTTCAAGAACAGAAGATGACAGGCTTTCATAGAGAATCATGCTGTTAAAATAACATTCTCTCCTGTGCCATAGCTTCTGGCACTGGAATCCACCATCCTGTTGTAAATTGCTGAAATCAGTGTAGTATAGCATTAATATTATGCATTTAACCCTTTTGATACCATATTTAGAAGGAAGAGAAAAAACTTCACAGGAAAATACACATATACATGCACATATGCAGCATATTACAGACACATTTCAGAGCACAGACTTCAGATTTTCTTTAGAACTCTCATCACTTTTTCAAAATGATGACATTAATGATGATAGTTCTTTTCCTTTACAAGTGAAAGAAAAGTTAATTTGTATATTTAAATTTTGTAAAAATTTAAATTTGTATTTGAAAATTTTAAATTTTTGTAAAATTTTGTAAAATTTTAAATTTTTGTAAATTTGTATATTTAAATTTGTAATTTAAATTAATTTGTATATTTAAAATGTCATCTTTCAGAAACTCTGTCCACATCAATATATTAATTTCCATAATAGAAGAGTTTAATGGGGAAGAGGAGAAAGAACTCCTTAGCTGTTTTATTTTATATTGGTGACTATAACTCCTTTCACGATACCAGTCATAAATCACAGTTGTTCTCTGTTTAAAGCTATGCAACTTTTAGATTACATCTGTTATTGGGAAGCACAGTCTTTGTCCTTTTTTTTTTAGACATTTTGCTTTGCTGGTTCTTTATTCATAAGGAAATACATATAACTATAGATATGACTAAATGCAAAGAAGACAACTAGAATGGGCACAGATTTAACCAAGGCTTCTTGATTTGCAAGGATGACAAACTAATTGCACTGTCCATTTACAACTTACAGATAAATTTCTGAATTTCACTACAGCTGAAAGCAGAGTAAAACCAAACTGTGGCTAGGGACTTGGATCAATTATAGAAGGGTTTTGAACATTTGTTGAAAACAGGCAACACAGGTACTCTATCACAAAATTCTGGACCAAATCTGAGTTTCTTAACCTAATCACAACTCAGAGAAAAGTCTCTAATACTTTAACTTAATACTCGGATTTAATTGTTCCTGTTCAACTTCTTGAAAAAGGCCAGGACCTGGCCTTTTTCTGGAACATGTATGGTAAATGAAATCTTTATTCATTTTGTCTGCCCTGCATAAGTGCACTGTTCTGCAGCACAGCTCTTTAAGGTATAAAGCTTTCTCATAGCACATATTGGAGATCTGCAGCTACACTGGATAAGACTGCTTTAAATTCCACTTCTTTTCTGCCTTTCAAATGGCTATTTAATTTAAAATCTGTATTTTTGCAGCCCCCCATGGAATAGAAAGGATCCACGCTGATCTATGTCTATAGTTAAATTCAAAGGTGATAACATAGTAAAAAAGTTTATTAGATTTTCTACTCCTGTGACCAAATTCACTGGCAGAAATTCTGTTATATGCAGTTTGACCCGAAAGTATTCTTGGTATAATTCCATTAAATCTTGCTTTCTGTTTACATCAAATTCTTCTCTTATGTAGGGGGTCTTATTTGATATGGGATTTAATTTACAACATATGGGATAAGAGAACAGAGGTTGTTATAAGATACAATAGCTTAGATTTCCAAGACTGACATATTCATGCCTGAATATGTCTCATTTTCTTTCAGTGCACATACAGTGTGAAGAGACAGGAAAACTGAAAGAATGAACTTCTATACTGCAAAATTGTATTTAATATACAACCACCTCTAATAAAAGCTCAGCTAGTTTAAAATATTTTTTTTACTTTTGTTTACTTGGAAAAGCAGAGGGTTGTGCATATATATCTTCTTCCATACTTCCTTTGCTGAAGCAAGGACAGATAAATTTCTTTCCATGAAGCGAACTACCCACTATCAAAACACAGTACACAAACAGAAAGTATCACTTTGATTCATCCCTGGAAAATAATACCATGTCTTGCATTCTGCACCATCATGGGGGCATATGCCACTATTTCTGGAGGTGATGATAGGCTACTGAGCTTTCTAGGCTGCTTGGACTTCTGTTTCTCCTCTTCACACCAGCTCTATTTTTACCTATTCAGGACCTTATTTAAACACAGCAACCCCATTCCTTTGCAGACCATAAACTTCTGCAGTGTTTTTGCTGTCTCCTATTGCAATTCCAGTTACTGTTTGATTTCTGCTGATTTTGTTTTCTTGTTTGTTAGATCTTACTCCACCATCTTTTCAGTTCATTCCTAAATTACAAAGCTTGGGTGTCTGCTGCAGGGCTTGGGGATTTAGCTAAAGGCTGCCATTAGTGTTAATGGAAATTGTACTTAAATCTGTATTTGGCATAGAGAGTTTTTTCCCTTTTTTTTTTTTTTTGTGAGCGGTGATATGAGTGTGATTATTTTTAGTTTGATACTATATATTGAGAAAGAATAAAGACATTTCAATTACTTCATTTTAATACGGAGTAGAAGATATGCTAAGATGCCTATACATTCTGCTGTATTTGCCCGTCTTGTCATTTTAACTAGTAGAAAAAGTTTAGTTTCAACTTTTTCAGTTATTAATTACTGGTAGTGCTGGTTTATCCGACTGCAAGTCTTGAATAATGAAAGTCGCTATTCATGAAAGAAATACAGCACAAGCACTATGGAAGCATCAGCCGTGCTTTCATCCTCCTTCATACATGCATATTGTCTCACTCTGTCCCTCACCTTAGCCTAGAGGGATGTTCTAGTGAATAAATGGAGAGTTTCATCTCCATTATTATTTGGATTTTTTTTTTTGGCCCAGTTACTCAAAAGGGGACTTGTGATTTTTGCTGTGCCCAGTGATAACTGCACTGGAATCTGCTTCCTTATTTCACAAAGAACTGCCATTAGTTGGTAACAGCTGTTGGGTCCAGCTGAGATAGATTTGTAATAATATGCCAAAGTTTGAGGGATTTTCTAGTCTATTTTTGCATTTTTCAACCAAATAATTTCTCATAATTGTATTAATCTAATACTATGTGTACAGTCTGTGTTCTTTTCAGGACATTATTTCCAATCTAAGGTATTACGGGCTGAAGCTAGGTGCAGGTCATGCAGAAACTCTTACAGCTCTGTCTGACTTTGTCATGGAAGGTAGCGCTAATTGCGTTTGACCCCTACTTCTTTGGGGCAAATCTAAACTATCCTAGATCTAAATCCTGATTATTTTCTCTTTGTACGTTCAAAACAATCTGTGAAAATGAGAACTATGTTGAATTTTATAATTTTAAAATATTTTTTTTGTCTAATAGTATTGACAAATAGACCTCTTGAGATCTTCCAAAGCATTTTACCTCTGCCTTAATACAAACTTTTTTTTTTCTCAGATTCTCAGACCTGCTAGGTACTTAAAGCTAATTTGTCTGTCATTGTTGACAGTGAGACTTGGACTTGGCTATATGAATATGACTATGGCACCTTATTGTCAGAATATATGTCCAGAAGAAATACTGAATTCACATCCAGATCCACCTTTTCTACCTCCTGGGAGCCACAGTGGGCTATGGGAACCTGGCCAAGAAGAGCTGCAGTGGCTGATTATCTGTTCCCTGTGCAAAAAAGTGAGATTGGTCAGAATCAACTGAGAGATAACTGGTCCCAGATCAGTGGTAGGAAAATGCTTGTTTGCATGAACATGAAAATATCAGCCACATTCTTGAACCCAATTTACAATTAAAAAATCTAATGACAGCAATGCAATACAAAACTGTTTAATGTCATTGATTCAGGGTTTTTCATCAGAAAATACACACTGCTGGAAAATGCATACCAGTCAAGTACTGAACATCTAAAATCCTATTAGAAATCAAGCTACCTGTGGTTTCTCATAATCTCCAAAATACAACCTTCATTTTTCTGCCTTGGCTAGTTTGTCTATAGTATTTATCCACCCTACAGAAAATTTTAGTAACTTGTTCATGTTTACAGCATGCTTTTAAATGTAAAAAGGCATGTAAATCAAGTGTCACTGTGATGCATGCACTGCTAACAACGTGTAGTCTGAAAAACTTCCTGATCTTACTTAGAGCTTGCCTGCCATACCTATAAGCTTCATTAATTTTTGACAGTTCTTCCTGAGTCAAGATTTTCTTTTCTTTGTATAATCACAGTCTCTAAATAGTAGGTATAATAATTTGACATTTAGAAAACACTCAGATGTGAACACTGGTATGATTATGTGCTTGAAAATGGGGAATGTTGTTAAAATACTCAAACAAGTTTTCAAATGTAGTCCTGGCATTAGGTATCTCTACCTTTTTATTAAATATAACTAGGGAATTTTATTTTTCATGTCTATTATTCCCACTTGGGTTTTGACTCAATAATTACAGTGGGAGCTAATTGTAAATTTTATATTTAGGTTGTCTAGCAATTCCTTTACAAAGGATTACAGTGAGCTCTTCTTTCAGCAAATTTCATATCTGTCTTATTTACAGCAGACAGCTGATATTAGTCAAGAGATAGCCCCATGGCTTTTTCCCAAACAGTTCAGTTTCTGACTGGCTTGTAATACAAAGTGTTAGACATTGTAATTTTTGTTCTCTTTCTTATATAATCAGTATCATTGGACAGAGTACAGACTACATGTTTTCTGATCTATCAGAAGCTGCTGTTAATGTTCTGAGAACATTCTTCATTTTTGACAGTGGCTGTAATAGTTGGGGTAGGGATGAAAGCCAGAGCCTCAACATACATACATCCTTTCCTCCCCAGTAGTCCAAGAGGAGGCAGGTGTGCTCAACACCCCATCACTGAGACCAGGGACACACTTGAACCCTCTGCATAAACTCCACCACCTGACCTATGTCTTCATCCTGATCTGCTGACACTGTCAGTGAGGCAAACAAGATAGAAGCTCCTGCATGGCTCTAACAGTGGAACAGCTAAATTGCCTCTGTGGCCAAGAGCTGAGAGTAAATCTCAGTCAACAGGATTCATGGACTAGGAAGAAACAGGAAGAAGTAGTGCATCGTCCCCGCTAGGAGTTTCATGAGCCAAAGCCCAGATACTCACATCATTAGTCCCATCACCTGTTATGTGAAAAAAAGTGGGGAAAAAGAAATCTCTGTGGGGAAACAGTGCATTGTTACCAGAATTAATTTATAGACACGTATGTAGCATGCTTTGAGCAGTTCTTCATATGCAAAACATAAAATGCTTCAATGATTTTTGATGCATATATTGTTTACCCTGTAGAGAAATATTTTGAACTTGTCTTGAAATCAGTCTAGCATTGCTCTGGCAGAACAAAGTAGTTGCTAAGTAATACTGCTTATTCCCACTTGATAATTTCATCACTAGCCTGGCCACAAAAAAAAAATGGGTTACCCTGAGGGTGAGATGAGCCAGAGCCAACCGTTTATCAGAGGCCATCACTTGGCATCTGCTTACAATTGCTCTCAGATGGCAAATAGTTGTATGGAGACTGCTACGAGCCAGAAGGGTTTAGAACAATATCAAGTGCCTCCAAATTTTGCAAGTGCCGGAACTATATTAAAGCAACAAGTCAGGCATTATCATAGAGCAGAGATCATCAGAACGTAGGTCATCTGAGAACCTGCGATATGCAAAGTCTTTGTGGCAGCATTATGTTCAGTACAGATGTGAGGAGAATGTTGATTCTGCACCAGTACCCTTACTATTGATAGAAAAATATTGGAAGGAGCTTTGCAATCATTCACACAATTTGCTTTACCTACTATCATAAGCTTCAGGCCAGAAAATATGTTTTAAAGCCTAGTTTAACATGAAAAGTCAAACCAATTCTGGCAATAGGAGTAATATGGGATTTGCAAATAAGAGCAACCTCTTACTTGTGAATTTATTAAAGGAAACTCCCCATCTGACCTGCCATGTGAGCATAGGAAGTAGAAGTCTACCCACACTAGAAAGAACCACAGCTAATGTCCTCTCTAATGTCCTAATGTGGAAGTGAGAAAACGTTTGTTTTTAAACCCAAACATGACATAGATTTAACTGTGAAAGCATTTTTTCCATCTGTGTCAAGTGTGCACTTGAGAGACCATGCTGCTGCAAGGGACACAGAACAGTGCCAAGGAAAACAGGGCAAGGTACATCCACTCCTGCTCCCCTTCACAAGTGTTTTCCAGCAGCCAGTAGAAGGAAATGTTCCAAATCCTGAATTTTTCACCTAAACATGTGGATAGATATATACAAGACCAACAAAGCCCTTGAAGCAAATATAATACAATCAAGAAATTAATTTAATCTTTTCGAACCCCTGTAGGTAGTAACATTCTAGATAATCAGGACTCATCACAAGTTTTTGTTGTTTGTATGTAGAATTTGTCTATTCTCATTAGAGACCTTACTGAAGTACAATTTATTTTCTCTGTTTTTCCAAATTTTGCATTTGTCCTAATTATGGTTGTGCGGGGAAGTCTACTTGTAGATATTTGACGTGTAGCCATAACAGATGTTTCATGATGTGCAGCTCTTTTCATAGTCTTTGAGTCCTTGACCACTTTTTCATTCCTGATTCCTAAACTCACCATCTGCACTCTTATTGTAGTAAATGATCACTTACCAATGTTTAATAGTAATTTTACTAATGTCTTTGTTCAATTTATTACAAGTAAACATAGTCATTTATGTGGTGCCTACTTGCTGGCTATCCAGTACTCGTTTGATACTTAGTCTCTCCAAACCTAGACTTTTAATTATAAAGAAGCATTTGAAACAAGTGTTTTATTAAATCAGTAGGTCAAGAGAACCTTTGCACATTTGACCGACAGCAGGGAAGTGTCTGCTAGATACTATTATAGTTAGAACTGAAATCAAGTCAGACCAAATTTAATGAACTGGCCTAGCTGCATGTCAAGACTTTTATAGGTTTTCTAATGTTCATTTTTTCTTGACTATGTATTTTCTGATTTTCTGTTGGACTGGAGATCATTGCTTAATGTTTCTACTATACTTGGGAGATGAAAAGTCATTTAAACTGTTAAGTGTTAAATGCTCTTGTTATCTCCTATCAGTAGAGCCTGGACATCCTTAAATGCATTTTTTTAGCAGAGAGAACCTCTTGCAAGCAAAATGGATTTATTTCCTATGCTATTTTTGTTGATGCTGTTTTGGAAAAGTATTAGCACACTAAAGGAAATGAAAAGCTCACAAATCTAAGAGGAACTTGGAGCTGCTGAGACCCAGTTATTTTGATGAGGGAGAAAAAAACGCTTAGAAATTCTGTTTGAACAATCAAAAATCAAAGAAATATTAATTTTTCAACCAAATGCAGTTATTTAAAATATCTGAATGCCATTTACTTCATTTAAGTCACAGAAGGGAGAGAACATCAGTCAGAAGCCAGTCCACACTTGCTGAAATCCGCAGAAACCTCCTGGAGGGGATTGTGCTTCACCTTGGGGAGCGCAGAGATGATGGAAAAAGAATGTAGAACAAATCTGCAGTAGAGAAAAAGAGAAAGAAAATATGGAAGTACAGATGTGTGCATGTGAACTTAGATCATTGTTACAGAATAGAGAAAAAAACATCCGGTACATGGTTCCACTAGGGGTTCCACTAGGGTTCTTCCTCAGCATTACACTGGTAGCAATGAGATCTTTGTTAAGATAGAGGTGTCGGTGTGGGCACTGATGTTTTTAGAACAATGTGAGAATGAAAGTAAAAAAATAGCAATGCCTGGAATGAGTTAAAGTTCTGGCTGACATTCATTAGCAAAACTGATGTAACATGCAGGGGTGTTTTTATCTCTGCTTCAAATTAAATCAAACCATGGCTGCTAGATTTTACACAGTGCATGATGGTGCACTGCATCACCAGATGAAACTTTAGGATAAATTTTCATTTTGGAAAGTGAATTAGACACTTAAATATCCCATGAAACTGATAGAGCCCATTATCTTGTTTGTTATTCAGGTCTTTAAAAAATCCCTTGACACAGCAATAATTGCTTGCCTGAATCAACTGAATTTATGTAAAACAAAGTTTCAACTACTTTCTTGAAAATGTTTCTCTCAAGCCTATTACATTAAATGTCATTCAGAACAGTCCCAGGAAACTTGGAAAAAATTGCCTTTTTGTTTTTTTTTCCTAATGTACTGAAACTACTCTCTTGCTGTTTTATGTCCTTGTCATTCCACAAAGTATTAACTGTGTTTTTCTACTGAGATGCCATTGTTAGCAATATATCTATTGCATAAACTGCAGAGCTGCATATCTTGAATTATAAAGGGGGATGGAGAAATCAAATAAAGTGATTGACATTCCATGCATTTAACAGAATATAGCACTGTAAGTGAAGATGTTTGGTCCAGCTCTCCAGTCTCATTGACCTCAGTAATTCTCTCTCTATTGACGGGCATAAAAATTCTTTCAAGGACGCACCCAAGGTCAAATCATGGGAACTTGGAAATGGGAAACTTTAAAAAATACTTCTGAAGCTAAAGCAAAGGGCCAACTGAAACTAATGGGAAATTTTCCATTCACTTCAAAAGCAGTGGAATGGAATCGGAGCCATGAAACTTCATATATGGGAAAGGAATCCATAACTGATTTTGTACTAGTTTCTCAAAATTGTACTTTTATTATAGCATATATTCTACCAATTTTAATAATTTCTGACTTGTCTTGAAATAAAGCATATAGTCTTGCATCCTAGTACAAATAAACCTATCTGTATCTCAAAAATACAAAATATGAGAAATAGAGCATTATAGAACTTCAATATTCAAAATTAAGCAATGAAATAGCTATCACTCACAGTAAAGTCTTTTTTATACTCCACTAACAACACCAATACTAATTTCATTGAGAAAGCATACAGGACTTGATGTTTTTCTGACTTATTAGCATATGATGTTGGAAAGAAAGTTACAGTGGGATGTTTTTTGTTTGTTTTTTAAGAAAGGAAGAAGATTCACAAACTTCATTATCAGACTGTGGCATCAGTTCTAAAATATTTCTTCACAAATCTTAGATGCATTTAGAAACAAACCTGGGGGGGAAAAAAAGAAGAAAAAAACCCACCGTAATTTCTTAGTCAGACTTTAGTTTGAAATGTCAAAATACTGTGCAGGATGTTCTGAAGAAGACAAGCATAATAAAATGGCTCATTTTCATCAATGGAGAATTTGGCCCTAGAAGCAGAAATTCCTGAAAATGGGAGAGATGCATTTGCATTCTTTTTTCCTTGTAGTTTGGGGCAGATTTACGTGAGTCTTGAGAAGGCTTTGAAAAGTGAATTGTAAACTGTTGTGTTGAGTTTGTCTTATGTATCTATGAACATTTCCACCAGAAAATCAGTGCTAGGAATTCTAAGGACTCAACATGAAACCAAAAGCTCTCCACATGACTGTGACCAACTACAATTAATGACACTTTCAAAAGTAAGGCATCTCATATCTGTAATTTGCAGAATATTTTATTGTACAATTCCAAATAAATTTTATCTTTTTAGATATTTCTATTTTTATATTATTATATTATCATATTATTTTAGTCAAAAGCACTCCAAATAGAATAAGAGGGGATGTTTTCAGTTCACTATTGCAATTTCTTTTTTTCAGTTTGAGGACTAAGATGACTCATTCAATCCAATGAATAGTTAAAGGAGTTGCAAAAAGTGCTGAAAGACACAAAGATTATTTAAATTGGGCACATAGTTGTCTGCGTGATATTACTGAATCAAGAGATTGGGGTAATCTGCTGGCATTAGCAACACTGGGTTTATTATTTTGCTCCTGTAGTAAAATAACTGCCATGAATTCTACCATCTCTCATTCAGGTCACATAAAAACCTGGATGCTGTAAAATATAGGCGCTTTAATTCATGTGGGTCTTAATATTCCAAATTTATGTTTCCAAGTTTATATTTCTTTTGCTTTTTTCTGGGCATATTTGGCATAGTATGTGCAACTATTCCTTCCGGTTTTCACTCTGCATTGTCATTCAAAAGCCAAAAGGACAGATTCCCTCTGCAATTCAGAAAAGGCAGACTCGCAACTTCGCAGCATTTCAAAGGCCTTTTGTCACCCACTGTCAGAGAGAACAAGGTAAAACCAGCATGGTCACTTTAATAGTTGGTACTTAAAACAAAGATGGATTTGAATAGTTGCTGTGGCTTTCTGCAGTGTGTATTTGTGCTGTTCTGTCACAAAACACAGTAGTTTCCAAGCTTTCTTAACCACAGCATCAGGGGAGGTTGTGTACTTGTTTCCCTGTAACCTTGTAAATCATACTCTCCATTTACATGCTTTCAAGAAACAAAAGAATTTCTGCAAGTGCTTTCATTAAATCGAGTTCCCCACTGTGACACCAGTCTTCTTCCCTCTACTTGCATTGAATGACTGTCTGAGGTTGGTAGTAAAGGCTCAAGGGAGAAAACCAAACCAAAATAACAAAGCTGGAACAGTCAAACCTCAGCCATTAAGGGCCATGTCTTCAAAGCTGTGTGTCTAAGCACAGAGGACATGTGGTTTCATTGATTGAATGCAGACTGAGAGACAGGAACTTGTAACTTTTAATTTTACTTGTGCTTCCGTCTCAATTTGCATCCCTTAAGCAACTTTATTTAACTCTGAAGAAGATCTAGCATTGTCTTTTGTAGAGTCACAACACCAATCCCAACAGCCAAGGAAGATTTAAGACACACTTTGAGTTGTCCTCATTCTAGTCAGCTCCAAGGGGGCAAGAAGGTGTCCTGAAGTAAGCTCAGAATACCCCCGAGCTAGTACACTCACGTATGATCCTAAAGGCTTTGACCTTACTCTCTTATATCCCATATGCTGGGTCTTACCCTGTATTTCATGGAAAACTCTGAGCTGGTTTTGATGTTGGCTGTGCCAGAGCAATTTCATCTGAGAGTAAAGGTTTTCTACAGTGCCTATATTCTACCACAAAGCTGTATGCAGTTTACAGCTGAACCCAAAACACAGATCCCCTATGTCTCAATTTCTCAATTCAAACTGAAAAATAGAAATGCTTTTCAAATTCCAGGAGGATACTAACGATGCTTGTCATGCCATGATTTTGCCAGGGAACATTAGCTAACCCTGGGAACAAAAGCAACTGAAGCGCGAGACCTTATCTCCCAGGAGAAAATGGGAAGGGCCATGAAAGGATTTGCAGCAGGAAGAACAAGCCATACATCGGCTCCTAGCCAAGGTATTACCTTTCAGTGACAGGGCTGCCTGTGATAGCAGGGGTTTGGACTCCATGACCCAGGAGGTCAGTCTCTGGCCCATGTTCCCATAACATACAAATGAACCAGGGAATTAGCTCAACTCCTACTGACAGCCATCTGGTCAGCAACATAGTCAGTGCTGCTGTTCCAGGACAGAGCTCTCAACTACCAAACTGACATGAGTAAATGAGAGCTAGGGCAAATATAATTAACTGTATCTGGTATTAGCAAAAAATACCTTCACAAAACTAGCATATGAGGCCTGAACTTTTGATTCCTCTTTTTGAGGATGAAAATCCAAAACCTTACAAGTTTCAAAATAAGTCGGAGAAAAGGAAAATGTCATCTATTTCTACCATGACATTGGCTCAGTGAAGCCTGAGGTGCTGCTACAAACCCAGTTTCTTTGCAGTGAACACAAGCAGCAGAGAATACTTTGTCTTGTTTATTTTTATTACCTTTGTAGTGAGATATCTGGGACAGCCTACCCACACAGTTTGATGAAGAATGTGGTTTTTAGGTGCTTGGCTTCATTTTACCTTCTATTATGCTCAGAAGAGATAGAGTTGTCATAAATATTCAAGTAGGAAGCCAGATAGGATAATTGAATTAATCAGTCATATTTACTTAATGCTCATGTTGAGTTTAAGGAACACATCCACTGGTATTATGCCTGATTATATGTTTTGACTTGAAACCTGATTTGACTCTGAATCTTAAGATACTTGGCATTTCTTTTATGTCTTCTTCTCCTGGAACCTGTGGGTCCAGAACTACTTAAGCTTGCCTTCACTGAGATGTAAAACTTTGTCATTATAGGTATGTGAATAAGACTTGACAATGTGAATACTAATAAATGTTCAGGCCACCGCATCATTTCTTAGAAAAATTAATTACTTCATCAATAAACAGCACCATTTAGAGTTTATCAGGGTGTAGGGATATATATTAAGAGAATGGTCTCATTTTCGGTCCTGTCTTCCTATCCTGCTTCTAACTGTAAGGTAGTTTTCATCCAAAGAGCTTGTCACAGAAAAATCAGTGTCTACCAATAAGAGAGACTGAAGAGTGAAGGTTTTTCTCCTGTCTTGTGAAGTGACACTTGTGTCTTCAAGCTCTCCTTTTAGATGTATGCCTGACTGCTCCTGGCTAAGTAATTAATCAAAGATTTGGTGTCAAGAAGGAGAAACTGTCATACATGTATTGCCTCCTCTTCACACCATTCAGACTCTACTTCTCTTATGGAATAGCCTTAAGTTGCCACCTCATTTTTCACCATACTCATCACCAATTCTAATGACTGATGGCTGGACACTACTGTCCTAGTCTGGATTAGAAAGGATGATCAGAAAGTGAATAATGATGTGTATAATGGCAAGTATGACTGTGCCCAGCAGATTCCGGGATATAATTATGCTTTAGGAATAAAGCGATGTTTGAACTTTCATGGCTGTGGTGACACTAAGATCATGTTCACTATGTCCTGCAGTAGCTTATGGAAGAGCTGAGCTGACTCTCTCAGAGAGAGGCTGCAGATACAACATGGAAGTTAATTTCTTTTCTGTGATCACAAATTTGTAACTGCATTTTTTTTAAGGAAGAAGAAAAGAAGCAAGCTTTGTTTGGTGTTACCAGGCATTTACTAACTGCCAGTACCAAAGCTGTCAAAAGACTATCTCTGGATTTTATTTTATTTAGTTTTGGGACATTCAAACATAAGAAAAATAGTGATTACTTAGAAAATAGACTGTTAAAATTGTGATTGTTATTACTTAAGTTAACAATGGAAGAGAAGAGTGGAAGGTTTTGAAGTGGTCATTCACCAAAAGGAGAGAAGGATTGATCAGGATGGATGCTGAGGTATTAAGGGTGGTGGTGGTGGAATGAAATTGAGTGCAGAATCAGAAGCAGCAAAGGTGTGGTTATCCTCTGTCTTTGCCTCTTTTTGCCACTATATTTGTTCTCAAATTTTATTTGTGTTAAGTGTCTACTTTAGAAAGGGAGATGTTTTTGCTAAACTGTTGTTACATTGAAGCACAAGCAAAGTTACAGATTCTGTAGCTCAGTGGAAGATGAGGATCTTTCTAAATATCTTACCTCAAAGGAGGTGAAGTGAGCTAGTGAGCAAGTCGTCTTTCAAAGGACTCTGTTTGACAATCTTCCCAGCAGTCAAAAAGAAAACGACATAACCTAGAAAGTTCACAGACTTTATAGAGACTTTATATAGAAGCTGGTCTAATGACCTCTTTCACCAAAGTTTGTGCAGGAGACTGAGAAGAAAGATCCCATCTATATCAAACAAAGAATACAAACAGAAATGAAAAAAAAAAAGATCTTTATGCAAAAATTAGATAAAAATTTCAGGTATATTCTAACTGAAACACTAGATTCAAAACAGTTTAAGCTTCAAGGCAGTGCAATTCTATATACAGACATTGTGGCTTGGGTTTTTCTCTACAGAAAAGGTTCAGAGGTCATTGAAGGAAAAAGCCCAAAGCATGATGATATGTTTCAGTTCATTCTGCGGTCACTACTTCACCATATAAAGTTTCCAGTCCTCTAAAGCTAAAGCAGAACATTTCTATTTAGGGAACTAGAACTTATTGTAGCCCTGGACACACATTTCTGCACAATCAATTTTATTTTTGTACTAACCTTAAAACTCATGGCCTCAGAAGCAGAATAGACCAGTTAAGTCTCCCTTTTTCTTTTTGTTCCATCTGGAAATCTCTGGAGTAAATAATAATTGTTTGGCAATACATTATTTGGTCAGTTGGGTTTAGTATTATTTTTATGGTCATTAGCAACTATTCATAGTTTCAAAATGCAGAATTTGAGCAGTGTCAATGGCTTTTAAGCCATCACGTACATTACAGGATGGCACCATATCTGATTTCTGGCTCAAATACTCTGCAAGTGTAATGGGCAGGTCCATGCTGCTGCATTTCTGTTCTTGTTCTCAGTCCTGAGTTCTGACTGTAAGATGTGACTAACTGAAATACAAGAAATTCTCAGATGGCACAGACCAATGGTCCATCTAGATCAGTG
Source organism: Sclerurus mexicanus (assembly GCA_013396755.1). Taxonomy (NCBI): domain Eukaryota; kingdom Metazoa; phylum Chordata; class Aves; order Passeriformes; family Furnariidae; genus Sclerurus; species Sclerurus mexicanus. The sequence goes on along the minus strand of VWZF01000357.1, from coordinate 307,366 downwards.
TTTTGTCCCCAGCAAAGACAAGAAATTGTTGGAATTGCTTTTGCCATCCAGTTTCCCACTGTATGCAGCCAGCAGTGCCTGAAATGGTGGAACTAGACGTATTAGAGGGTACATCCCTTTCCCTTTTCTTTAATGGAACTGCTTAAAGATCAGTAAATTGTGGAATCCTTTCTGCAGAAATTTTCACTTCACTGTCTTCTGTTCAAAGGAATACTTCTTGTTATCTGTTTTAAACAGGTATCTTATTAATTTTAATGAATCTCAGTGTCTCTTGGTATTAAAAATTTGATTTTTTTTCAAGAATTTTCCTAATTCAATGCTCTTGTTGGGTGGTGGGAGTCAGGAGCTTCCCAGGTGAAGACTGGGATTTGCACTTAATTTGCCACAGGTACCTATGCAAATCACCTTAAATTTTCTTTCCTTACAGTGTAGCTCAATGATTTGTGGGAATTGAACTCGGAAAGTGACCAAACAGCCAAAGTGAATGTATTTAAACATTCAGTGCTCAGTTGTTATCTGTGTTTTTAAAGTAGTTGGTTATTAAAAAAATAATGAACACTATTGCTTTGGCAAACTGTCCTCCTTTATATATGGCCTAAGCAGAAAATTTAAATAAATTCTTTTTCGCAAAGAGGGTTAGTGCTTGAAATATTTACAGTGAATATGGAAACAGATTTTTTTTTTTGCTCTTGAATTTAAGAGTGTTTTCTTCTTCAGTGTAACAGAGGAGGGCAATATCTCCCAAGTGATTAAAAAACCTTGAAGACAGGTGTTGCCAAGGTGGCTTAGTTTGAGCGTGTGTTCGGAAGGAGCATGTGGAAGCATCTCTCAGGATCTATGGTATTTGGAAATGCAGTTTATTTTGACTGAACTATCAAGGAAAGAATTTCTAAAATAATACTTTATAGTAAACAAACTTGACTGCTATGGTCTGAGCTCATTTGAGCTCATATGAGTGAGTCTTATCCATTGGAATAACAGCATCTGTTACATTTTTTTATCCTTTACTACTTCACATCACTTTTTGAATTAAAGTCAGCTATTTACTATAGTGGGTCAGAGATGCCTAGATAGATTTGGAAGTCTGAAACATTCTTGCCAAATCCAAACTGAAGGTATATGGGAGTGGGGTGGTGCTGATGGTGGGTAGAAGGCTCAGACGACTTCCCCCCTTCATATTTATTCTAATCCTCAATTGTCACTTTGTCGTCTAATCTGTATTCTGCAAAACACAACACAGATGCAGTAGCCCAAACAGAGGTGGAGTGAAAGGGAATTTGCACTGTAAAAAAATTTCTTTGGTGCAAGAAAGCAACAGTGCAGTTACTCAAGTTTATAAAATCCTTTTTCCAGACTGCTTATAGGCTCTGCTGCCATTTATCTGTCCATAAAGCAGAGGATTTTGATATTTTTCCTCATCTGCTCCATGAGGATCTTGCACATCTGCATGTATGTATCCAGTATGAAGTGAAACAGGAAGGTGCAAGCCTATGCCTGCTGTTACGTATGTATGCAAGAGGAATATTTCCAGGGCCATGAAAGCTGATTTGCTTTCTAGTTCCCTTATTTTATAGCCCCCTGTGCAAAAGGGGGCTACGTCAGAATAGATGGGCAGAGATAAAATTGCTGAAAATAACATGGATTGCGCGTTATGGAAGCAAACTGCAGCAGTGGGTTGCAACAACTATAGCAAAGCAAAGCAAAGAACTGTGTCTTTAGTATCTAAATTTTGGTGTAGACATATATCAAGATCCAAGATTTCCCATGCTTAGAAAGATATGTGTATTAGGGGCCTACCTCAGTTTTTAGTCCAATGAAAAACCCATCATCAAACCTCCAAATCCCTTAGCAGGTCTTTATATGAGGTTCATTTAAAGTACCCAGAGGTCTACATAGAAAACATGAGTGTCTTCTTATTTGATTCATGCCATGACCTGAATAGATGGAGTGCTCTGAAAACAGAAGAAAACAATAATTGCAATTTTGAGCAGACATATTTTGCTGCCTCTAGAATATCTTTAAACTCTCTCTCTTTTTTTTTTTTTTTTTTTTATAATATATTTCTCCCTCTGGCCCTCTCTTGCGTTTTCTTGTGCACTGCCTCTCTGCCTTCCGGAACTCATTTGAGATGTCTAGTTTTGTATAAGCACAAAATGCTGATAAGAACAGTGTTGTGATTCCTTGGAGTAACAACTGTGCTGAAAAGTAGCACAAGAACACATATTGATAAAGACTCCATTGCCTGAAATGATTTGGCATTTGTCAGATGGAATGTGGTTTAGGGCTGAAGGCCAGCTCCAGGCTTCTGCACCCCTTAGAAACCACTTAAAAGCTATTAAGAGAGTTTAAGTGACACCTGAGTCTCTTGTTGGCTGTCTGCACGTGGCTAAAGATCACCCACTGAGAAGTATTAATGGTAAAGGACTATGGTTTTTGCTCTACTATTGTTAGGAGTCTTTGTGGGCCTCCTGGCATTTTGATCTCACTGATGCAGCCACACACAGACCCCAAAGGAAAAGGGGAGAAGTGGAAAAACAAAGCAGATTGCTTTCTGTGCTCTCTTCCTTCTTTGTCAGGATTCATTCAACATGAAGGCTTTAAACTTCATAAGTGAAAGAAGCTTAGGTGAGATCTTTAAAAAATGTTTTAGAGCAGTTATTGAGAAAATTTAATGACAGAAACTTCAAGACAGAGTACCAGGGGTTTAATGTACTCTGAACTGTTTCTTCATAAACACACAATGATGGCAGGCTCTTTCTCTTCTATGTACTTTGTACATTGCGGAGAAAATTAGACCTATTGTTGTTCCTGTATCCTCTTTCCTCTATTCATGGTAAGAAGACTTGTGATTCTATATATCTTGAAACTATTCACACAGAATATTCTGTCCTACAGTCATCAGCATGGGGCAGAAGAAAAATTGGCTGGAGCAGCACGTTTCCAGCTTCTGGAAAATGATGTCCATTTGGCTCTGCTTTGTCTTTGAGCTCCCTCTGTGTTGGCAGCATCTCTGCTCCTTCAAGTTAAAAACATAGCAGAAGGAAGACTGAGAAGTGACTTTAATCACAACCATGGATGTAAACACCATTTCTTTTTCTGCTCTGTCTCTTCTTCCCTAGGGAACTGAGTTGCTGCCAGAAATTGAAGGCAGCTAGTAGTTTCTTGGTTGGCATAAACTGTTGCAGCCGGTGTTTACTCCGTCCTGCAAGAACAGTGCTCTTGCTGGCTAACACCACCTTTATGTATTATTTGGTGATCCCTTAAGATTTTTCATGAGCTTCTTTTGGTTTTAATTCCACATCTGAGAATCACTGGGTTAGAAATGTCTATTTACTATTTCTACCTTGCTCTTATTTCTACTTGTACCTAAAACTGAAGCTGCCCCATGTTAAGTTCCATGCAGTCCCATGCAGCCTTCTTTTCTCAAAGAACTTTCAAGTTAAATGGGAACTCTGAATGACTGTTGGGGAAAGGTAGTAATGTATCCTTTATCTAAAGAACAACCAAACCAGAGCGAAGTGACAAAAAGTTTGCTCTCTGTCAGAATCAGGACCTGGGTATTCACATCCCCATTGCTGCAAAGAAATTCTTTGATTCCACCACCTGTCATGTTTTCTTCAGTCCTTTTAATCCTTAGGTGTGTACATTCCTAGGATATGTGCTTGACCATCAATACAGAAAAGGGACAACAGGACCCTCTCACTGAAAATAATTATTATCACACATACTGGAATCCTGAATGAAAATTAGCAAAAAGTAAATGGCAGAACCAAACAAAAGTAACTGAGGAAAAAAATTTGTTAATGGTCTGTATCCTTGGAAAATTGTTCTCTCCTGCTGCCTCTGGTGTTTCTTTCCTCTCTGTACTCTTAAAAGAAAAATCACTGGTTTTACTGGTGTCCAGATAAACCCTGGATTTTGAAAGAATGCAGCCACATGATGGATGTTTTTGTATTGCTATGAAATAGTTGCAGCTATATCTTTAGTGTTCTATATTGCTGATTTTTTTTTTTATTCTGATGATCTGTGGGAGCACAAGCTGTTTCCTGTATGAAGGATATGCTCTGTCATATCTGCAGTAGTGAGATTATTGCACTTTTCCCACCTATGCATACACAAAAGTGTAATTGTATCGCTGGGAAAAGATAACAAATCCAGATCCCCAGACTCTTGTCAGGCAGTGTTGATGTTGAGATATTGTACAGTTGATAAATAATTCAGCTATTTAGCTGAACAGGGATTTCAGAGGCTTAGCAGTACATTCTTCATCCATCATTTTAATATCTGTCCTCTTTTCTGTTAACTGGCTATCTGATGGCAATGATTAAAAAATTTTGTTTGATAACCTTCTCTTTGCCTGTTACAGGGGCTGTGTCATATAAGCAAGATTTGTTTTACATCTGGGGAACATCTTTTGTTCACTGGCCCCTTATGTGACTACACCACACATGACAGGTTCTCTGAGGCAGTTACGAGTGCAAACAACTTTATTAATCTTTCTTGATAGCTCCTTAGCAGTGTTTATGGAGTAGCTCTTAGTGCTGTGAGGGAGCAGCATGCTAAGTAATATTAAAAGAGGAAGGAGAGATCTCCATCTGCCTTTGTCGGAAAGATGAATGCATGATGACACTTTCAATTTTATTTATATCAAGGTGCCTAAGAAGTTGAGGGGCAGGTAGTGTCATATTTTCTCTCCAGGCCATATGCTACAAATATGAAAGATAAGAATATGGCAGCCCACGCTCATTTGCCTATGATCCTAAACGAATGATACCCCACAAGGAAATGTGACACGGTGCAGAATCTCATCGATGATGTAGCGCCATGCAACACGTTTAAAATGTGTCAAGATGTTGTCTCCACAGAAGCAGTGTTTAGTCACTTAGGTCACTAAAAGCAGCTTTTTCAAATTCTCCACAGACATTTTGCCAGGCTGCCCACGTATCTCTAGATAAAAGCAAACTGTTTGCTTCACAGTGTAGAATAATTTATAGGTAGGGACCAATTTGCTTGCAAAGAAACAGCAGGTTGCCATCATTTTTTCTTAGTATAAAATGCATTATGCTAAGTGCAGTACAGAACATATGTGTTCCAAAAGGGGAATTATTTTAAATTAGTTTAGTATTATTGGTTTTTCTCAAACAGTTGCATCCAGTTTTCTCAAGGAAAGCTGTAAGCCCTCTGGAAAAGGGTCAAGAAGGCAAAGAAAGAATATATTTCCTTTTCTTTCATTGTGTTAAGCGCAGCTGTCCAGAGGCAGATAATGCCACAAAAACTTAAATGAGTTTAAAATGTGGAATGTAAACACTATTTTACAAATCATTTCATGAAATGGAATTGTGTCCAAACTTGCCTTTTTGGGTAAAAAATTCAGATTTTTATTCTTCCTCCATCCTTTTTTCTCCCTCTGTCTCTGATCGCAAATGATCAGAAAGCATTGGACTTGAGGCACATTTCCTATTGAAAACATTATCAAAACTGACAAATCTCCTTGCAAGGTTTTGGCTTCAATGAAATTATATATTTTAATGGAAATGTATTTTGTTGAAATGTTCCAGATAGGTGCTCATGTGAGATTCTTTTCATCTGCCATTTCCAGCTTTCTCAATCCAACTTTACATCATCACCCAGTACATTGCTAAGTTTATGGAGCCCTAGATGAGATCCATCAAAACTATTTCACCTAAGATATGAGATCAGTTCTTTGGGGCTGAAACACTAGAGAATTGACTCACTGCCATACTAAATAGATCATTCTCACTTTTTGACAAATTTAAGTTTTGAACACTGCAGCATTAGACTGGTGAAAAATTAGACTAGGCCTTGGGGGAAGGTTAATAAAGACACCAATAGCCCTTTGCTAGTAGGTGCAATAATCCATTTAATATGAGTCCTTGAGGTGATCATCTGTTCCTCTTTGCCCACTGGAGTGAAAATATCATGATGCTTACCATCTGGAGTAAATTTTTACCGATCAGCAATTTTAAAATGAAAGCAGAGATATTTCCTTATAAACAGATGCTTTGGCTATCAGTGACTTTGGGCTGCCTTGAAGTCCTGCACAACTCAGAAGTTCACGTTAGTTAAAAACCCGGAGTTCTGTACATTTTCTTCTCCCATGTGTTCTGTGAGGGACTCCTGTCTGCTTGTGCACAGGCAGTTAAAGACTTTGCTTCTTAATTTGCCATGTGTCCTCATTACCTTTTACTCTTAACAGTTTCCTACATTAGAATTCAGGACTCCACAGGCAGGATGTCCTTAGTGGCAGTTTTCCATTTCTAGAAGTCTCCTCCTGGTTCTGCCAGAAGCCGAAACTATCAGTAGCATAGATTGATGCAAGATTAATCCATGCAGAAAATCATTTAGATTGGACGGGGGGGTATGACAAACCAAAAGATAAATTTGGATGGATATGTTTTCCATTAGATGTTCTACAGTATTTAATTTTTTTTTATTACTAAATATAGTCTTATTTTTAAGGCTATTTAATGGCAAAATTTGCATTGACCTATATGGCATTTGTGTGCATGAGGAAGGATGATTTTTTTTTTTTTGCCACAGACTGGAAACACAGACGTTTCTAGGATGAGAGGCTTGTTAATTGTCACAGGTAATGCAGTCTCAATGAAGTTGTGCAACATTAAGTTTTGAGAATAGCTTCCTTCTGTTATAAATCAATATCTGTTAAACACAGGAATGAAGATAATGTTCGTCTAGGCAGTCAGTATTCTTCAGACCTGAACTTTGGCACTTCAACGCCCAGTTATGGAGAGTCTGAAGAACTGAGCAGGGTGTGTGGCACAGCACAGTTGCTGGCAGGATGACTGGCAGCCTTGAATTCATGGCCCCACCTGAGGCATTAATGTTATTGATCCTGTAGCTATTTCAGCCCTGCTTCCTGGAGTATAGTGGCCAATCTAGTGATTGCGTTGTGTAGTATGTGCTCTCTTTTGACCTGTTACTGGTTCCTGTTAATCTGTACAAGGAGAAAAGTCTACTCTGCCTGAGCTTTTTTCCCAACAAACCTATCTTTTTTCCATTACTAGCTCTCTTTTTCCCCCTCTTTCTTGCATGCCTCCTCATGCCTGTGAAATAATTGCACTCTGCAGTAACCTGCAAGTAAAAATGTCTTGAACCATGAAACACATAAAATTCAAGCTGGTTATAATGCTTTTATAAGAACATAGAAGTATTATTTTTCCCAACAGCAAAGTGCTATACTACTCAGTTTGTCAGGCATCAAAGTCAGCAATCACGGACATCTGTGAGGAAGAAGTGGGTGCATGTGTGTGTGGACAGACAGAGTGGGAAGAAAACGAGTCCCACATCTATTTAACCTATTTGTTATTCAAGGAGAGAAAGTTTTCTGCTGTCTTAGCTCCCCCTCCTGGCAGTCGGGAATTGGGCTCTATCAGATTCCTGTTGAACCTGTACACTACCCAAATTTGCAAAGACAAAGCTTTTGTGGATTATAATATCATGTCTTTTAAAAAGGGATTTCCTGAAGCCTGCATCCTTCTGGGTAATTTGCCTGCATAATAATTTGCAGGAACATAGCTAGAAGAGATATAAAAGGCTTGGAGGAGCTGAAGGTTACAAAACAAGGAGCAGAAGGATGGTAAATGATGTCTTTACACCCATTGTGACAATATGAACCACTGTAAGCTTTCTCCTGTCTCCACCAAGGTAGATCCAAATCAATTTCATTTGCCTCCTTAGGCTGCCTGATCTGATCTTTTGAGAATAATTGTAAGTGCAAATTGGAGGCAAAACCAGAAACGTCCTGATTGGAGCAGAAAAAAAGCACAGGAGTTTATTTGTATATTTTTGCCGAATCATTTTGCTAACAATACTGCAAAGGCAATAATGTCTTTCTCTGCCATAATCTGTCCTTGTAGACTTCATTGTGTCTATAACACTGTACAGAGATGCTTTAAGATTTCCTTCCTGTACTAGGAATTGATCATTATCGTGTCATCAATTTTCACTTCAGATGAGGGCACCAAGGATGGTTTCTTTTCCTCTTCACCTCTTATTCTTCCTCCTTACCTCTTCTTCTTACATAATACATACCCATAACTATGAAGCAAACAGAGTAGCAGGCATGCAAAAGATCTTCCTGTAAAAGCATTTTAATTCCTTTGGGTCATTTTCCCCATGCCTTTGATGCACAGATTATTGACTCATATTAAAATTTGAACGCGAATTTCAAACCCAAGCAACTCATAAACATATACTGTAAACCATCACTTACAGCTCATAATCTTAAAGCTCTTAATTAAAAAAAAACAAACACAACCCAAACAAACAAAAACAAACAAAAAACCCCAAAAACAAACAAAAAAAACCCAAAAAAAACCCAAAAAAACCCAAACACCAAGGGAGGGTGTTCATTCATGTGTAGATATGAACTCTACTTATATGGAAAAAAGGGATTTGTCGGGTATTATTCCATTTTTTTTTTTTTGCTAGTTGATGGAAGTACAGGAACATTTTTCTTAAGCACTAGGAACTCTGTGCTAGGTTTCATAGGAATGGAATTAGATTTGTTTTCTGTTTGTCCTTCCATTCCAGACATAATAGCCTTGTACTTACTGTATATTATAATTATGTGGAGTAAGATTATGACTTGATTATAACCTTGGTCTGCAGTATAGCCAAGAAAATTTACACCAAATGGTTTAGTGCTAAGAGTCACTGACTAGTAACAGTGAAAAGAGTAAGTACAACCATTTGGTTTTGGTTTTGCTTGCTTTTCAATATATGTTGCATGGCACTCAGGTTCAGATAAATGGATGAACTGCTAGGAAAAGTGGTGCTGAGTGGTTAGAATATCAGAGAAAGAAAACTTGGATTCCTATGACCTATTGTTGATTATTTTCAGTATTCCTTGAAGGAAAGAATAGCCAAGAATTGTTAATTTTACTCCCTCTAAAAAATTTGTAATCTTAATATAAACCATGAGAAGACTAATGAAGACAGACAGCCTGGCTTTAGGAGCACAACAAAACTTCTGTGCTTATAACATGGGGCTGTAAGTATTCATATGCAGGCTTGACTCCATATGCTATCTCCTCCCTTTATTCTCTATTATCTCCCCTGAATATCACTGGGTTTCAGGTAGTCCTTGACTGCAAGATTGTAAGACTGCAGAATGAAAGGTGGGAAGCGTGACCCTGAGGATAGCTTTGGAGCTTCTTTTGATACCATAGGCACAGCCACTGAGGCAATATACTGGTCAATGAAGTAGGAAAGAGTTCCATAAGCAGAGTGCTAGGGAGTTGATTTTTTTTTTCCTCTAGATACACAAATTTATACTTGACTAGCATTTTCAATAATATATTAATTATTTCATGGCTATACACAGTGGAGTGACTAAAGCTTGAAGCTGTATGGATGATTTGGACCACTAAAGGTGCAACTTATAAAACTTTCACCTTCCCAACTTGCAGCCAGATGTTTCAACCTTTAAATATCTTTAATCAAAATACCTTATGTTTTATCCAGTACACAAAGCCAGAATTGTTCTTCTCCAGCTAGTATCAGTCATGCCAAAAGGGAATTTAAACAAGGCATATTTGAAAAAACACATTGAGATAAAAATGTTGATTAGAAGTGCCTCTGAAGATATGAAAAGAAACATTTCCATTGATGTGAGGAATTCAGGCCACTAAGCCAACTTTTCAGACCTGACCACCTCAAAACATATATGTTCTCATCTGTTTCAGTGTGCTTTTCTCAACTTCATTGTGTCATTCCTTAAATCCTAATGGGATTTAATATCCTGGCTGCAGTATGGCAGGAAATGTCTTACACACTTGGAAGATGTGACTTGTGCTCTAAGGAGAATGTAGTGAGAAATAATAGAAATCAAGTGTACAGGGTAGGAAATAGAAACAAAAATGACGAAGGTGATGACGTACAGATGTGTTATTATTGAGGCATTAGCTTGTTGATGTCTTTAGTTTTAAGTTAATCATGACAGCTTGCTTTCTTCTCTTCCTAGATTGATTTATAGAACCTTTTGACTTCTCAATAAGCCAGTTTACTGTCATCTGTAGTTTGAGTCAACTACCAAGATTTACAATCACAATAACTAAGGAATGCCCTTAATTCCTCCACTTCCAAAATTCTACTGCTGCAAATGATCAGTAAATTTGTAGACTCAGTGCAGTGCTTGCAATCATATTGAAATAGAGACCTTGCTTTAGGGAGCCAGCATGCCAGGGATGGGGGGAAAGCTCAATGACTCTACCTGGCTTCAGTTTTGGCAGTTTGTTTAAAACAAACTGCTTAATCTTTTCCAGCCTTCTGGAATTTGAGACCATGCTTTTCCTTCACAGAGTTTCTTTTTTTTTTTTTTTTAAATCAAGCAGTTTGCTCAGTTCTTCAATCATTTTAATGTCTTTGGGATAGTAATTTGTAACAAAGAGACACAATTCACTTTTGCATTAGGGTCCCTGAGATTTGCTGAAAAATGCTGCAGCTGTGATCTCTATTATAAGTTATTATTAACAAGTTGTAAAAGACTATTGTGGTAAAACTTTTACCCAAAAAATATTAAAATACATTCAGCTCTACCCTTGCTTCCTCACTCCTTCCCTCTGTCACACCATACTCAACCCTGAAGTCATAAATATCTAGTTATATATGTCCTTGTCCTCTTGCTTAGTGCAATCGAGAGTAGTTCCAATGTATATTATCTGTACTGATTTTTATTGTATTAGTTTATTAAGGAATGATAGCCAGAGATTAGGATACTGGCATTAATAAAAGGACTGCCTTTCTCACCATAACAAGAGGAGAAAATACTAGGAAAGCTTTAGCAAATTTCTAAGGTCAAAATCGATGTAACAATAAAAAGGAGATCAACTCCAGAGTCCAATTAAGCGGTTGTGCAGTCAAAGCTCTTTTATTTGTAATATGTAATGAGAAGTGCTGTATATTTGACCCAATTTGCTCGAATCATTACTGAAATCTTTTATTCGGTTGCCACGTTCGCTTAGGTGAGAGATACACTGAGCCGAGTCCTACAATAAGGTGAATGCATAAATCAGTTTTGATATGACAGTCCCTTCTTAGGAGATTCCCAGCAAACCAGGAACTGCAGCTGCCTGTGGCTGCATGTCCTCAGCTGGGCTTTCTATTATACCCAGGAGTCAAATAAAACCTAATCAGCAGACTTACAATCGGAAGCAAGCTTAGTATGGAGTATTGGCTGTTTTAGGAGGTACAGGCTGTCTCTCTCCCATGATGGAAAAGGAACGAAAGAACCACTATTATTACTCTGTGTGGTCCCAAGCATCTCAGAGGAGGCTCTGCATGTTCATTTTTATTTTAAAAAGAGTGTGTCAAGACAGATCAGAGCACTGTGATCTAGATGGGAGCCAGGCTGTATTAAAGACGGATAAACTGTCGCACTTAGGCTCATGTTAGAATGTAATCCTGTTAAGAGTTTCTCTACAGTATCACATCATCTGACATAATTGAAAAGAAACCACTCTTGACTGAAATGCACCTGCAAGAGAGAAAACCATGAACAGTGGGGCAGTGAATCTTACTGTTTCTATAAAAGGACAATACACACTATAGGCTGCATTACAGCACACATACCTTTATAATTTGAATTCATAATGATAAACTGCAGGATTTCTCACTTTTTATCTTCAGCTGTTTGAACTTTGAGACTGATACCTGATGATGCTCTAAATAAATACAGTAATCTGCAAGTGCAAGGTTGCAGGGTTATAACAATTTGACTCCTAAAGAGACTTTGTACACTGTCAGTCCATTGGATTCCCAAAAGTAGCATTTGGGAATATTATAAACTGCACAGCTGTATCAGAAGAGCATGTTACATGCACTTCTGAATTAAATTTCTTTCCAAATTACCTGGATACCTTAAACAGCCTAAATAATTGAAAAAATAAATAAAACAAAAAGCAAACAAGAACAAAACAAAATCCCCACTGTTTTCAAACACGATTTCTTTTCACTGAAATTCTGTTTCCTTGAAATCCCAGAGAATGAGTTTTGATCTCGGTAAACAAAACCTGGAAAATTACTGTGTTCATGTCACTGCAATTCCAGACCCTGATATTTACACATGCTTGGTACTTGCCAAGGTTTGTATCCTTCCTGTGGTTGAAGTATGGGAAGTGCAGTCTTCTTTTTTTTTTTTTTTTCAATCATTGTAAACAACATATAAGACGACAACATCAAACAACGCAGTGTCTTTCACTGCACACTTCAGAGAATGGCTATGTTTGATTATAGACCTGAATAATAAATAGTAGCTGGGAACATAAAAAGTATGCTTACAAACTGAAAATATGCATTAAGGAGCTCATCTATATTAAAGCTAACAAATTTGTTTATGTAGCCATTCACAACTGTGAACAACTGTGTAGCACAATTAAAAGAAGTATCTAACCTTAATGGTTTCATGGAAAGTGTTCTGCAAAACTGCTATAGTTTGAGCTGATCTCCAAAACAGTAACTTAGCAGATGTGAGCTTCATTTGTGGAGATGTGGAAAGCAGGTTCTGAAATCCGTTGACAGCACAGTTCACATCAGAACCAATATCAGGATGGTAGTTTTAGCAAATCCGTGTCTTACAGCAGGGTATCTTTTATTTGTGGATTACCATACTTGTTTAAAAGGCTCCTCTTGTAAGGTTCTAATTCACTCTAGTAAGGTACAATAATCTGGCAGTGTGCATTAATTTGGACAGTATACATAGTGGCATTACAGAAATAGAACATTCCACAGTCTGGTAGGAAATAAACATAGAGTGTGATTAAATAATACAGCCTAGAGTCTACTTTGTCAGGCATCAGTGAATAGTGTTCATTGAAGTCAGTGGTTCTGCAAAGGAAAAAGTAGTTAACCTGAGCAAAAATTTCTAGTTAAACTGTTTAGTTTTAGGTTTCTTTTTAGTTTTAGAATTTTAAACGAACTGTAAGACGACAAAAACTGGAGGTATAGTATGCAAACTTGATTGATAGATCTAGCCTTCACTAAAGTCACTGAAAGTCTTTCAATCATTGCAATGACCTTGCATCAAATCTATTTCAAGACTATTTAACATTAAGCTAATGTTTAATATTAATGCCTTTTCCCCCTTTTTTCCAGAAACCCACAAAGAGAATAGTCTTAGAATACTCTTCCAAAGGACTTGATCTTCTCTGTTTAACATTTCATGCTATTCAGCTTTTTCTTTTCTCTTTTCTTTTACAGGCAGGCCAGATCTGGCAAATAGCTGATATGAGGACTTTGCTGAATTCAGAAAGCTGAGTGTGACACCAACAGACTTCAGTGAAAGGAAATATTATCCCTCCAAGCACAAAGACTTTGGTATCTTTAAATTAATCAGTTGTTCATCTACAAAGACATGTCTACTGTTTCTTTCAGCACGCATGGAGGAAGGCAACAAACTTTGTAACCCTGGCTAATAAGACTGTGTTTTTCTTATCAAAAGTAGGAGGTAGGCCAATTATAAAAGATTATTTTATACTTAGCCTGCAGGACTTTAACTCTGACCTGAACACTGGACATAAATAGAAGGCAATTTTAATGACCTGAGATTTTGCTACCTGTGCTTTATTATTGTTATCAGTTCTTAAACATTTTGGTACTTTATTTCTTTAGATTAGAAATGGGTTCATGGACTAAAATGTGGCCCACAGATTGGGCTCTTCTCATGAAATCATGGCTTATCTTTTTCCTGGGGCTCTACATGCAGGTCTCCAAAACTTTGTCCTGCCCTAAAGTGTGCCGCTGTGATCGAAACTTTGTCTACTGTAATGAGCGAAGCTTGACCTCAGTGCCTCTTGGGATACCGGAGGGTGTAACCGTCCTCTACCTCCATAATAACCAAATTAATAATGCTGGATTTCCTGCGGAGTTGCACAATGTCCAGTCTGTGCACACAGTCTACCTGTATGGCAACCAATTGGATGAATTCCCCATGAACCTGCCCAAGAATGTCAGGGTTCTCCACCTGCAGGAAAACAACATTCAGACCATATCTCGTGCTGCTCTTGCTCAGCTTTTGAAGCTGGAAGAACTGCACCTGGATGACAACTCCATCTCCACTGTTGGCGTTGAGGATGGGGCATTCCAGGAAGCCATCAGCCTCAAGCTTCTGTTCTTGTCCAAGAATCACTTAAGCAGTGTACCAGTAGGCCTTCCACTGGACTTACAAGAACTTCGAGTAGACGAAAACCGCATTGCTGTCATTTCAGACTTGGCCTTCCAAAATCTTACAAGTCTGGAGCGTCTGATCGTGGATGGCAATCTCCTTACTAATAAAGGCATAGCTGAAGGCACCTTTAGCCACCTCTCCAAGCTCAAGGAATTCTCAATAGTTAGAAATTCACTGACCTACCCTCCTCCCGATCTTCCAGGTACACATCTGCTAAGGCTTTACTTGCAGGACAACCAGATAACCCATATACCACTTACAGCCTTTTCAAACCTCCACAAACTGGAACGTCTTGATATTTCCAACAATCAACTTCGGATGTTGGCAAAGGGGGTGTTTGATAATCTCCACAACCTGAGACAACTCACTGTAAGGAATAATCCCTGGTTATGTGACTGCAGTATTAAGTGGGTCACTGAATGGCTCAAATTTATTCCTGCTTCCATCAATGTACGGGGTTTTATGTGCCAGGGACCAGAGCAGGTCCGAGGTATGGCAGTCAGGGAGCTCAATATGAATATGTTGTCATGTCCCACCACCACCCCCGGTCTGCCACTTGTCATCACCCCTGTCCCAGCTACAACCATGCCAACTACATTAATTCCCACCTCATCATTTCCCACTCCAGGTAGCAAATATAATCCTCTCACTCCCATCATAGCCACACTCCCCACTGTGCCTGACAGGGAGGACAGAGAAAGGGTGACACCTCCTTTATCTGAAGGGATTCAACTCTTCATCCATTTTGTGAATGACACTTGCATCCAAGTCAACTGGATGTCACTTTTTACCGTGATGGCATATAAACTCACGTGGGTTAAAATGGGCCATAGTCTGGTAGGAGGAATTGTTCATGAACGAATAGTTAGTGGCGAGAAGCAGCAATCAAGCTTGGTAAATCTGGAACCCAAATCCACCTATCGGATTTGTTTGGTTCCACTGGATACTTATAACAGTTACCGAACTGGAGATGACACTGTCTGCTCAGAAGCCACAACCAAGGCTTCTTTTTTGAGCAATGGCAGCAACATCCCTTCCAGCCACGAGCAGACAACTTCTCAGAACCTAGGCTCCCCATTTCTGCTGGCAGGCTTGATTGGGGGTGCAGTGATATTTGTTCTCGTGGTCCTGCTCAGCATTTTTTGCTGGCATATGCACAAAAAAGGTCGTTACACCTCCCAGAAGTGGAAATATAACCGGGGCCGTCGGAAAGATGACTACTGTGAGGCAGGGACCAAGAAGGACAACTCCATCCTGGAGATGACGGAAACCAGCTTCCAGATTGTCTCCTTAAATAATGATCAGCTCCTTAAAGGAGATTTCAGACTGCAGCCCATTTATACCCCA
The DNA here is from genome assembly GCA_013396755.1 of Sclerurus mexicanus. Taxonomy (NCBI): domain Eukaryota; kingdom Metazoa; phylum Chordata; class Aves; order Passeriformes; family Furnariidae; genus Sclerurus; species Sclerurus mexicanus. Next base: position 291,813 of record VWZF01000357.1, on the reverse strand, counting down.
AACGGGGGCATTAACTACACAGACTGCCACATCCCCAACAACATGCGATACTGCAACAGCAACGTCTCAGACCTGGAGCACTGTCATACGTGATAGTGAGGGAAGATGGGGGTGTCTAGGACAAAGAGAAAAAACTCTTGAAAAAGCAGCCCCCCCAAACAATGATGAAAAAAATTACATTTGATAAATGTTACAAAGATGCATTTATGCATTTGAATACTCTGTAATTTATACGGTGTACTATATAATGGGATTTAAAAAAAGTGCTATCTTTTCTATTTCAAGTTAATTGCAAATGGTTTTGTAACTCTTTGCTTTTTAAATCTTTAAAAAATATTGCTGAGTACTGTACAGGGTTGTACAATAAGAACCCAATGTCATGGCAAAGGAAAGAATGACTCATTCTTCAAACATTAACCACTTTGCTGTCGAAGCTGTCTGAGGGATGTTAAGTTTCTAGGTGTCCTGGAGTACAGGAAAATAAGTGCATATTAAAACAAGGTCACTAGGAACAGACAAAAACAATTCAGATAAAATGGGTACAACCCTTCTGACTTGAACCCAGCAGTTGCTGTTGAGCTTCAAACAATTGGAAGTATATTCTTTGCCCTTTGTCAGTTCTGCATTTCATACCTCCAACTGAAAGCTGGAGTTCTGAATGGTGCCAAAAAGTCTACTTCCATGTTTGATTGGTTTTCTCCCAATATACTTGGAATAGGAAAGGTAGACAGAGCTCAATGTCAAACTCAAAGTGACCTTGATTCCTATTTGCAAAAACTACTCTGAAAATGTCCCCCAATACTATATACTTTTATCATAGGAACTGTTCCTGTTTTTCATTATGATTAAGAAGCTTTAGGCATTCTCTGACCCTTCTCAGTGGAAGGTGAAGGTTTTCAGAATGTAGCAGAGAACTGTCATTAAATTGTTCCTCTCTTCAGTAGAGCAGCATTTGTTGACACAGCGTGTTCAGGTAAAGCCTGAGTGATCCCAACTCTGCACTGTTAATGTACAATTTAGAATCTTAAAGTGTATATTGCTGAAAATATGGTGCAAAATATAGTGCCAATGAAAAGGTTGCTATTGATTTTTATGGTTCAAGCTATGTTTGACTTAGGAGTCTGAGTTATGTTCAGTACGGAGAAATAGGGGGAAAAAAGACAAACAGAAAACAAATAAGAAATGTATTGTAAAAGCTGATTTAGTACTGGAAAGACCTCTAGGGCTATTATGAACTGAATTACCCTTCTTCTTTTATCTTAAGCATTTCAGAGTTTTCCATAATGATCTGTGCTTTACAAGCAGTAGGTGGGCTTAGAATTTGCTTTTTTATTTCCTCAAATTCTTTAGCTGCAATACCTTCTAACTCCTTAAGCTTTATATGCACTATGCAAAATGTCATGCTTGTATTAAAACTATGATGCAGCTCTCAAAGTTATGCAATATTCCACCTACCCTACTGACTCAATGACTATCAAGAACTCTGAATTTCTTGCCAGCTCAGAGGTGGAATCTAATTATTTGGGGGTTTTTTCAGTTTTTTTGGTTTTTAATGTGGATCATTTTCTCCAGAGCTTGGGGACAAGCTAAAGTTACAATAAAAAAGGGAGGCGGGGGGGGGGCAGGGAATAAAAAGAGACAAAGTTTCCCTGAGGGAGCAGGGAACCAAAGAGAAAAATTTTTGCAGTGATCAGCTAGAAAAAAGAAGCGGTAGCAAGTGGATTGAAGGATAGGGTGAAGCACTTTCACTGTGGAATGCTCACACTGCTTACATGTTTCACTTTATTAGACTCCTTATGTTGGGAGAGAGGGTTTTAATCCTTTCCTTTGCTCATTTCACACAACCCATTCTTGAAACTCAGCAGTCCATGAGCGTGCAGTTTCTGAAATTCCAATCACATAACAAACCAAAATGAACCCACTTATGATTGATGGCAAAATATGATCATTTTTTAAGGAACCACATCCTCCCACCAACACCTTTTGTAATCACATTTTGAAATGTCACTCTATATATTTGCTATTTTCTCCAGCTATAGCAGGCATTTTAGACAACCTGTGTGGCTACTGTAATAGTAAAGTCATTTAAATTTTGCTGAATAAAAGGCTGCCATATGATTTCAAATGGTGTAATTCTAGATAGAAATGTCTATGCAAAGTGGTTTTATTTCTGTGATCTGTTTACTGAAGATAATGATGAGAAGGTTGATCCTTTTGCTTTTTTTGTTTAATATTTTTTTGGTGCCACAGCTCAAAACACAAGCAGCAAATAGTTATGCTTCTGCACACGTCCATTGTATGCTAGAATTTGCTTGAAATTAACTAAAGCCAGAGATCCCACTGGGTGTGGACATAGTATTTAATTTCACTGAAATAGCTAGTTGTACATTGGATCTCCAAAGGCATCCTTTGAGAGTACATGCTTATTAGTATTTCATACTTCAGTGACTGATGCCCGAGGAATCTTCTGTTCTAGACCTCAGGATATCTTAGTTTCAAGATAAGCAAGGCACCTTATTTGTAACAATTGACTTATTCAGGGAGTTTGGCTGTACTGTGGGTGAATGGTCCACAAGCCCAAACTGATGACAGCAAATGTGGTTACTGACCTAGCAGGGTGAAAACAGAAGGCATTCACAAACTGTACATTTTGATCTTGGATGATGAAACATTCATACATATATGTGTGTATGTGTATATATATATATATATGTATATATATATATATGTAGACTGTTACTTGCTTACTAGAGCAAAGATCAAAATTATATTAAAGATAGCATAGTTTATGCTTCTTTTCAGTATGAATAATAATATATATATTGGTATGAGATACTGACAAAAGTTTCTTTTCTATAAACACTTTTCTGAAAAAACTTAGCGAGCCACTTAGACCAAAATTTGTGGATAGAGCCGGGAGTGTTACCTTAAAAAAAAAAATCAGAGTTGTAGTCAACTGAAAGGTCATATGTTCCATTTGAAGAATGTTTATCCCAATTCTAATTGCTATTTAGCTGCACAACAGTTAATGTATTTCAACCTACAACTGAGTTTGTGACTTAAATATCTGAGACTTCATTTCGGATCACATCTATATAAGTACATAATGGTAGAATTTCACTAGGTGAAATATTTAGAAAAAGTCGGAGTTAAAAATGGACAATGATCTTTTGGCAATGTAAAGTTTAAGATTAGTAGCCTTTTCCTTGGACTTTGTAAAATGGGATCATCTTCACTTAGTGCAAATGACCACATATAATTAAAGAGTATAGAACAGAAATGCATGTATATACAACTCATCCAAAATGTTCACTTCAAAGTCTTGATTTGAACAGGTTAATTGGACCTGGGGATAATTTTTTTTTTTTTTACAGACAAAATGTCACCCATCTTCCATTGTATACTCCTAATAGCTGACATAGTTGTGCAGAAAGATTGGTGAGTGAAATAAGAGTTTAAGTGAAACTATGTTAAAAAAGTATCACAACATTGCTGTGCAGGGTGCTTGGGTTCCTTCTGAAGACTTATTTATTTACAAACAGATCCTTATTTTCACAGATTCTGTCACTGTAACAAGTGTTCCTTGCATGCAGCTTGCTAGCAGAAACACCTGATTAATGCATGGACTTTGTGTTAACAGCGTCTTATTGGAGACATTATTAATGAATTTTTTTATAATAATATTTAGGTATTAAGTTACTTTGGACTGAAAGATATTAGCAGTTTTCCCTGTAAGCCAATGAAGGACTACAGTGAATGTCACACAAAACAGAAAAATGAAGTAGCATATGCTATTTGCTACTGAAGTAGTTGAACTATATTTTTTTCTCAATCATTTTCTTTATTCATGAGAAAATTTCTCCCTCTGAAAAATTTATTGATTTCAGTTTTGCAAACAAAAGAACCTTATGCATATTTTATTGTTGTTATGGTTTTAAGGGTCTACATAAGGCACTTTATTAATGACATTGAAGTCAAAGTTCAGTCTCAGCTTTTGACAGTAAAGTGGTTAATTCCCATTGAATTCTACATTTATAGTACTTCTTCACCTTATATTTAACATGGAAATATTAAAGTTGTTTTCTTTAGAATATGAGAATAATGGTTTTACACATGACTTATCTCTACAGCTCAGTGGAAAAAAACCCACAAGTGAGTGCCAAAACCAAAAGTCACTGGCTCTGAGCCTCATCAAGTCCTGCCTGATGCTCTCTTCTAAACGCAGAGGTAATCTTAGGAAGCTGATGATCACTCCTCCCCTGAACTCTACTGAACAGGGCACTTTGTATCCCAGATGATACTACAGGCAATATTGAAGCATTTGGCATTAAACTTTTGTACAGCAGAGAATGTTTTGCTATTTAAAAGGACGCTGGCTAGTAGTCCATATGGAAAACTAGCGCAGAAGAGATTTGGCAACCTTTTATTATACCAGTTATATATATATATATCTGTGGAAATGTGCCTCTTGAGAGCTGAATTCTGATCCTGTCAGAAACAGATAAGCACCTAAACAAATTGTTATCATCAGTTGGTCCCAAATATCTGAAGATGATGTTTCATAAAATTGATTTTAACTGAGACATGCACACGATTCTGTTCTGTGTTTGGTATACTTTCTATCTTTAACATGGAAAAATAGATGGTTTGAAGTCTGCATTATCTGTTTTCTGCAATCTGCCATGTTGCACGCATTGTTAACTTCAAAACCTCACTATACACTATATATTATCTTGTTGACATATTCAGTAAAGAGTTATTTAAAAAAATGCAACAATCTTGCTGTATTTATATGAGCAAGTAAATTAAAATAAGGATGTGGTTATCTGAAAGGGACAAAAAATATCAATCTTCTGTACTTTCATTCCTCGAAATATTTTCAGATGTTCTACCATCTGTTCACCCTCACTTCAGTTTCTAAAATACAAATATCATCTGTCTCTAAAAGTTAAATAATTTGTTACCTCAATTTCTCAGATTTCATCTTTATAAGATTATCTCTTTCTGATATGCATATAGGAAAGCACTGTAAAATGAGAACAGACTGTGTTCTACTGTTTATTAGATACACTTAAGCAGCTACACACCTCTTTAACAAATATATATATGAAATCTGTGTCTCATTATATGCATAGTCATTTGATAAATGCATTTGACATTCATCCTTGACAATCTTGAACCTGTACTTTAAGTATTATTATCTGTTTAATCTGTTTTCTTGACATGAAATGTGATTTTTATTTTCCAATTTTCCCTTCAAAATTGTTCTTGAATTTTCAGAATGCACAACATTCAGACATAAGCCTTAATAAATTTTTGTATAAAGCAAATCTTATACATAACATATATGGTAATATATACACTATAAAGAGATGTTTTAGCTACTTACATATGCAAGAACAAATTTTTTGCTTTGCCAGAAAGTGAGATATTGAATGTTATAAGTTGTGTCACTTCAAAGCTTAGAAATGTAATATTGCTGAGTGCCACAATTCCTCAAAAAATTATCTTACTGTTTCTTAACCCTGAATATCATGTAAAACTACTGTGGGTTGCTGTGCAATACATCCACATCAAGTCCCATTGTCTTTCCCCCCTAATATGCTTCCCTGCATTTGATGTTTCTACTGACACACATTAGAACCTGGTAACTAAAACTTTTTGCCTTACTACAGGAAGGTGGACAATAGCGCTAATGTAAATGATAAATACTTGCCATTATTTATGTATTTCTGACAATAATGGCATCATTATTTTCAATTGACAGTGTCGTTTTTCGCAAAAAAAGAAAGGTTGACAAACACTGACTTAATCAGGTAATCTTTTAATAACCCAAATTTTTTTATTATAGTAGAGATAAAACTATTTATTCTTGATACTTCTAAGTTCAGTTACCTGGATCTGTTCAGGCACATGTCCAAGTGTGTATAAATTTCTGGGCTTGTGTATACAGGATATAGCTACAAGCATCTCCCAAAGCAAACACGTGGAGGAGTCAAAATGTTTCAGTATTGCACGTTTTTTAAAAAGAGTTGCTCCATCTGAGAAGAGTACCACATGGAGCAACAGCATTCCACCATTAAAGTATGAAACAAACATTTTAATATGACTTGTGCCACTGTCAGTGAAGGCTGAAACTAAAAATCACTAAAATACTTCCATTACACAGAGAGGGACTTGGTGAATTTTTTAACAATAATTTACATTTCTAAAACAAATCAGTACATTTTTATGGTGATATCCTAACCCCACTGATGTCAACTATAAATCACAATATTTATAGGGACAATATATCAGTAGGATTGTTAAAAACATGCAGTAAGACACACCAGATAACATGTCAAACTATGTATCCCCAAATGAAATACTTAGCTGAGTAAGGCAGTAGGCCTGGCACTGTCTTTTGAGAAACTAGGAAAGCTGTGAAATCAGCTGTGCAGAAAATGAGATGTGAGATAAATATGTACTGAGCAACATTGTCCAATGTAAAGCCACCCAAGATAAGGACATTTAAAGCCACAAACAGGCCACTGAGCATAGCAAGGATGTTCTTTTACACATAAACACATAACATTTTCTGCATATAACTCCGTGTTATGGCTACAAAAGACTGCAAAAATGCATGTATGAATATTCAGAGTTTATAGTACAGTTACACTTTGGTGGGGGCATCATACAGAATAAGAACCTTGATTTTGTGGACTGGGTCTATTATTTACCTTCTCTGTATAGAAAGGATTCGATTGAAGAACAGAAGTCTTATTGATAGCACTGTTTTTCTAAGTGTAGAATACCTTGAAGCATTAAGACGGTGTAGAAACCATTATGCAAAAATCCAACTCAAATGCCCATGTGTGTTTACAACTTCAACATGCTCTGTGCCAAAACAAGAAGTCGCTGTGCTAAATGCTAGCATTAAGCTGAATACAACCATTCTTGAAAAGCACAATTGCCAGAAAGATCCTGTGATCTGTGAAATCAATATTTCCACTCCTATAAACTTTGAACAGGTGATCACATATATAAATAAAATTCTTTCTGATGAGGATTGGAACAATGTGTCTAAAGATGGAATACTGTAGTTTTCCTACTTTGAAAGTACCTGTTTGTGATGAAGAAAACACGGGCTTTTTTCCACGAAATATTGTAATAATGATGTAGAAAATATAGAGATATTCCTTTTTAATAACATTTTATGGACATGAAAAAAGGCACATACATATGCTATATACTTGTATTTGTGATAAAATTTTAAAATTCCTTTACAATTTTTTAGGCTCTTCAGAAGAGATCCACTTCTAACACATGTAGTATTCCAAATATTTAAATTGTTGTAAATGACTGCAATCCCTTTCAATTAACAGAACCAAGAAAATATAATAAAAATTAGTTTTACAGAAACAATACACAGTATTAGGTCAAAGATTTAGCTGTGGTAGNAAGGAAGGAAGGAAAAAATTAATATTGTAACATAAGGTGTTATAATGCTAGAAATATTGAGCAAACTCAAGTTTGTAGTTTTAGTAGCTTTGTGTTCATAGGTCCAGTTTTACAGATTGTTACTAATAGCTGCATAAAGAGAAGGAAACAAATGTTTCTTCTTCCTTACTTAAGGATATCAGATTCCTTTTTGTCATGATCAAGGGGAAGACAGTGACTTCACAGAGATCTCCCTCAAAAAACAAGGTGTCCAGAACAGAAGGAAAATACCTGGAGTTATGGCAGAAGTAGAGCTGGATCATATTGTGAGGGATGCAGCAAATTACAGGTGCTCTACAGCATTATATAGGACCTTTGGTTGTCCAGGATCCTACTAAGGTACGTGGCTGAGGTTCATGCTCTTGAAGGTACTGTGTCAAAAGGCACAACCCATGCCTATAAAAGTGGGGACGGATCTGAGTTTTATTTTGGTTTGTGGGCCTTTAATTACCATTTCCTGTAAGTTCTGGAGTGCAAGGTAGACCACTGTTTTCAAGATTGAGTGTGTAACAAGGCAAGTTTGAAAGATTACATTTTTGATCACTCTGCTTTTATCAATGCAAATATTATTAAGGTCCTTGCAGGTGAAATTCCAAACCATGGCAGATGTGATCACTGTATTAGCCATCAGATCAGACACTCCTACTATCAGTTTAGATGTCTATTACATCTCCATTATTCCTTGTCTAATTAATTGTTTTTTTAATATCTGAAACTAAGCAGTTTGTACTATTGCTTATTTGTCACAACATAAGGAAGAAGTTTCAACAAAACCATTATACCTGCAAACTGATGATTACCCAGCAAAGCTAGGCTACATAAATGCTGGCAGTACAGTGAACTATTTGTCATGAAGTAATGATCTTCTACTGTGATATCAATTTAATTTATATCCCGACTAGGAAAAATCTAGAGACCAATCTCACAGTTTCCATTGCTTTTGCCTCATTTCTTCTATGCTATATCAACCTTCTTTAGAATGGTTGGTTTAGAGGACAGATTGCTGCTTGATATCTCATATGATTATATAATTTATAAGTGTTTAAGATTAAAACAAGAAAAACAACGCTCTTTTCTGATAGCCTCCATTTTTGGGCTGCTGTAGTAGTAATTTACTCTGTATCTGTCCGCTGCACTGTTTGTTTCACAACATTTTTACACACACATCAACACGTACACACATAAACATACACAAAATCACACCATGTTTATACATTTTTATGTTTATATTCTAGTACTCAAGCATATACATATATATAGACATATGCGCTCTCTCTATATATATGTATATGTATAAATATGGATTGGTCTACACTGAGTCCATTACAGATCTTATGCAACAATTCAGTTCCCCTTAAGGTTATGAAAGACAGTAGCCTAGCATGATTCTTTTTTTTTTTTTTAAAGAACTCTATTGTCAGTGAGAGTACCTTTTCAATAATGTGCTTTGGCAGCTTCTGCACTAACACTTGAAAATTGCAGAGAAGATTATCATAAATCCTGGAAGGGGAAATTGTGCACCTTCTGAAATACACTTCTAAATGCACAAAGCTTATCTGAGCAGTCAGTCTATAGTGGGACAGTTCTGTATGATCCCTAAATAAACTGGAGACAGAGGAGAATGTGGGAGAAGACAGTATGTAACTAAAACCCAGTATGAACAAGAAGTGAAAAATTCAGATGTTTCTACATCATTAGCATTACAGTTGGCTTTCTATGTAATTTCATTCGCTGTGGCCTATATTTCTCTTCTTATATTTGACCGTCTTTTCTTGTCATATGATCTGTCTTTTAACTCACTCTTCATCTTCTGCTTCATGAAGAACTGTTTTTTATACGGGATTTTTGTGGAATGCCCAAAATGGGTGCCCTTGTCATACATGAGGGAATGCATTTGTGTGTAGCAGCCCAAATGGACAGTGTTCATTGCCACTCATCCTCCTCAGTTCATTTATCTGTTTGAAAAAGATCTTGCCGAGATGAACCACACAGCAGGCCTACTATTCATTTTGGCAATTCTCTCTTTGTAACAAACATGCAAAGAAATTTGTGTGCAGCAACAGCCTTTTCTGCTGCACCAGCAATAGCATCTCTGTCTTTGTTCCTTGCTATTCCACTTGCACCTGACTTGAAACTGGAAAAACTCAGAGCTTGTTTCTGTTGCTCGTAAACAGCTTAGGTATCCTGACTCCATAATTAAAAGACATGAACAGTCACATGTCGAATTCAAGGCTTAGGAGCTGCAGGGCTTGTGACCATGAGTGTGTTCCTGGACATGTAGTGGCCTACAATTCAAGTACTCTCTGCTCCATACACGGCTCTCATCACCTCTGCTGCCCCTTTCTGAGACATCTCCAGTGTAAAGACTACTTTTTTTTAGATCTACAAACATATCCATTCTATACAATTTATGACCTCTCTGAGGTATAAGTATCATTTCTCCCAAGGTGGGGAGGAAAGGATTAGATATGTCTCCACCCATCTCTCACAGGTGACGGTCAAGTCATCGAATAGTCTGAGGACAGGCTCCCTCACTGATTATATGCTGTTGCTTTGTGCTAACCAGGCTCCATGCTTTATAGTACTCCCAGTTACTCCGTCAAATACCATAGAATCATAGAGTATGCTGAGTTGGAAGAGGTCCATCAGGATCATCAAGTCTAACTTGATATATGTTAATATGTTAACTATGTAGTAAAATTTATGCCTTTCCATGTTTATGCTATGATTCTGGTGATTTAGAACTTCTATGCTTTACTGTAATTTTTAGTTGTTAATTTGCAAACACTGTTTTTTGATAGGACTCCCATCTTAGTTTTTGCTTGAGGTATAAACAAAGAAGGGAAGGGTATTTCATACAGGCTTGTGACATTCCCCTCTTTTAAACACCTGCCTTTGCAAATTAAAGCATATTTTAGTGTGATTTTTCAGGGTTTGTTTTAATCCATAATATTGCATACATATTGCTGAATATATATATCTCATATGCATAAATACAAAAGCACGAAGAGTGCACATTATCCTAGAATTTGTCAGTAAACTTACTTAGAGATCAACCCTACTAGTAAATGAAGTGATGCAAGTAATGATGTTCCTTCTAGTTTCTGAAGCTCCTGCGACAGACTACTCTGAACTTCAAAGTTATTTTAATATTTGGAGCAGGGATGGAGAAAGAGATAGGGACTTGAAAGACAGAAATTGTGCCAACGTGAAATGTTCTTTACATAAATATGGGCCAAAATATAAGAATGCTGTTCAGACCTGGGGTATATAAATACAATTCTGATAAAGATGCAAACTTTTTTTCTATGAGAAATATTCTCTATTTGTGGGATTTAATTAGGGTTGCTGTTTATTTTAAGTGCCTGAATTAGTAGACCATTAGTAATTTTTTTGCCTGGGTTGAGAAAAAAATCTTTGTTTCATACATTTGCCAACTATTTATTTTTAAGAATTTGAATAACTCCCGTTCCTTTTTGCATCTTTTCCACAAAGCTAACAGTGTCTTCTAAGTTGCAGGGAATTTGGAAAGCTGCATTATTGCCAGTTAAAACAAACAAACAAAAAAATATCACAGCAGGCATTTCTCAACCTTGCTATAGAAGATAAATTGTTTAGAGATAAATTTCTGCATACTTCAATAATCCAGCAAACAGTTTGATTGCGAAACAAAATTTATCTGTGTTTGAAAGGCTGATGTTAATTTGAAGTTGTGAAGAAATTCACTGTCAGGTGAACATCTGCATTGATTCTATAAGGTGACATAGTCATTTGAATTTAGCTTTAGACAGATGATGAAGAATGAATGAAATAACCATAGCAAATAGCAAAGTTATGAGTAAAAGACTAATAGCATTAGTTTAGTGCAGAGTATTATATGCCTAAAATTACATGGATTTCCTCATGTTAGAATTTACTGCTTGCTGTAAAATACAGTTGTATGTCTTAATGAACATTATGGCCTTCAAAATTTCATCATAGGATTATTTCTCATAATTATTCAAAAACTGTGTTTAAGAAGCCATCCTTCAGAAAGATCTTTTAGCCAGGCTAAATACTAGTCCTCTGCTGTATTAATTGCTTCCAGCCCTGATAGGTCTTTAGTAATGCTCTCTTTGATTTGCTTGCAGGTCTTTTCCTTTTGTCTTTCCTGCTTGAGTACCCTGGCTGGACCCAGTTATGTGAAGTATATGCCATCTTTTCCCATGTGCAGGTTTTTCTCAGGGCAGCTGGGCAAGAGGGAAGAGGTAAAATCATACAGAGCTTTCAGTCCTCTGATGGTGCCCCACAGGCAGTTTCACCTGCACAGCTAACACAGAGCCCTCAGCAGGCGCTGTGCAGGGGAGCATTACAACAGCATGTTGGACCATTGCCATGTCTGTCACCTCTCCTCAGCGTCACACTGCCTGCCGTGTGTTTCTCCAGCATTCGAAATTAACACACGTTATCAGCAAATGGATCCCTGCTGAATGATTTCTAGTGTGTTTATGAGCCTGTTGAACAATGTGAATGGCACAGAGACGACTTAGACCTGGTTTGTGACTTTAGTTCCATATTGTCCAGTTTCTTTCAGCAACTACATGCACTTCACTCTTGGAAAAAATGATAGAATCATAAATTAAACTGACAAAAGTGAAAGTTTTTATAACTTACGGCAAATTCAAAGTTAATACTGAATGCTCTAGTTTTACATATTATATAAGAATTTATATTAATATTTTAATAGGGTATCCACATCCTTAAAGAGTACTTGGATGCGTCTCTTTATAAAAAAAAAAAAATTAACAAAATCTAAATTTCATGGGAGTTTAAAAGGACTGAAATAATCTGTGGATCCTGTTATACTCTTCACAGGGAATTATTTCAACAGTTTCAAGTTCTGGAATGAATCTTGAAGAATACCTTTAGCTAAAGCCCTCATAAATCCACTGCCAGATTAGAATAATTTATGTGGAAGGCCATCTAGGTCAGTTATGGTTTCTTCTGTAGATCCACATATAAATTTTTAACCTTCAGTGTCATCTAGTGCATAGAACATACAGATTCTGACATGAAAATGCTAATGATCCTAAGTCTGCATACCTGTTGATTCTTGCTTATAATGGGAAAAAATTATACCTTCTTTACTAAGCTACTGGAGATAAGCACTACGTAAAAGCTGGGCATTGTTATTATTTCACAATAAGCAGCTCTGCTGAAAAATAGTAGATTTACCTAGAGACATTACCATTTTGACAGTTTTCTTTAACTTACTATGTGGACTCCACAGGAATTCAATGACAATATAGGAAATACAGTAGAATTATATCATCACAATACCCACACTTCTGCTTAAAAACATTATGGGTAAAAGGGAAACAAAGATTATATATAAAGCCAAGAATTCATTCTTAATATAAATGAAATCCTAACAGTCTAATTAGAGAGCTACCCAACATATAACAGAAAATGAAGAAAATAAAGAACATAAAGAAGAGGATACCACCATTCCAAAAAACCTAAACCAAACCAAAGTGAAAAAAACCCCCAAACAACAAAAACAAATGCAAAACAACCCTAAACAACAATTCAGTTAGAAGTGTTCCACATAGCCCAGCTGCTAGCTGTTTTGCTGGTGGTGTGCTTTCCGTCCACTGCCCTTTGGGATCCTTCCATCTTTTAGGTTAGCATGGTAAATCACTAGCACCCAAACTACTTCACAGAGAAGACTATGATGAAATTGTTGGTTTCTTCTTCACTTCAGGATCTGCTGGGGTAATTTTTGTTTTTTTTGCTAGTGGTCTTTTAAACCTTTCTTCAGTGCTCTGCAAGTCCACAGTATATTGAATTTGCTATATAAGATGCACTTAAACCCCCAAAACCCAACATTGTTGACATCTGCATTTCTTTAACTAACTGTTGATGAATTGTTCATAGCCATGGGATTTCCAGTGTGAGGCTGTGATTTAGCTCTCATCTCGCATCAGTTTTCCTCTATGCTGCTTCCTGTTCTTTTCTCAAGCACTGAGCCTATAATTCTCTCCATTGCTTCATTGCATTAGAGTCACAAATTTTTATACAGAACAGCTACTTTTTACAATAATACATAAAAGATACATACCATGAGAAGACAAGCCATATTAAAAACAATTAAACATGGTCATCTGATTATGATAGAAAATTACTGTTAGAGCTAAACCAGGTAAAAGGAAAGTTCCAGGCAGATCCAAACAAGGTCAGAAAAAGTAAGCTTGACAAGCCATGTCCTAAGGCCTCATTAACTAAGTACAAGTCCTGCCTGTTTCTAGGATTGAAAATACTGTATTACTGAGCGACAGGCTAGGACAAATAGTGCACATATTAAAAATGCTGTAATAAAGTCCCTATACATCCTCTGTAAACAGGTTTAGAGACTAGAATCTGGACTATCATGGGAAAGAATCTATTGAAGATTAAAAGGCATTATCTTAGTTGTAGGAGTACCTATAAAGTTGCTTAAAGTGCTTAAAGATGTAATTTAAAGTGTGGTTTTAAAAAAGCTGATTTTTTTCTTTTAGCTTTCTGCTACTACTGCTCTACAATGTAAGGTCAATGATTTAGTCTAAACAAAGCCTTCTGAAAGGGAATGTACTGTGGGAGCCCATGACAAAGTAAGAAGTAGTTTCTGCAGTGAGCCAGCAGTCTTAGATAGGGAAAATCTGTTTTTGAAATATCTTTACAAGCTGTCCATTCCACTTCAGAAGACACTCTCCTTCTCAGTGTGATGGTTAGCTTCTCTAATGATATTACATTCTTCATAAGACTTTCCTAAATTCTTATTCTTATGCTCTGGCTTGTTTTTCTTTTCTGAACAGATTCTGAATCTTTATCCCTACCAACATTTAAAGTAAGTGATTAAGTCTCATATTGACATATTGCTCTCTAAGTGAAAAATGTAGGGCATCATTGCTTATCCTTAAGTGGATAGATATTCCAGATCACTCAATACTACTCTAAGAAGCATAGATTTATGTGGTTGTATTTTACATGCCAATTCCTCACTCACTTAAGGGGATAAGGATCTGAAATCCAGCTTAAAGTCAAAAGCATTACTAAACAGATATTAAAGGAAGTTATATTCAAATGGGATGCTTTAGTGCATATCTGTTGTACAAGGCACCTTCTATATTTTTTTTTATCCTTAGTAGGTTTCCTAAAATGATAGAGTCTGGTTCTGATTTCTTATTTTCTTATTTTTTGAAAGGCAATATTTCCCTTATCTCTTTCTTGTTTGGTGAACATCTAATTATATCTGTCTTACAGATATATGTGGCTACTTGATGCATTTATAAATATATGGTAGGATTATGGGCTTTTTTTAAATCTAAGTAAGGGTTATTAGATGGCTAATTCAACTTGCCTTTACAATAATGAAAAATCTTCCTATGTTAAAGGAGGGAAACTCCATTGCAAAAGAAAACATGATTTCATTTTTGCTACATATTCAGAGACTTTCTGATGTTAAATAAAACATCACTGAATAGGTAGTGCTGAAATGAATAAACCTTCATAATAACTGTTTTCTGTTGAATTTTCAAACAGCTAATATAATTGAAGGCATATTTGTACTTCAGCTGTAAAATTCCATATATTGATTTTTTTTAAAAAAATGCTAATATAAAAAAGCCAATATAAATAGATTGAAAAGCCTACCAGTTTGCTGAACATTCCTGAAATGATCAAATGAGAAAATTTGAGGTTGTTTTCAAAACAGGGTTTTAGTATAGCAAAAAGAAGCTCCTTAATATGCTGCTTTGCCTGTGATCATTGCTCGGCTGGATGTCCTCCATGTACCTTTTCTTTTTTATTCTTGAATGTCATTTGTTTTTCTATCCCAGACATGATACAAAAATAGGGGTTTTTAAGCTGACAGAATTCTGTTTATAACTAGTGGAAGAATGTGTTCTAGTCACAGTTCTGTGCCCTTCCCATCCATCCAAATATGACTGTAAACAGCATTAGATAATTTTGTCAATTTATCTGGCAGGGATTTTTTTTTTTTATGGTTTATTTTCTAAAGCTTTACATAGTCTTAAGTATTTCTCAGCCATGTTTCTGCATCTAAATGTTAGCTATTTCAGCTGATTTGATTTTCTTAAAGAAAAAATCTGTTTATTAACAAAGTTTTCCCTTTGATAGTTCCATACCTTCCCTTATGCTTAATGTTCACAGTTATATGTGGAAGGCATAGTATTTCAAATATAGAGAAGTAATACAAGTCTGTATCTGTTTCTCTTCATACTTTTGTTCTTTCCTTTTCCCCTTTTCTTTGTCACTTCTTTTAATTAATTCTAATTCTTAGAATCTTTAAGAGAACATATCACACAATTCTTCCCCAAAATAAGTTGCAAGCTGCTAAAAAGTTCCCAGACAGAGTCCTCTCTCCACGATGAAGTTGTTGCATGAGCAGGTGATGAAGCTGATGTGCTATGAATTTATTTAGTATGTCCTATATCCTTCTCCAGCCTTCTCTCCCCTTTTTTCATGCCTGCTTCCACTTTGTTTCTTCTTCAGTTCGTTCAGTTCTCACCTCTAGAGCAAATAGCTCTGTTTTGACTGCACAGCACTATTAGATCTTTCTGTATTATTTACCACCATTTGAATATGAATCTAGCTGGTTAATTGGCAAAAGATGCTGGAGGTAACTGAGACAGTAGTGATACAGTGACAAGCCAGTGCTTGAGTTCTATCAAGCTTTCCCAAAGAATACGCATTTACAGAGTCTTTGCAATTTTCCCCACTACCAATTTGCACACATTTTCCAGCATCTGGCTGTCTCTGAGACCTTTTATTTTACTGCTTGCTAAAAACAACCAAAAAATTAAAACCAAACAAACACAACAAAACAACACAAACAGATGTGGCTGACAATGTGACAGGCAGACACAGGGCGAAATGTTTGTGTTCTAAATAAAGCAATCAAAAAATGGTGATGTGATGCTGCAAGAAAATCATCTAAGGAATTACACTAGGCCAACCGAATAGGGAATGAAATATCAGGGTATTGCTATGATAAAAGAGGAAGAAAATTAAACTAGTTGTGCTAACAGCAGTGCTACATATTAGATAAAACAGTGTGATTGCATAAGCCTCACTTAGGGATAAAGTCTGAAAATTTTCAAACCAGAAAGGATAAGAAGAATAAAAGGAGAATAAGAGGATGCAATTCACCCAGCACATCAGTTCATTCTCCTGTTAAAATATTAGCAAACAGACAGCATTTATGAAGGCCTCTTTTTGTTAAAAAAGATGTCTTTGCAAAGAAACTTTAGAGCCTATACTTTCACACAAGTTAAAAAAAGCATATGTGCCCCAAATGGTAAGATTTAAATGTAGATTTTAATTAACCTGGGTGTTGAGGGGGCTCTCAACAGAGGTTTGATTTGAGGCTTTACTGTAAGCCTCCTTATTATACTATATTGTATAATACAGTATTGAATGTTGGCCCATTTTCTATATTCCAGAATATGTTTACTTTTTTATTTTCTGATTTATTTAAACTTCAAACTAATAACAGCACTTCTAAAATACAAACAAATCATTATGTTAATTTTTTGCAATTTCTAAGGAATTAAATTGCAATTTATATCTGCCATAGCACATCAGGAGCCATGGAGCATCTTGATCTGGGATGGAATGAGCTCATTCAGTGAAATGTTAGCAAGTCTATGCATGGAAAAACCTATGAATCAAGCCATCAAATATCAGACCTAAGTACAAAAATAACGAAAATTTTAAAAATATACATTTTTCTGATCTTTGTTTTCTTTTGCTGTGAAATATTTGGTAATCAGTCTGATTTTCAAACCTTTTTGCATAGATAATTACATATTTAGGGAAGAGATATCATGTAAATTGTGTAACTTTTCTTGGTTCTAATTTTAAAGATGGCAAAACACCAAAATTGTCAGTTATGCCACTGGTGATAAAATCAAAAGATTTATAAAACTAAACAATTTTCAGAAGAGAATACAATACTGATTTTCTTGTTAATCAGAATTCATTCCACTGAAGGAAAGCTTAGGAATGTGGAGAAAAAAATAAATTCTAGTCTCAAAGGACATACATGAATTTCAGCACTTTGATGCATCTTAAATGAAGATGGGATGCTGAAACTTTTAATTTACATCAATCCACAAACATATCTAAAAAAGTTTAACAAAAAAAAAAAAATCAATCCCACAACAACACCTTTTGATTCTGATCTTACTTCACTGTCCTACTTTCACAACTTTATTTGTTACTATAGTTATGTAAGGTAAATTCCACATTTATTTTGGCCAAAAAATATTCTAGCAATAAAGTTCTATAAAAAATTGAGTAACAAGAATAGGTTCCTTTTCATGCCTCCAGTATTCACACTCCTCAGCATGGTTTCACAGTCCAAAGAATTTTCTAAGTCATTGATTTTTGCCTTTCGGATTTTTGCCCAACCCACTGTGCCTTTCACTTGGGAACTAAGAAGGCATTTTCTCTGGTGGCCCAAGCGATTAACTGTGAATGCATCAGACACAGAGGTTCTTCTAATAAGCAGGTTCTAATTTTACAAAGGCAACTCCAGCCAGTTCTCTGTGTTCTTTGTAGCTGCTTCTGTAAATGATTATCACCAAGCTAGTCTCTCTGGTTGGTTTCTGAAATGTAAATTCTGCCCTGGACCGACCAGATGTGTCTTGATCTCCCCAGTTGTCTATAGTGAATGCAGATTTGAACATTTTAAGCAGAATCTCTCAATATAAACCGATGAAACCCAAAGGGTGCTTGGCATGGGTGAATCAGCTCAAAGTTACCAGCAAGTTTTACTCAAAACCCCTTGAATAAAGGAAGTAAGTGAAAAATTGTCATTGTGCTAAGCCATTGCCAAGTCATATGGGAAATGCATTTTCAAAATGTTCTTTCTGTGTCTCAGGGGCTACTTAATTTTGCCTCAGTCCTTATTTCCAATGCTCAAAACTCCCTGACTTCATATTACTGGCTGCGGCTTTGGCTGATAGGATCTTCATCATAGCCTGCAATTTTATCAGAAACATTTTTCTATTGATTTTGCAAAATGTACCTTTGTAGAAAGAGCACCTCCCCAAGCAGAATTATGTTCTTGAATGAGCTGGTGATTATATCTGACAGAAGAGGGTTTGGGGCTGCCTCCTCTTTCCTACAAACCATGTTTATAACATCTTTACATCTGTAACAGACTTTCAAACTATTGTTGTGCACAGCTTGTAGTAAAGCTTGACTGTGTCATTTCCTGCCATTGTACGTAGATTCATTAGCCTGTTCATTTTCTTAAAGGCTTCCCTCCCAAGAATTTGCATCTTAAAGCAGTTTTCAAGGATTGAGGGCCGGACTGAGTCCTCCACTTCAAAAGAACTCTTGAAGCTATTCTGGCTGTACCACATCTTCCAGGCCCTTTGGCCTTTGATCATATATTGGTGTGTCAAATGTAATGTGGATTTTAAATCACCACTTAACACTGAATATATGAAGTTCCTCCTTCATTCTAGTGCTGCTTCACAAAAAGTATCCATTGAGATCTGAAAATTTATGTTTTATCTCTCTGTAAGGGTGTATTAACTGGTGTACCACACAGATTCCTGAAGTACCTTGCAGTAGCCTGGAGCAAATGAGGTAATACTATGCTGCCATTGCAGTCTTTTTGCTTGCATATATTTCAAGTTAGCCTTAAGCATTTTGATGAAAATGTATATTAAATAATTTAATTCTGGGCAATAGGAGACAAATATCATAATTCTGTAATTCTTTAAAAGATCATAAAAGTTGTTTTTTCAATTGTTATCTGAAAGGGCAAAGAACTTGCTTCAAGATATTAGGTAGCAAAATGTCTTGCCAGGACTAGAGGCAGGGTATTTTGCTTCATCTAGCCGGACCCATAAGGGCACTCATAATAATCATGGAGACCATTCAAAAAGGCTTCTGGATGATCTGAGAGAGTTACTTGGTGTGACTTGCCTGGAAGAAAATATTCTTTTCAGATTTTGATGTCTGGTTACAGAAGCTGCAGCAGTCTTATTTCACCATGCCTACTAGGATGAAGAGGAATATTTTTTTTTAATGAGAATCATAATGTGCTAGCTGTAAAAGTACAGTGTGCAGTGTGTGTCTAACAAACTATGGGTCTATCTCTGACAAAGCCCCTCATCTTTGTGGTATCTCTCTGTAGAGAATCATTTTTCCATGAGCCATTTCTTTTTTATTTTATGCCTGCATGGCATGTTAAGACAAGGTCTTTTGCATAGACTTTCTTTTCTGACACAAAAAATCTTGTGGTGTGTGGTGGTGCATCCCACCCCTCCTATAGGCTGCACTATGATCTACAAGGCAGGTCTCCATACCGTAACTCCTCTGACTTCCCAGAATTTCTGTCAGTGAGTGGGTCCTAGTCCTTGGATACTTTTGGCTTGCTGGCAGTGGTAGTTCTATCTGTGCTGTCATCCACAACTTCTCTGGTTTTAGCCATTCCATGTTTATCATAGAAGAAGAGTCATAATTTCAGTCAGTGTGCTTGCAAGTAAGTAGTAACTCCCACTTGTGAGAGTCCTCCCACCTCCCACTCAAAGGTAAATTTTTGCTTTTCCCCAGACAATTCCTCCACCTGCATTGTCTTAATAACACTTGATGTATTCTTGGATATAAAAACTTTTGTCTTTTCTGGCTTTTTATTCTCCCTCACAGTCCTATATCCTGTATCTATGTTCTCAAGAGACATACTGTGCCTTGCTTAGTTGTCATCAAAGCAACCAGTTGTTTCTCTCTGTGTAGCCACAGCTCTGGCTGTGACCATTCTCTTGGGTAAAGCTTTCCTTAGTCAGGCAGAGGATTTTTTATTTTGCAAATTCCCTGTACTATCTTATCTTTTAATCTCCAGCAAAAATGTAATGATTGAACCTTACTCTTTTTCTCCTACCTGTTCAGTGAAGTGATAGACTAAGATTCAAGTGACCAGGCAGTAGGAACAGAAAATACCTTGGCTGCAGCACTCGAACTATTCCTTTGGGACTTGCAGGCTTCAGTTGTCCTGTTCAAAACAGTTACACAGTGTTACAACTGAAATATATTTCTTTCTCTCTTAATCTCCTGATATAACCTCTTATCCATTCAGCTTAAAGAATAGGGTTTTTTACCTTTGGAATTTCTTGCATCTATATTTAGGGAAGTTGTGAACCTGATAAAACAACAATTTTAAAGATCACCACATCTGTTGATTTAAAATAATTTCTTTTAACTGTATATATTTTAATGTCCACAATCTGAACCAGATTATGGGAAAATGCAAACAAGAAGTATTTAAACCTTTAAATAAACAATATTACAGGTACTTGTAAAGGACAGGTAACGAACACTAAATTATACTAACATCAGATTTTTCTGTCTGTTGCTGGTCTTCAGCTGGAGACTCTATTATTGTTTTGTTTTTGTTAGTGTAAATCCTCTCCTAGGAACTCTTCAAACCCATAATTTCTTAGTATTCCACAAATCTTTCTTTACAAAAGAATTTTCTCTCATCAAAGCATGTTCACCTATAAGGATCTAGAGATACTTTTGACATTCTTCCTGTTAAATTACAGTCTTGGGTTGTTTTTTTGTTTTGGTTTGGTTTGTTTTTTGGTTTTTTTTTTTTTTGTTTAGGGTTTTGGAGGGAGTTTTGTTTGTTTGTTTGGTTTTGTTGTGTGTTTTTTTGGTTTTGGGGGGATTTGTTTGTTTGGCTAGGTGGTTTTTTTGTTTGGTTGTTGTTTTTTTTTTTTTAATTCTTTGGAGGTGAAAAGTCACCTGTTGTAGAATTCCCTATTAACATCTCTTAAATTCTTTTAGTAGTAAAGTGCTTTATTCCTCATTTGATTACTAAATGCCATTTACATTCCAATGTAAAACATCTCCACATAAAAAGCCTGAAATCTGATACTAAATTGCAGATTGAAAAACATACTTAATTTGGAGTTATAGTTGGAAAAAATACCTGTCATTCATTACCAGCTCTTAACTGAGATCAGGCATGACATTAATCAGTACTTTGAAATGATGATGCCTTGGGATAAATGCTGCCTAAACTGCTCCTTGAGGAATACTGTAGCAACTCCCAAAAAGCATTGGAGCTGTGCTCTCCCATGAGAAAACAGAGGTATTTTATTGGAAATATTATAATTGAAGTCATAATTGAACTATTGTAAAACTATTGAAGTTAGATGCTTCGATTAAAATTCCTGAAACAGAACTCGAAACCTGAGGATATAGTTATTGAATCATAGAAAATTAGTCTAAGAAGGATGTTCTAAGCCCTATAATCCTTCCTTCACTTCTACCTGATGACATTCCAGATAGAAGTCCTTCCAAAGCTTTATATTTAGTGATAAATACCATGTCCTAAGGAATTGCATTTGGAGTTTAGTTAATAGTTTTTCAGCATCTTGTCTAACACTTGGTGACATTTAAATACATTTTTACTTGGCCTGAACATGGAGAATTAAATAACATTTATTCCATGTTTCTACATGACCCCTTTGATTTTAAGAATTACTAGTTTTTTGAACCTCTGACATGTCTTGACTAAGCAAGGTCAGATCCTTCAATCATTGCTGTTCATCCTTATATGATCTTTTCTTTCTCTTCTTTCCTGATGAATGTCCAAGCAGTTTGTCTCTTTCATTATTTTTTTTTGTTTTCTTTTTTTCAGTGCATTGCAACAAAACTACATATAATACTGAAGTGCACGCAGTGCTAAGGAAATGAGAGTTCTGTTGCTCTTACAGCTGCTGCCAAAGTTGGGCATGATCCTTTTCACAATGCAGCATTGCAAAATTGATTCCTGATCAGCTTGTTATAGCATCCTCTTATCATGCTTTATCCATGTGTTAAGTGGTCCTTGAAAGACTTCTGGTGGCTCTGTGAGACCCAAAATTTCATTTTTAGAATTTATACTGACCTTCCCATGTACATTATATTGACTATTAATTCTATTTATTTTTCTACTTTTTTCTCCAGCATGAAAGTCAGACATGTTGGTCCTTAGTTGTGTATGTCCCTGGTAGCACCTTTCTAAATTATGTGTATTTTTCTCTGTGAAATGTCTTTCAAAATTATTAGATTTTTTACTACCTTTCAGAAATTTAATTTCTGAGTCCCTGTAGGACTTGTAAGTTAATATTGCATGGCTTGGGTATTTATTAATGTTCATTTTATCTGTTTATTCTGAAAACTCATTTTGATGCTCAGTTCAAAAAAGTTCTATTATTTGTAATAAGTTTCTGAACTTGCATCTTCTGAGCCTTCTAAACTATACTCTTCTCGGTGTGTCATGAATATGAATATGAATATGAAACATTGCTGCATTAATGAAAGTTCCCATTCTGCCACTTCACACCTTTTTGAGTTTTTTAAGTTTGTAAAATCATAGAATGGTTTGGGTTGGAAGGGGGTCCTGAGGATCATCTGGTTCCAACCCTTCTGCCATGGTCAAGAACACCTTCCACTAGACCTTGTTGCTCAGAGTTCTATCCAACCTGGCTTTGAACACTTCCAGGGCTGGGGCATCCACAGCTTGCTGGGAAACCTGTTCCAGTGCCTCACCACCCTCAGAGTAAAAAAATATTTTCTAATATCTAATCTAAACCTGCTCACTTTCAATTTGAAGCCATTTCCCCTTGTCCTGTCACTACATGCTCTTGTAAATATTCTCTCCAGTAATTTTCCTGTAATTTCTGTTCAGATACTGGAAGGCCACAGTTAGCTCACTGTGAAGCCTTCTCTTTTCCAGGCTGAACAGTCCTAATTCGCTAAGCCTTTCCTCACAGGAGACGTGCTCCATTCCTCTGATCAGTTTGGTGGCCTTCCTCTGGACTTACACCAAAAGGTCAATGTCCTTCCTGTATTGGGAATGCAGCACTCCAGGTGGGGTCTCACCAGAGCAGACAGGCAAAATCCCTTCTTTTGACCTTCTGGCCGCACTCTTTGGATGCAACCCAGGATACTGGGCTGCAAGTGCACATTGCTGGATCGTGTCCAGCCTCATCCACCAGCAACCCCAAGTCCTTCTCAGCAGATCTGCTCTCAATCTGTCATCCCCCAGACCATGCTGATATGAGCAGGGTTGCCCCAACCCTGGTGGAGCACCTTGCACTTGGTCTTGTTAAACCGCATGAGACTCTCTTGCACCAACTTTTTGAGCTTGCCCAGATCCCTTTGGATGGCATCCTGTCTTTCAGTTATTGATAACTCTCAGCATGGAACTACTCTTCCACCTCCTATAGAGTGGTTCTCTTTTATGTCCCTATTTTATTTATAAAAATGTCATATGAGACAAAAGCCTCACAGAAAACAAACTGTATGACTTCTACTTCTTCATATTATAGAAATGAGATTGACTTGTTTCTGTTTGTGCTTTATGGTCAAAGTTGTCCCATATTCATCATCAGATTTTCCCCAAGTCCTTACAAATCTGTTTGCTGACCTATCCAAATTAATTGAAACTAAACTGATTGTTCTACTTTCCTCAAATTATCCTTTGCCACTTTGTAGTTTCAAGATGCGTGGAAAAGAATCATTTTAATAAGACTTACAAAATCTACAGCATGCTTGCAATAACAAGAGGAATTTTCATTAATTTTTTCTACATTAATGTCCTTTCACAGATATCTGAGGGTCATGACTTTTAAAATAAGTGTAAATATCCCAGATTTTAGTTTTAGGTCTCATCTGAATATTGAGAACTCAACCTGAATATGCCTCTTAGTATCTGAGAGAACTGGAACCTCATAGAATCAGATAGTATTGACAACTACATGTTTAGTAAAACTTCCTTGCCCCCTTCTGTGATATATCTGCAGGGAACCACCGTAGCACCATTGCCTCTGGAGGCAGAGATCAGATGGGATGGGAGCCCCCTGTGCCCCTTCAGCTGTCCTTTTTTAAGTCTTCTAATGAGTTAATGGAGCATGGTTTCTTTGTGATACTTATTAGAAATGGACATGGGAGATGGTACTCTGTTGTTTATTCGCTTCTTTGTGGAAGTAGGTACAATAAAAATTTGCAAGATTCTGAGTAAATTTTTTTTTCTGTCAGAACCCAACTTTGAATTTTATTTCATTTAGTCATCTGGCACCTAAAAATAGAAGGGCAAAATCTCCCCCTAGGCAAAGTATAAAATATAGACCCTTTATTTAGAAGAGATAAGGCCTTTCTGATATTTCTACAGGCCTGGTAGAGGGGTTTGTCATTCAAGCTCTACTGATCTGAAAGGGTAAAAAGCATAGTTTTGTGTATGTGTTGCCTTATTTATGGCAAGAACTATAAATCATAGTCTGCATTCAGGCTCCAATTTCTGAAGCAGTTCCAAACAGGAAGTGTGAAAGCAGGCAGTTAACTTATTTTGTGATAAAAAAAACCAAACCAAACCAAAACAAAAAAGATAATACAAGTTTCATTTGTCTGGCAAATTCTGACACTGTAAAATGCTGGGGTGAAATGCTCATCCCTTGGAAGTCAACAAGAATTTAATACAAAGGAATTTTGTGTTACATCCTAATTGACTTTAGTAAAACTAAGATTTCATAAAGAAAACAAAATTCTGAAACTGAACTGCTGTGCTTGATTATATGAATTTATTTTGTCCAATTTAAAGGAAAAAAAAAAATCTTGACAATAGTTTAATCTAACTCATCCTCTTTTAGTCTGAGAGAGGATTCAAATGGACACATCATCTATTCCCACCAGTCAGTTTTAAATTCCGTTAGAGACATAATATCAGACAACCATGTGGACCATGACTTCAGCATCTAAAACTGTTGTGGATTTAGATGCAGTAGCACATAAGAGTTATTACTGAGTTCTTATTGGTCATGTTAGGACTTAAATTAAACCCAACACAGAACTGAATCCATTTGAAAATGCTGAGCCATATGCCAAAGTTCTTTGATACACAAACTAAGGAAGGGCTTATTCTGTTCTTTAAAGTACAACAGTCTCATAGGAGATTGTGTTCTAACTTTTAAAAACACCGACTCCTTCCTTAGAGAGTTTTGGTCCTTTCAGAGCTAGAAACAGCTTGGTGAATTTCTGGAATCAAAGGTTTGGATGTTGGCAAGTCTCAAACCCATTAGGCAGAAAGTAGACTCGCTAAGCTATTTTGTAGCTTTCTTTGAACTATACTAATTAAACTTTATTTTTTGTCTTAAAAAATACAATTTAAAAAACTCAGCATGATCCAAACTGCATACTTAGTGCTTATATAGCAACAGAAAATGTTCCTTTAGATAAGTGTTTAAATTTCAGAAACTGTTTTTAAACTATTTTCATTAATAACATATTTCCATTAAATGCAGATGCTAAACTTCCACAGTATAGAATTAACACAGTAATTGGATAGAACTGTGTTACTTTTGTCTTTCTTAAGATTATATCGGGGGACAATTATGTAGATGTCTGAATGACACTTTGTTAATAACAAAGGCAATGCACAATTTGAAGAGATGTTTTTAGAATTCATTTTTGCATTAAACCCTATACAAACAGAACACAAGCCCTAGGCAAATCCAGGAAATAAAATGGGAAATAAATTGGATACAAAGGCCCATATGCTGTGTACAAATCAGGTCTATTATCTTTGCTTACCTTATGGCAGAGATAGAATTTATAAACTATCTTTATTGCTGAGCAGAGATAAAAACTCTATGTTAACAGTAGATTGTAGCTTATCTCTTGCAAACAGGTGAGGAGTCAGCTTTTTCTTTAGGAAGAAATAACCACCAAAACCCACAAAACTATGTGTGTATATTTAACATGTTTATTTAATTGCAACACAGTGCAAACATAACTAACAAGAAAGATCAGCTGCTTCTTCCCGGAACAAACTATCCCATCTGCTCAGCCCGAGCATCTCAGCTCCTGCCATCTCTCCAACCATACCTGAGTATTAGAATTCAATCACATCACTTAATGAAATCAAAAGGCAGAAAGGTCATAAATATTATCCCTTGAGGCTGAAAGATGTCCAGGCTAGATAAAAGTCAGGTGACTTGAAATATATTTTGATGATTAGGATGACTTTCAGGTTGGTTGAGTTGTTTTTTTTTTTTTTTTTTAATTTCTTTGATGGTTTTAAAATAACTTTACTTTGATTGTTTTAAAATAACTTTTCTGTGATTACAAAAGGCTTCCTACTTTCAGATGAGCTGTTGCATACAGGAAATGCTCCTGTTCATATGTATGAGAAAATCATATTCATCTAAGTTTTGCTGATGGTGTTTTAAAGTGATACTATTCTCACTGTCATCATCATTATTTAAAGTTAATCGAAGTCCGTGACATACTGATATACATTGGGGGATTATATCATTCATTTTTTCATTAGCACAGGCAGACTCTGTGAGTAAAAAAAGCATAAAATGTTAAAAAAAATTAAAAATGCTAGAATATCATCCTGTTTCTCTTACATTTTTTTCTGTGTTGATTTAACCAAGTCATTCAAACCATTGTTGTGGTATAAAATCTAGAATTAGTGTGCATAACGTATTGATGTCATAATGTTTAATGAACTTTATTATTGTCTTTGACTCAATTCTTTGTGAAATAGGACAAGACAGTGATATGCAGTGCAAAAAGAGCTACAAAGCTAAATCTGTTAGCATCTAAATTATAAAATAAAAGTATTCTAGAACAAGCAATGAAGGATATACCTTCATTGCATCATCTGTCTGTGTATACCTTACTGTACAAGTATTCCCACCATCTGTTGCTCACAGCATAATTCAATACTAACCTTGTAAAAGAAACTGTTCTCATTTGGATTAATGCACCTTTTTCACTGGAAGCTTTGGAAAAATTCCCATCTTAATCTAAGCACACCAGTATACTGGATAACTAACAGTAATGTTTATCAACCATATCTAACAGTCAGCAAACACAGCAGTGATGGAAGGTTTATTTGTTCTTCTCCTGCAGTACACTATTTATATTGTGATCCATTAAAAAAAACATGACTGAAGAGCAGTGAAGAAGATCACCTGTTTGAATTCTCTCTGCTGCAAAATTTCTGGCTCACTTTTGCAGAGGGAGTGTGAGTTTATGCTTGTGGAAGTAAGGGATGCCACAGAGAATATGATGGGTCAGCAGGGACAGAGGAAAAGAGCAAGCGGGGAGCATCCAGAAGGAGCAGAAAGGAGGAGGCTCCTGAGAGCAGTAGGGAGCAAATACATAGCCAAGTAAAACAAAACACAGAGAGAGGACTGTGTGGAGTGTGCTGTAGCTCAGAGGCCCTCAACATTGCTGGGATAAGAGAAAGAAGGAAAAGTCCACTATGCAAAACTATGCATGTGTGTAGAGTTTAAATCTCTTATTTTAATCTGTCTCTGCTGCGTATGCAATATGTTCTTCACATTCTTAAAAAAAATATGCATTAGGTCTTGTCAGTGATATTCAGTGAGAGAATAAGAAGCAATTGGAATAAACTGAAGTACAAAAAATTCCATTTATACATTAAAAGGGTTTTGTCCTATGAGTGTGACTGAGTAGTGGAATAGATTGTACAGGCTCCATCCTTTGAGATATTGAAAACCAAACTGCATGGAGACCTGAAAAACCCACCCTAGGTGATCCTGCTTTGAACAGGGGGTTAGACTAGGCCAACTTGAACTGTTCTGTGGTTCCATCTTGGGAGAGATTCTTCAAGGGAAGCGGAAATCTACGTTTATTTCAATTAAAAATATTTTCCCCTCTGTTTATTTAAGCAAATGTGTGGACATATCTATCCCTATCTCCTGGCTGACTTGTGCTTCCACAGCAGAACCCTAGAAGTAGCTAACATCCATGTGAATATGCTCCTCCATTGGTAGGTCTAGGTGGCTTCCACAAATTGAGGGCACAGGGACACAGCAGGCAGCAAAGGCCACTAGAGGTCACACAAACTATCTAAAAGAACAAGAACAAGGTAATTTATACTCCAGTTAGGAGCCTTTTCCCCTTCCACCTGTTCCCCTTGCTTGGCAGTCTTAGGTCACCTTCCTTCCTGATACAAGGCTGTGGTCAGGCATGTTTAGATTGTTTTCTTCCTAAGCCTGTTTTTCAGCTTTGGTTTAGACACATGGAGAGGATACTACTTTATGGAGAAAAATCCACTGTGATCACAGGGCATGAAAGTGTCAAAAATTGTGGTAAAAAGTATAATATCATGCTAGCTGAGAAATGCTTTGCTTGCATTCCAAATAAGGACTCAGTGAATGCTCAAGACAGAATATGAGAGAGAAAGAGGGAGCAGCAATAGCCACAGTATTCATCCTCTCCAAACCAATTCAGCTTTACCAATCAGCTTTACAATTTTCAAGGTCCATTTCACTTCATTTTATAGCAGGAGCTGAGATGAAAGAGAAATGAGAGTCTTTAATGATGACTGCCCCCCCCCAAAGTTTTGTCATTACTTTAATATCCAGTATCCTGACTTACAAATTTGCAGTTTATTGTCTCACTACCTTCCCTTATTTACATTTTCTTTATTATTTGTCACATGTACATGCAGAGAGAGAAATAAGGTTTGAAACACTCTGAGATTTAGGTTGTTTTTTTAATTATTTTTCCTTTCCTCCCTTCTCATATTTGTCTGTTTTGCCTAGAAAGGCTATGTATGTATTTTTATTTGATTCAGTATGTAAAATAGATTCCTTCAAATAGGACAAAGACACAATATGTGAGGAAGAAAGAAGACAGAGCACTGCAGACTTGCCAAGAGCTGTGATGTTCATTCCCCGCAGTGTACAAAATAGCTAAAAATTCTTTGAACAAACAAACTGGATTATTTTAATTCCCTACTTCGTTGTAGGTAGAATTATCATTTGTCAAGAACATCCCTGATAATTAGTTCTCTAGACATCAATTCTAGATGCTTTTGATTCCTGTTCCTTCCTAAATACTTTTAGTGGTTACACTAGTTAGCCACATGCCTGGTATGTTACATATGGTATTTCTATACCTCTTCAGTGATGACAATGACTCAGCATCATGGTACTAATGATGAATGTCATGTAGGTAGTGGTGGATGAGATAAGGCTTTACTGTTGTATGGAGATAATTTTTTTTTTTAATATTGCCAGTTATTTGAAGTTATGTAATAAGACAATCCATTTTTACTTGCTCAGTTTTTAAAGAATAAGGAGAAAGAGGGAAAGCATCCACAAAAAAACAGAAGACAGTTTCTATAGAACACCTGGTAACCAGAGTGGATCCTAAGTCACTTTTATGGTCTGAATTAAAACTGCAACTTGATCTTTCTTCTGTCCTTGACCAAGGCAAAAGCTCTAAATACCAGCTCCCTAAGTTAGTCCCTCTCTAGGGTCTCAGTTTAAGCTTCTCTGCACTGGGTTTTGTAGAAGTGCAGAATAATTTGGATATAAAAACATGTGTCATATCCCTTAATATTTTTTGTGCTCACCAGTGACCACAGCAAAATATTTCCTTTGCTGAAGCCTCCAGTAAGAAAGCTAATGGTCCATTAAAACATCTCTACTTTAATGCATACTTTGTACTGCACCACAGGAATTCCCAGAGCAGGGAGGAAGAAGCACAGGATTTAGTTTTATGTAGCAAGAAACAATGGAACATGGATTAATAACCTTTCCCCCTACAGCCAGGGCCTTTTGAATATCATAACAAGTAATTTGAAATGAAAATCTGAAGAATGATCTGATTGCATATGGCAGAATGGTTTTCAGTTAAATAGTCAGATGGTTTTTAGTTAAATAGTTAATTAGGAAAAAGGAGCTATATCAGTTATGAGATTTGCAATTTTCTTCATACACCAAAATAAAGAGTTTTATGAAAAAAACTTTGTAGAGTGGGATGAAACTTTTTCTTTAACAAGTTACTTTATACATGACTTCACTGGGTGTGTAGGATCCAGTTTCCTTCACTTTACAGACTGCACTTTGTCCGCAGATGCAAGTTAGACAACTCTTGTTCCCTCCCTCCCTTCCTTCCTTCCTTCCTCTCCCTCCCCCTGTTTCTCTCTCTCTCTCTATTTATTTTGCAAAACCTCCTTTTATTCCCAATGTAGAAACTATGTTTTGTATCATTTTTCAAAAAGGTAAAAAAAGGAAGTCAGAAAGTCAGGAAACAAGTTTGGAAATATCATCTGCTTAGAATAATTATTTTGTTGATCTGTTGTGACTTACTGAAAAACGTGTTTTAATAGGTTACCAGAAAAGCTTAATTTGTGCACGTGCATAAGTTTTAGGATAGAGAGGCTTGGGAAAGTGACCCTACACAACCTGTAATGTCAGACAATGTTGTCTGAAGTAGGTCTAATGTCATTTCTGTAGAGGCAGTGATGAAGGAATGAATGCTATTTGCATGAGGGATGGCTGCAGATGATCTCATGACTCTTTCATTTATGGACACTGGTTTCAAAGACAGAAGTGACTCAGAATGTACAAACGGAATAAAGGCTAGTGTCTGGCCATTCAGGGTGCAAGCAAGCATGCTACAATGTTTGCCTAAATGTTACATTGAGCCATCATACCTGGATCTGAAGAGCTTTACAAATCTACTCGAGCCTGTAAAAAAGGCTTACACAAATACAAAGCAAGATGCTCACTTCTAAATCCAGGTGAGAAATATTATTAGTATCCTCCATTAGTATATAGTACTAGGATTTCTACATTACAGGAGGGTGGGGACAGATGCATTGTCATCTAAGACACACCACAGACAGAAGTCCAGGAACAACATAACGTGGACCTTTATGCATTAGTGTCGCCATTCTACTGCTGATGCTCAATAATTTCTTTATCTTGCACACAGAATGGGTCCAGGAATTGTCATATTATTCTCTTGTAATCTTTCTCATGTGCTAGTGATGAGAGCTTCAATTTTACTTTTATTTTGACCCTTTGCATTTTTAAACCTTTGATATTTTGGTACTGTCCCTCACAAGATCCTTCTGGACAAAATGTCCAGCACACAGCTGGATAAACACATCATGCTGTGGGTGAACAATTGGCTCATGGGTCAATCACAGAAGGTAACAGTGAATGGGATGACATCAGACTAGTGACCTGTCACTAGTGGGGTTCCATAGGGCTCCATCTTGGGCCCTGTGCCCTTCAACATCTCCATAAATTACCTGGATAGAGGACTGGAAGGGTTACTAAGCAAGTTTGCAAATGACACAAAACTGGGAGGAGCCGTTGTCTCCCTCAAAGGCAGGGATGCCCTTCAGAGAGACCTCAATAAATTAGAAGGCTGGGAAATCACCAACCATATCAAGTTCAACAAGGGAACGTGCCGAATTCTGTACCTGGGATGGAGCAACCCTGGTTGTGTGTATGGACTGGGGAAGGAGAGTCTGTAGAGCAGTGCCATGGAAAGGTACCTGGGGTTCCTGGTCGATGGCCAGTTGAATCTGAGTCAGCAGTGCCCTGGCAGCCAGGTGGGCTAATCGTGTTCTGGGGGGCATCAGGCAAAGCATCGCCAGCCGGTCGAGGGAGAGGATTGTCCCACTCTGCTCTGCACTGGTGTCACCTCACTTGAACATTATGCCCAGTTTGGGGCACTGCAATATAGGAAAGATATACAGTGAATAGAATGTGTCCAAAGGAGGGCAACGAAGATCATGACGGCTCTTGAGGGGAAGCTGTGTGAGGAGTGGCTGAGGGGCACTTGGTCTCTTGAATCTGGAGAAGAGGACTTTGAGGGGAGACTTCATTGCAGTTACAACTTCATCCTGAGGGGAAAACAGAGGGGCAGGTACTGATCTCTTCACTCTCATGACCAGTGACAGGACTCACAAAAACAGCATGAAGCTGCATTGGGGGAGATTTGTGTTAGGAACCACAAAAAAAATTTTTCACTGAGAGGGTGGTTGGGTGCTGGAACAGGCTCCCCAGAGAAGTGTTCAAGGCACTGAGCCTGTCTGAATTCAAGAAGCGTTTGGACAATGCTCTCAGGCACATGGTGTGATTCTTGGGGTGTCCTGCCAGGGGTTGGATTCTGATCCTAATGGCTCCCTTCCAACTTATCATATTCTATGATTCTATAAAACCTGAAAATGAGCTTGTGCTCCAGCCTAATATCCCCCTATCCTCCACTCCACTCTGTAGCATTAAGGAGTTACTGGCTCAGAGCACCTCTGGAGACAGAGCAACATAGTCTGCTTTGCTTCAGATGAAAGCTCCTTTCACTGAGAACACTGACTTATGAAAAGCAGTGAAAGTTTCACGAAGAATCCCCTGTTCAGTAAGCAGCTCACTCTCCTAAGGACCTACTTTAAAGCATCACCAAGGTTTCTAGTAGGATTTTAGCTGACCTTTACCTAAACACCTCTACGGAGCAGCATATCTTCTGGTTCTCCAGGGTAGAACTTAAGACAAATTTCACTGTCTGCCTTGTTGTCTAAGCAGTCCAACTCAGCATCACTTCATATTCAACTCAGAGTAGGCTATGTAAATCAACAGGGACCTCATAATTGAAAAAAAAAAAGAACTCACATATGGATTAAGAAGAGAATTTAAGGGAACAGTAACTCCACTGTTAGTCACCTTAGTACTCATCAAGGAGAGAAAGAGATTTGTCCCAGACTGTCAGGGCAGACTTTTCTTTGCTATCCTATTCTGACACTTTGGGAAGTCCCTCTGAGTGCTTGGCATGACACAGTCACTCTGCCTACACTAGCCTAAAGATGAATATGTCCAGAAAGAAAAATATGTTTTCTCCATGTATTTCAGCATGTCTCAAAATGTCTTCTGAATTTGTAACTGGCACCTGAAAAATAAAAATATCTCTAAGACTTAGTCTCCCAAATATCTTAATCCCACTTTAACCTTTAGGACTCTTCTGCTGAATAATAATTTTTTTCCTACATTTTCCAGTTGTTACATAGGACAAACTTTGTAAAGATTTGAATTGAAGTTGTCTGAGGAGATGCAGCATACTGAAGGCCTCAGTGAGAATTACATTTTCTCTGTGTCACTAGCACCTGAGCATTAAAAAACTAGGCTCAGTAATTATTTTCTTTATAATTATAACTTTACTGCAATAGAACATTCTTAGGGTCTTTTACTTTCCTTACAGTACTGCCCCAAAACCAATGCATTAGTTGGGAGTTTTTCCCCCACAGTAGAAAATCATCTTCCCCATTCAGACAGATGCAGTGTGTCTATATATGCACAACACCACTAAGAAAGAACCTTCTATTCACATTTCAGGAGACCAGCCCTGCAGTATTTTTCTGATAAGTGAACAGAAGAGAAAAATACTTTATTTTTTTATTATTATTATTGTTTTTATTTTCTATTTTCTCTATTGTTTCTAGTGCAGTACTTACCTGCAGGCAGGTAGTAGCAGTTCTTTGTGTGTGCATGCAGCTTAGGAGGAGCACACAAAGAATCTTTTTAGTCTGTTAAAGCTCGTGTAAGTGTGTATAGAATGGTTGTTCTCTGTAGGAAAGGAAAGTTTCCATATCTAAGATCTTTGAAACTCAAAGTGGTCAGAGGAGAAAAAAAATTGGATTATGACCTGTCAGAAATCAGCTAGAAATACGTGATTTACCTACAAATAATCCCCCTGCAAATTCCAGGAAGCAGGAAGGCTTCTGTAAATGTCTGTAGAACCACTTTTAGCTCCTATTTAGTAATTAGTTAGGTATCAGGTTGACCATGTCCCTTTACTTTCATTCAGTACAATTACATGCTATGTACTTTCAAGGAGCTGCATCATTTCTACCGCCAGAGAAGAGATTGTAGATTTATGAACTACTTTATTAACCCTTGTCTTGCATCTCTAATATAATAGCCATTATACCCAGTAGGACTGTTTAAAATTTCTTCAAAGCTATCTTGACATGTCTTCTTTACAGCAGGGCTAGAGAAATCAGACTGCACTCTTCTCTAAAACATAATTCTGTTCATCTTTATGATAGGTAGGCAATATTTTATTACAAACTCAATAAGGATGTGAGCTTTAATTATCATTTGTAAAAGATTGAGAAAGTACTGGTTTAAAGGAAGTAAAAAAGGCATTGGCTGCTATTATGAGCTGTACCTTCCTGTTGATGTATATACCAAATTCTGCTAATATGCAATCTAGCACACAGTGAAGAAAGAAGGGCTTCCTTCAAAGAATTAATGTCTGTTTCATGATTTACTCAAAAAAAACCCCAAACCAATCCAAAACAAAACAAAAAACAAAACCCAAAAAATCCCCCCCAAAACAACCAACAAAAAAGAAAAACACAGTATATGTAATGTTAATGTACTCAGCATTTTTCATTTCAAAATACTTTTAACTGCTTTATGAAAAGCCCATAGACTGATTTTTCTTTGAATGGAACTAAATATCCTGAGTTACTAAGGCTTTGCTTACATCAATTAAATTTGCATTAACAAAATTTTGTCAGTGTGAATACTTTGGTTCAAATCCCTTCTGTAGATGTGTTATCAAAACAGAAAGGGGCACTTTTATAAGAACGTGGTTGAAAATGTGATAGAAACAGCATCATCAACTTGTTTTGTCCCTCTGAAGAGTATCAAACAGTAGAAGACTGCAGTGAGAAATTACACTAGTGCAGAATTAATGAACAAAGACAGCAGTTTTGTATCTACATTTAAAAGCCTTTTTAACATGGATAGAGGGTGTAGTCTTGCCTTCTGTATACATCCATTGTCTGAGTCACATTGTATGTGCAGATCTTGTGGGTATTATCAGTACCTTTTTCATCTGGTGAGCTGTCAGGTGACAATGAATATGAGAATAAACAAACAGCTCAGCTGTTTACTCATATGCATACATAAATCAGTCTCATTCCTCCTTCCCCAAAGAATCATATGTAGCATTGTTTATAAACTTAATAAAATAGACATGCATTTTATACAACTAAAATGGGGAAGTATTTACTTCCCTTAAAGTCAATGCAACTCTTAAGGATCTTTAGATAATAAATCCTTTCTTTTTCTGAGAGACATTGAAGATGGAACTTTATTTTACCATATAGCATCAGTCAGAGTCTGAGTTCTTCCACTCTCACTGTAGAGTTGTTCACCCACTGGAGTGCCACAGAAAGTCTATTAATGTCATCTGCTTTTGCTGCATGGCACTTTTTGCACTGGAATAAGGATTTTTGGCATCTGTTTCTTTGCCATCAGTCTCAATACTTGAGAATTATCCCTACAAAGAACTGAATGCATTAGCAGCAGATAATCAAATAAATTCATAGGAATTACCTCTCTCTCTTTCTTCCCCCATTTTTTTCATATGCACACACAGACACATACAGGTTTTGGGGTTTTTCCATTACATTTACTGAATTATAAAATATATGCCATAGGTTCTGAAAGCAAACTTTTTTTTTCTTTCTGTCTTTCACTGTAATAAAAGAATGCCTAACAAAATTAATTGAGAACTTTGTGGATATTTGCATAAATTTATGCATGGCACTAATAATGGATTAGCATAGTGTGTTACCTGTTAAAATAATGCCAGTGTCCTTTAAATGTCATATAGAGAAAAAGATGTGTTTTTGCAGCCTCACTGGATTTTACAGCGAAGCAGATGACCTGCAGAGAAGTTGGTGTGCCCAATTAACCCCTTTTAACTCTATGCAATTACTGTTCACATCCATTACACTTTTGATAAAGAACAAGCATTAACAATCACACCATGATTCAGTACAAAATTAAAACTTTAGCAGCAGTAATGCTACAGCTGACAGGCTATAAGAAAATCATAGGAATAAGATATTATCATACCACCCAGTACAGAATTTTTACAAAATGAAGAGGTTATGTACCACCGGACTGATGGTTTGGGCAAGTGAAGAGAAGATTCAATGAAAATGGCTTTCAGTCTGTAGCTCAGGCACAGGCTAGATTGTTTGGTCTCATAAATTCAGCTGTATTAAATCTAACTACTAGTTTACATTCATGCACCGTTAAGTAAGTATTGCATTGTTCCTATCAAAATCCAGAACAGGAAATGCCTGCAGCATATGGCTTCTTGATCACTGTCTTTGTGTGATGAATTGAGATGCTGATAATAGAGTATATTACAAAAGCATCCCTGCAAATCCTTGTCTTGTTTATTCTTTCCAGCAGAGTTTTCAGTTTCTGAGGGGAATCTGACCAAAATCCAACATTTATCTAAATGCAAGATGGACTTATTAGACCTCTCAAGTAAGACAATGTCAGAAATAAACTTCTTGCTTTGAAACCAGAGTGCATCAAAAAATAGCAAGAAAATAGAAGTTGAGCTGTTTCTTCTGATTTTCAGCAATTAAAAACAAAAGTAGGTGACCTGAGAATGGGAGTCCAAATGCTCTTTGTGAAATCTTGGGTGTTGAACACAGGGATACTGAAGAACAAGGCAGAAAGGGTGACCAACTGAAGGACATCTCGACTGTGGCCAGTATGTTCATCATTTGTCCTGCTGACAGGCTAGGACAAGGAGAAACACAGTTGGCACTTTTGTTGTGCTGTCAGAAAATGATACTGCAGGGAAATCTGTGGGAAATCTGAAGGAAATCTCTTTGACACAAAAGGTATACAGATTACCACTGAATTTAGGAAAGACTTACAGAAAGCAAAGCCATTGAGGGT
Organism: Sclerurus mexicanus; assembly: GCA_013396755.1. Classification (NCBI taxonomy): domain Eukaryota; kingdom Metazoa; phylum Chordata; class Aves; order Passeriformes; family Furnariidae; genus Sclerurus; species Sclerurus mexicanus. The sequence continues at coordinate 254,740 of VWZF01000357.1, read as the reverse complement.
ATGTTGCTCCACAGAAGTATGAGAACATTTTTCATCCTTGTCCTTCTGTCAATCATCTCACTAAACCAACTTGCCCCATAGCTGTATCAACAGACCTGGCACAAAGGAAAACTGCAGTAGTATATGCTTAGGACCATGAGGAGCAGTGTGTTTTGTTTTGTTCTGGTTGTTTTGTTTTGTTTTGTTTTTTTCCTCCTGCAATTGCTTATTTTATGTTGTATTAAACTGAATAAAATTAATATTTTACAAACAAAACACTGAGAAGTCCTAGCATAACAGTCTACAAAAAGTACTCTGTAAAACAGAAACAGTTCAGCCATTCTACAACAAACAAAATAAGCAAGTAAAGGCCTAAAAGCAATGAGATCAATTTGGTGTAGAAAAGCTCTGCTTGAATCCAGAAAATTGGTATCATCTAAGAGGAATTATGCATTAAAAAAAATATAATTATGTGCATGTCATTTTCTGGTTATTGGAAAAAGAACTGCTAAGTTTATAGAAACTGTGGTTGCCACTGTTTGCACATTCCAGAGAACATTCTTGGTGAACCACAGCTTCTGCTCAGCTAGAGCAACATTGGAGAGACAGAAGGACTTTAAGAAAGCCACACATGGAAGTGGAATATGAGCCTGGAAAATAAAGACATACTTCACTCATCTCATATAAATCTACAGAAAACAGCAATAGCAGAGAAAAAAAAATAAAGAGAAGGAAGCTTGGAGGAAAAGCTAGCAGAAGTAAAAACTGTTGCAATTTAGTTTTTAAAAAGAACGAATAAATGTGTGGCTTACTGGCTAGTTCAAAACAAGTTTCTGTTGACTTTGGAAGGTAGATTTCAAACTGCTGATTGAGGCTGGCTTATACTGAAGAATATAAACTCAGAGTCTCAGTGAAAGGGAATACAGAGAAAAAGATGTTTGATCAAAAGTAGCTTATTTCACAACTGTACAGAAGATGGACAATATTTAAGCTGAAATAGAAGCTACACTTCAAGCTTTCATATATTAAACTTTTAAGGCAGATTTGAAGCCAGACCTGAGTTTGTTGTAGCTGTAGGATAGGTGCACCTTAGAATGGTCTGTGTGCAGACTTGAGCATTTGAGAGCAGTGTAATTTTGAAATTTGTTATTGATTAAACCTAGTTAATTCATCTTATCCCAAGTGGTCCACTATTCTGTCAGTAGAAAACCAAACCAACATGTAAAATAGTATATTTTTTTCCAAGTAAAAGGAAAAAAAAAACAAACCAAACAATGGACAACTGGCAGAAGATAAATTATTGTTAAATATAATCTTTATTTCTTTTTATTTCCTTTATTTTATTTTTAATGTACTGGAGGAGCTGTCATTCAGATAAAATAAATATTATTCCCTGCAGTTACCATATAAATAAATAAATTGGTCAAAATATTAGGAGTTAATGCATATAACTAACTAGTTAGTTCAAAACTAAAGAAAAATTTTAAATATGCCCTGTCAGGTAAGCTTTACTTGATCATCTCTTTCATAACTACATCTTTATTAGGATGTAAGAGCCTCAGGGATCATGTTAATTTTTTTATAAGTTTAAAGAACTCAGCCTGTGTACTAAACAGGCCTTTAATGTAGTGCTGTCACTTGTATTAGCAAGTGAGAACAGTACTAACAACAATAATAAATGGAAGCTTTTCTCCAATTATATTTTAGAACCTCACAAGCCTGAAATAATTCAAGCAGATCAAGGGAGAATCAATGACATGGGAATCTGGACATTTTTACTCCCACCGAAATCAGCCTACCTCTGCAAGCAGGAACCTTTGCTCCTTAGAAATTATCAGGATGTTACCACAGCCTAACAACACTTCCTTTTTCTTAGACATGCACTTTCTTTGAGTGTTGTCACTTGCCAAAAAAAGTTATTCTGATAGATCAGTATCACCAGAGTATTTTCAGGTCTCAGATAAGCTGGTATTCAGGGAGCTTGTGATCCACAGGGCCAGCACAAAGTTACATTGATAGTAACAGGAACGAGACTTACTTAAGTGTAAGAGAGATCAAAGTGAAGAGACTCGCCCTCTTCCTCGGTGAACTGGACAGCAAATAGGTTGTGCAGAGTGAAGTGTGAGTCCTTTGATTGCTTCATTGTCTTGCAACTGCCCCAAGAACTGCACAGGTGGGGTGTGCTCCATGTTACAGTCTTGGCTTCTTTGCAGCTGCAGTTCCATTTCTTCACGTAATTTGTACTTTGGCATTAGAAAAAGATTATAAATGAAGTGTTGCTTTCCAAGTTTCAGACACCAGGATTTTTTTATTATTATTATTATTCTGTTTGGGAAAGGTGGCTTTAATTTGACTTTCACAAGTGCAAAAACCTATCTCCTCAGAAGTTGGTCAAACTATTAATTTTATAGGAAGGACAACAGAGTACAGTAAAACTGTTTCACAAAGCCAGACAGCTTAACGTAATTAAATGGCTGTTTTGACAGGTGGCTTAAAGTGGAATGAATGCTATTGAGAATGGCTGCAGAGCTGCATATGATGAGTGTCTGTGGGTTTATGTGTGCAGGTGAAAATGTGACTTTGTGGGGGGTGACAAAAGATCTGTGTCCATAAAGCACTTTTTTTCTCCAAAAGTTGCAGCTGTTCAAGATTTATAGATTTGTTTCAATTAATTGTGCTAGATATATTGATTCAGGTGAATGACTACACCTGGACTATAGTAAAAGAAAGATGTTTATGAAGGTCAGTGATGTCATACGTCAGGGAAAATGAGATAGACCTTTTACAAGGGGAAACGAGCCTTGTAGGAAATATATAAACATTGTCATAAGGGATCTGTTTTCTGGTTCTGCTCAACATCACAAAAGATCTTTGCCCCAGTAAAATGGTGCATTTGTAGTGGGAGGTAATGAGCATTCAGGTCTTCAAAAGCAGGCTGAAAGGGCTCTGAATCTATCAGAGTTTCCACAGTTTGGACAGTGAGCCAGATTAGCAACCTTGATCCTGCATGCAGAAGATTCCTCCTCATCCACTTCCTGTCTGCATGAATTCTCAGGCCCACCCTTCTGCAGTTGCTACCTATATATGCAAGACTGGCATGCAGAGAACTAGCCAGACATAGTTGCAAAAAGAATGGGGGACCTAAGGCCTAAACTTATGCCATCTTTTTATCCAGTTCCATTTAGTTCAGGTAACATCCTCATTATTTTACCTTTACAAGTCTTGTGTGTTCAAGTATTTTCCTACTCTCTATATTGTACTCTAATGGCAAGGAATAAATTTTGTTGTTCTGTCCCCTATGCATGCTTACAAGGAATAATAATTGTCGCCTTAAAGTGAAGACAGTTTAAGTTTAGTATCAGAACGAGTACACTCTAACAAGGTAACCTGACAAAACTGTCGTATGGTTTCAGGTGACTTCACGTATTGTGCTAAGAAAGATGTAACTATTACATCACTTACATCTATGTCTTTGAAGATTTTGTGTAGGTTTGGTGTGTTTCGTTTGTTTGTTTGTTTGCTTGTTTGCTTTATATAGTTCTTACAGTCCTGAGGTTATGCAGCGGATACAGTACAAAATATCTTTCTTTAAGCTCTAGTTTTTAATATTGGCCTAGAAAATTAGCAGTGATGAGTAATTATGAAGATAAGCAGGTTGCTTTAGGTTCTACTCTGATTCTCACTCTGCTGATATTTTCAGACTTCATATCTCATTCTGTGTTAGTTGTGGCATCTGTCCCTGAAACAGAAGAAATATTTAATCATCTAAACATTGTTCTGGTTCGTCTGTTGGTTATTTCTGTTTTCTTGCGTGAATGTCAAGAGGGAGTACTGCAATGTGGCCTGACGGATTTGAAACATGGAGAGAATCTGCAGACCAGATCCTCTCTGGGTTTGCAAATATCCCCTAGATGACCTTGGATCCACCTCCAGTGTTCTTTCTTCACATTTCATTTAGTTTCTTTCATCCTTTCTTCATATTGTTGCCATAAGGGGAGGAAAAAAAACTTTCCAAGACAACTTTATGTGGGTAAAGTAGAGAAGAGTTCTTTTACTTAGAGGGTTTTGGGGTACAGAATATAAAGGAGTATAAAAGAGTATATAAAGTATAAAAGAGTATAAAAGAGTACAACACGTGTTGGCAAGTAACATATAGAAAAGACTGGTGCTAGGTTGAACTCACAGCCTCAGGAATACTATGTGAGCTCTTTTCCAAGCACCACCGCTTCAAAACATGCAGAGTAAATTAATCCGAAAGGCGCCCCTTTCATTCCCGGCTGTATCCAGCCAAGCCCTGAGCCACTCTGCCATGTCTTACCAAAGCAAACAAGGGACAGCAACCTGCCCTTTCCAGGTGAAAGGCCCTTTCACCCACAGGCTGGGAAACTGACTCTTGCAACATGTGGGCCCAAGTCAGCTCACCTCCCAACCCACTATAAACAAGGGAGAAACTCCCTTTTGCAGCTGCTTCCCTGCAGCTCATGCTGGTACCTAGTTCCCATTACCAGTCTCATCTTTCTTCAAGCAGGACTTGAGGTTCTTGAGGTCTGGCCTGGAAGAACAAGGGAGGGAAAACATCTTCTCCCCCCACCTTCTCCCCAAGGGAGGAAAAACCCTTCTTTGCAAGCAGAGCTCTTCTGAGCTCCCTGCCTCCACCCCCCCCTTTTGGGGGTGGGGAACACTGGGCACCACACCCGGCTGGGCAGCTGATAGACTCTGTGTGTGTGTGTGTGTGAGTGTGTCAACAAGGTGAAAGAGCTGGGAAAGCTCTCCATCTACATGGCACCATACTAATTTTATAACACTACTCAATTATCATATCTAAAAGTTGCATCCAATCTGAGAAATGTCCATACCCAGAACTTCCCTTGGGTCTGCCCCAGGGCGCGCCTCTCCTAAAATTGAGTTGGAGGTCTTAAGACCCTTACTTCATCATCTTCACTCCACTTTCCCTTATTGGAGCTTCTCCAAGGTTGCTGGGCTTTGCTTTCTTGTTTTGACTAACATGGTATCTAATTGTCTTAGATTTGGTACACGTTTCCCGGGCATGGTGTTCCAGCTGTTATCTGACCCTTGAGACAGCTAGCACAGGATTATAGGTTGCTAGCTACTCGAAATGTAAGAAACTACATCGAAGTATAAAAATCTACAAATTCATGAAAACCCTAAGGCATCAATATTTAGAAAGCATTCTCTACAAAGATTCACAAAATTTCTTCAGTATGCTTCCATTTGTAGCACACTTGAAACTATTGTGCACAGTGATGGCTACAAGAAACTTTAAAACTCATACTGACACTATCAGTGAAAACCACCCACCATGTTAATCAACAGTCTCACCATTTCTTTGTGCTTCTTAGTCTAAGTTGTCTCTGTGGTTGTCTCATTTCCGCTCTGATGTGTTTAGCACAATAGTGTACCAATGGGCAGATTTCTGAAGATCTGAAGGGACTGAGAATTATACTAATTATATTAATGAATTATATTAAGAATTATATTAATGTTTGCCTCGGTTTTGCCCATGTAAAAATGAGAATATGATTATTCAGGCAAGCATTCTGAAGTGCACTGAAAAAATGGTTAAGTATCCTAGGGATAATTTTTCATTTGATCAATAGTAAAAATCCCATTTCCAACCATCAGTCATAATTTTATGTAAACAGACCCCACTTAAATAATATTTAATAAGCTAGACATGTTTTGCTAGAGGATTTAAAAAACAGTAAACCTAAAGTATAAGGAAGTTTATCAGGACACTTTACTTCTAGAAAAAGCTATAATAAGAGCAGTATCAGCTTATCTAAAGCATTTCGCTATGTTTCAGATACTTGGCAAACAACATTAAAACAGCATGGGAAGCCAGGTTCCTTTGCCACCGGATCCTAAGTCTTTATCAGTTCTGTCAGATAATGGGAGAATTGCAATGGTGGATATGGCTTGTGAACTTTTAGGCAACATCTGAGAACTATTCCCTCATTCATGACAAATGTATTACATGTTAAATGTCTTTTAAGTTATCATCAGATTGGTAATTACAATGGAATACAGTCCAAGCAAACTAGAGAAACATATAGAGGTCAAACAGAGTAAAAAAGTATTTTCTATAAGTTGTCAAAGCGAGCAGAAAAAAAAAAGCCACACTTGTATTAAGCAAAGCATTGTAAAATCTCATGCAATAGAGAAAGAGGATTCTATATTTTATATATTTCTGATTTACATGTTCATTTAAAGCTACCTTCTTTTTACAACTCTATCTGAATATTTTGTTCTTGGTGTTACTATTAATCATTTTGTTTCACCTCACAAGGCCATTTGGCTTTCCTCCAAGATATTTCAGCATTTTTTCTCTGTGAGTTTGTGTCTCTGAAGATAAAAATATTTTATTTAAAGAAGCAAAGTTTCCATGTTTTTTTCATGATAATTGGCAGCACCTATTTTTCACTCAGAGTTGTGAGACCTCTAATAATAACATCAGAAGAAAATCCAAGTAGGACAATGGATTTAAGGATCTAAATTTCACTGCATCCTTCATTGATCAAATAGATGAACACAAACCAACAGGTTAAAAAGTCCAGATACTTGCTTTCATTATACCTGAATCCAGGAAACTGTGCTGTCCACTTCAGTGACTGTAGAAAATTTTCAGTTTTGTCCAGACTTGGCTGATGTTCATGGGCAACTAGTTGTACCTAAAGAATTTTTGCCAGAACAGACCAACTGTTAGTTACATAGTGTATTCATGGGGTCTTAGGAATAACGAGTGATAAGGGGAAAACAAAAGTTAGGAAGAGTGGATAAAAAGGGAGAGAGGGCAGAGTCAGCTGTTTGAGTTCTTTCCAAGAGGAGTACAGATCAAGGTTACCAACAGGACCCGGTGTTTTACTGCCAGTTTGGGGAGTTGACTGAAGTAATCCCAAAGTATGAGAATGCTGCCAAGGTGTACTGAAGACTTTCAGTTCCTTTAAGTTTCAAACAATACCAGGGAAATTTCACAACAATATAGACTTGGAACCTAATGGATTTAGTGACAAATTAATTCAGAAGAAAAAAAAATGTTTCTTCTTAAAGATATAGGCTGTCTTCTGTTTTCTATGGCTTCAGGTTCCACTGGGAATGAAAACAAGAGGGTTTTTACTGAGAGGGAAAGGCTGGAATCCATTGGAATCTTGGCATAAAAGTAAGGAAAAACAAATTTAAAATGGAGTAAGGCCAAGGCCAGAACTGCAGGTAAGATGTCTAGAAAAGGATATTCAAGGAGACAATACAAATACTTGAACTTGGATTATGTGCAACTTGCCCAGGAACTGGGCTGTAATCACATAGAAATGTCATCATTTGTCTCCAATTAACTCTAAAGGCCAGAGGTTTGAAAGCAATTCACTAGACGTCTCCCTTCAACATAGTTTCAAGCATGTCCTTTCACAGCAAATCTGAAAGAGTTCTTAAAAGTTTGCTTCTGTAACACATCTTCTTCAAGGGATATGAACAGTCATCCTACACATGGTACTGAACACTATTCTCTCTGGTTTTTATTTTACCATTGTGAAACAGCTATAACTGCTTTATAGTTAAGAATGGTCACAGGTTTGGTTTTTCCTGCAAGCCATCTTTCAGTTGATCTATTTTTCAATCCCATCCAAAACCAACCATATTGATAGTTAACATGCCCCATCACAACTCCTCAGAATATTAAAAGAAAAATCGAGAAAGGAGCTTTAATTGATTGCTTTTCATAAAATGCACCTATTTTTTACTATATTTAAAACAGAATAATCCTAACTTCCCTTCCTTGTTTAAGTCCGCAAATTAGTTTCCCTTTTAATTCTATATTTGTATTGTTGGCATTAACCAATATCTTTAGACAGGATAATGTAGAAGTTACAAAGATACAAAGAAATGCCTTTTCATATATACAGTGCAACAGCTGAAAGAAAATCACCTCAAATGTAATTGTCCTGATTTTGTTTTACACAGTTCTGGCAGCATAAAAAAATCTTAGAGTGGGCATAAATTTTATTTAAATACACGTTAGGGTTCCTTTCTGCTGCCAGAATGTGTAAAGGGGCCTTATGTAAATAAGAATCAGGGCCAATGTATTTCAGGATTATGTTTCTTTGGAAATCTTTTCTATACCTATAGTCCTCATATTTTGACTACTGGGACTACTCACAGATTAAGTGTATGAGATTCTTACTCTGAATCAACGATAAGTGAAGTCATCCATATACAGTCAGCAGCTTATTTCCATTACAGTGTAAAAGAAATGGTGAAAAAGTAGGCAAGTAGAAATTTTCAAAACAGTAGGAAAAAGAGGAGATTAATTTTAACATATATAATAATTAGCAATTCTGAGTTCTTTAATAGAAAAGTGAGGTACTAACGATGCTTCTGCCATTTCCCATACTATTACCATATTTATATCTTCTAGCAACACTTCCATGATGATAAGTGGGAAAAAAAGATCAATGGAAAGAATTCAAAAGTTTCCCAAAACTCATAACTCTTCCTGAGAATAATAAAAACTTCATAAGAGCCCTGGAAGAAAGTGTTATTTTCATGCAGCATTGAAGGATTCATGGTGAGCAACCACAATGACTAAAATTTATGAAGTAACTTTTCTTTATACCTCATAATTCAAATTGTGAGGTAGCCACATTAAGTTCTGAAGGTCTTTCTTCTGTCATAAGGTACAAGGAGTCTGGTGTATCTTTCAGATAAAAATCATTGTTTACGCATTTTAGTATATTTGATTTTAATGACACCTGAAAACATCACTAATTGTTTTCTCTGTGGGCTTAATAATGTACATATTGGTTTTTATTAATGTTGACCTTCAGGATGTGCAATTAGTTACAGTTTTATAAATGTTTTTGTTTTTTTTCTAGGCACACATTCTAGTAATAGAATAAGTGAATTTATTTTTCATGCAATAGCAACACTGAACTACCCAGTCAGACTTTTCATTTCACAATTGTTAAATGAATCATATTTAAAATATTGGTATTTTAAATATTAACTATACTAACTTTTTGCAAGCAATAATTTTGTCATAAATATGATATAAGGAGAAATTTGCTTTTATATTAAAGAAGAAAAAAAGGGAGAAATGTAGCTTAAAATGATACCTGACAAAGTATTTAATAATAAAAGATCTTGATAGTAAATGAGTACCTGGGACCACACAATGAAACTGGGAATATTTAATTTCTCTAGCCACGTTTCTGAATCTCAGCCATGATTTTCAATGGGAGTTGTCAGCAGTGGTTGCAAGAAGGTAATTCTTGTGCCTTATCTGAAATGAATTGTGCAGTCTCTTCAGAGAATGAATTTACAAGGGCCCTGCCTTCCAATAACAGGCTTATCTACCTGCAAACTACTCCGTCAGTCATCCAAGTGTTTAACACCTGCAACAGGATCCCAAGTGTAGGGTAATGGACCTTGGCTTCCCTCGTGGGGCATGGGGAGAGACAATTGCCTTCAAATCACAGTGAGACCTGTCTTCCACATTCACCCTCTCCCCTCCCAGTGCAAAGTGGGAAAAGTCTGGGAGAGCCTATAAAAACTGCTACACCTTCAGCTTTAAAGTCTGGGTTAGAGAAAGAGTTACAGTTGAGAACAACAGAAAAGTCTAGATCTCCAGCTGAATCAGAGTTGGAAAATGAATGTCAAAGGATTGGGTTAACTACGAAAGGAAAGATCCTTTGGAAACCCCTTTTGTGCTCTGCCACCCCTCCAGTTGGAGCTATTGGCTTTCTACCTCTCAACCCAAGCCCTAATCCTAAACTTAAACCTAACTGGAGGCTGAGTCAATATTTTCACAGACAAAAATGTTAGAATTGGATCAGGAGAGGGAATGAGACCAATGGATAGAATGGGGCTGAGGAGAGGTTTGTCAAAGTGAGCGCTTCTGTGTGTTAGTCTTGTCTGTTTGGAAGCCTGTACAAAACTCTTGATTCATGTATGGAAAGAGTATAAGCCGCATACCATTTCTGTAGCCTCTCAGTAGGCCTTATTAGTGCAGGCTTACCATCATACTCATATCATATGGATTCTGGACTAGTAATGGCTTATGGCAGCTGGTTTAATGCTCACGAAGTTGATGTATGATGGCTTTTTCTGATCCTTCTATACATATCTTCCACAATACCTCATAAAACAGAGGTCAGCTCCAACATTTCATAAAAACTTGAAGAATGATCTCACTTTATTGCACAATTAATGTGAAGTAACTTTTGTAATGGAGTATTTTACCTAGGGCAGGTCTGCTATAATGGAAATAGTTTTCATGCTGATTGATATTCTTCAGGAACCTGATGGACATGAAGAATGAAATGGAAGACTGTAATAAACTGAAGATATACAGAACACAGAAATTTGCAGAATATCCTTCAGACAACTGTAAAACAGTACTTTTCTACCATCCAGGGCAAGATAATTGCTGACATCAAAAAAATTTATCTGTGGTGGCTAAAACTTGGACTATGCTCAGATCTCTCATGGAGAGATCTTGACTTCTTGACTGAAAATGTATCTGATTTTGTACTTCCCACAATTTTATATCTCCTATGGATTAAGTAAAAGTACAGACAATTTAATCAAATTATGGCTGCTTGCTTATCTGTACATGTTAAGATAGTATAAACATCAGGTAGAAGTTCAGGGAAGAGAGTTTTGTAATGCACAGTTGCAAAGCTCATTATGTCAACTCATACTTAGTCTTTCTTGTTTGTTAGTGCAAACTTATCTGTCCTGATATATTTTCTCTATATTTTATATATATGTGTATACACACACAGAGCATCACCATGGTTATTAATTTTTTTCCTGAAATCCTGCATCTATGAACTATTTAGGTGCAGAAGAATAGAAGATATTTCAAAGTGGAATTGAATTTATCTCTAATGACTATGTTTTTTTACTCATAATAGTACATAACAAAGAATCACTAAACGTATTAATACTAAATCCTTTTGATTCCTCAGGTCTCAGTTTGGTATGTAACTATACTTGAAAATAAATGAGTATTTATAGCTTATGCAGACTACATGAAGTTACAGATCAAATAAACATATGTACTTGTCAATATGACAGCCAATACTGAAATTCAGAAATAATTATTCAAAAAATTGTTATTACACCTTTAAAAGAAGCATAGTGTCTTGGGTGTGTTTTGTTTGCTTTGCTTTTGTTATTACTTAGCCTATACCTAATCTATAACTTATTCTAGGTTACTCTTCCAGACAGGAGGCTGAGTTGTCATATTTTCATTATTGTCCCTGTACAAAGAGGTCTAGCTGACATTTTTGGTTCCTTTCCAAGCACAGAATTTCCTTCATTACATTCTTCCATATCTTTATTTCTTCTGTTATAAATTTATGAATTGATAAATAAATGATCTCTGACTGACCATATCTCTGGATCATACAAAACTGTAAATTTAGAGCTTGCATATTTTGTTCTCATTCAGACAAGAGACCAAAGGTTAATTGTTACATGTAGACTTCTTTAAGTGAATATGTGCATGGTACTTGTAGCCCAGTGAAGTAAGTGAAAAAGTTAATTTAATCAAGCTAACTATCAGTACCTGCAGGACATTGAGGACTGGAGTACATGGGTCATTCCAATGCCCTGTGGATATTTGTTTATATATGATAATTTTTTTAATATGTCAGTTGAAGGTATTATATGTCTTTTTTGCTAAGGCATTGCTGAACAATGGCATAGTTTCAGTCAGCCAGGGTAAAAAAGGACTAAGTTGCCTGTGTATGTAGCAGAAATATATAGGATCATCCAAGAATTTCAGGAATATGTGCATCCTGAAAAAGGTCCTTGACTGTATTTCTTCATAAAGTCCTTTTCTGAGCAGGCAATATAGGCAGCGGTGTGGGTCTATCTATACTTCTTTCTGCACAAACTTAACAGATTTAACAAATACATAATTAATGCTTGGCTAAATGTTTAAGTGAAGCAATCGTCATTATACATATTTCAAACTGAGGCATGCAATGTGCAGCTGTCTAGTCAAAGGTGAAGTTCAGTGTCAGACCTGAGAGCAAGTGCCCTGGATGTAAGCCCTTTGCTCCAACAATAGAAAATATTTCTGTGATAGTTTATATTCAATCCATTTGGCATTGACATTGAAGGAAATGAAGACAAAAGTAATTTTACTGAAAATAAGTCAAAAGGTTATTGTACATCTATTTCGGAAGATGAAATTTTGTCATATCTGTCCAAAAGAGGGCCATGAGACCATGAAGCCTCCCAATGTTTTACTTGAATTGATAAAAGAAGGAATGCAATTAACTTGTCAGAGATTAGAGAAACCCAAGGTTATTTTCCTTTGCTGATAGAGAGACAAACGAAAAGAGAGAATGCTCTTTTCATCTCTTTAGTTCTTAAGTAAATACTCCATTCTGGGGAGCAAATGATATCCATTTTGTATTGAAAATGTAACCACTAGAGGGTATCTCTTCAAAGTCTCTACACACAGTTTCCCAGGATCTGAGCAAAGCTAAATGATAACAGACAAATCTTGCATGCAGATACACTAGGTTAGTTGAAAGAGGAAAATAATAAAGCATCATTGCCTTGACTGGTTATCCTCTTCATATATTCTTCTGCAGATTCTTGGCTGTCTTGCCAAAATGAAATTGACCCTGTTAGAAAAAAAGTAAATGATTTCACTATAAAAGTGCATTTTAATATATTGATATGTATTGATTCTATTCTGCTGTATTATTTAACATCACAATGAAGGACTGATAAAATTTGCTACATATATAGGCTAACCCTTTATACATCCATAGCTATAGCCAGTCAAGGCATATTACTTTTGTCCTGAAGTTTTGGTCACTGAAGTGGCTGGAGTTATTACCAAGGTCAAATAAATGCACAATAGAATTAATTTATCAGATAGTTTCTGCTTCTCATACACATTTTGATTCTGATTTTGAGACTTTGTTTTGATTCATGCGCAGCAAGCTAGGGAGAATCTTTCAGTGATGGGGAAAATGTTGCTTTTATGGTGATCTTAAACCCACTCCCCTTCTAATAAATGGAATGTAGACACAGTATTCACATTCTCTGCAATTTGATCTCTGTGACTATACAAAGATGTGAGTCTATAAGCTGCTTATCACTATCTCAGTTTCCTCAGCTAAAAAAAATAATGAAAATGCTATTTAACTAGTTTACAGTATTTAACTAGTTTGCAGGATCATATTATTATGTGACAGCTAATATATTTCAGACTCTTGAAGTTATGGTCTGAAAGAGCATATCTGGTCAATGATCACCTGTATTTTGAAAGCCATACAGCATTCTAAGTTCTTTTACAAAAGTGTTAAAGGAAGTGATCTGGCTTTCTTCACTTTCTCACAATTTTTGGTTTCTCAGCTAAAATAACACAAAATCTATTTGTAGGTAAGCAAACTGGGCACAGCTTATAGTACAGGCATAAGTCAAGACCTACACTCGAAAAAAGAAGGATTTTTCAATGGGCAGGTTGTAAACTGGGAACCTAAGTCATCTGAGCTGCACTACAACTTGATAAATACTGTGCCACAATGATGTACAAGACGCTAGGATAGTTATTTTTATCATTTAGAAAGTGAAAAGGCTTTGAATTAAGCAGGCAAACGATGACAAATTACACTGAATTTCTGCATGCAGTTACAGAGACTTGGAGAATCTGTCTTGGCCAAACACAGTTCTGAAGAATCTGGATCAGGAAACAGAGATTTCTTCTTGGCATGTTCCAGCAGCACCCTCTTTTTGACCTCTGTGCTTCAGAGAAGATTTGGTAGACAACAAATAACAAGTCCTTAGTCTGTGGGACCTCTGAGCATTTTGATTTGAAGTTTAGAAAAGAAAGCAACATTCCTCATAACTACTTAGTGCCATTTAAGTCATGAAGTTGCTGTGATTTATTGCAGCAAATAATTTGATTCACTGAAGATGAAGTATCTGAATTCAGGCCCTTTCACTACCCAAACTTGATAAAGGTTGTTTCATTTTTTGTTTTTCTTTTTATTTTGTTTTGTTTGCTGGTTTGGTTTCGTTTTGTTGTGGGTTTTTTTTGTTTCTTTGTGTTTTTTTTTTTATTTTATTTTTCTTTTTTGCTATATTTCCTAAAATCACTTGGCTTAAGGAAAAGCCCATAGAATAATATATTGACAGATCAGCACAAAGTTCATAGTGATCAAACAATCAAATTTAGCAGCCAAGTGCTTTGTTTCTTTAAACCTAAAAGCAACTGCCTTTGCTTCCTAAATTAAAATTAGCCACAACTTATTTTTGAAAAGAAACATTGTGCAAATAATCATGTAGAACAAATGAACTATGCCAGGATCTGGATCCAGTCTTATCAAATTCCTTTATTTGATATAAAATAACATAATTAGGAGCAGGTGCATCCTGAGATGTATTTTGTCTCTTCCAGCTCTTGATGCTTCCTTTTGGATGACTGTTATAAATACTAATTTAAGGCATGCTTAGCATTATAGAAAGAAGGATGTTTAAGAAACTGTAAGAGTAGTTGTTATTAGATGCATTGAAATTAAAAAGGGCTTACAACCATCTAGATAGAGCTGTTTTATCCTGGATTGAACATCAGCCACAACACTATAAACAAAAATAGAGTATGTAGTTGTGCTTAAAGTTAAGAAGAAAGACTAAAGACTCAGTCTAGAGTCAGATTTTTTTCAGTATATTAATATAATCATTGAAAAAGGGAATAAAATACAGGGTCCAAGATTAATTTTGTGATGTTGCACATATAGATAAAGACAAAACTTAGGAAAAAGAAAATACTCTGAATAGTTAGCGTATAGAACAGACTGATTTAAAAATTGTGGTTAAGACATGGGTATCAAAAGCTTCAAGTTCCACTGAAGATCATTGCAAACTTTGTCTCCATGAGTACTTTAAAAAGTCTAGAGAATTCATGTTGATGCGTATGAGACCTGAGCTCTTTTTAAACTATGACCATTGACCTCAAAGGCACTACTGAACTGAATTAAGTTAAGTAAGAAATTAAGCAAGAGTTAAGTTAGAGAATCATGATGCTTTACCTAAGATGCATGGAAAAATGCTTTAGCTGCAAGTAGTTTTGTTAAACAGTGATTGGAGAATAGGAAAAAAGTAAAAAAAAAAAAAAAAAGAGAACTTCTCGTTCCTCATATCCTAACTTCTTAATAACTGACTTTTGGAAATACAGATCAAGATCTAGTAATCAGTGACATGCCAATGAAGGACACTTAGGTAAAAGTATATATGCCCTTCAGATTGCTGTCCCTGACTTGACAACATTTAACTGTAATCCCTTGCTTTTAATCTTGCCTAACTGCAGTCTGCTTTCCTAGTGTCTCAGTTGGTTTATTGCCTCCTTTCAAAACACTTTCTGAGGTCTTTGGTGCATTGGTTATATCCTTTTCTCTTCATTTTTCATCCTTAGTAAGAAGGCTTCAAGCCTTACATTTGTCTTTCTGTAAAAAAAATAGAAAAAGATAATTAAGGGTTTATTATTTTATAAAAGGACATTAGCAACCTTGGTTAGACCTGAGAACATGAGAGGGGAGAGTGAGATGAAATTGAGTGAAGGAAAATTTAGTTTGAGTATCAGGATACAATTTCTATAATTGAAATTTATGTCTGCAGAAAAATTTCCCAGGGGGTCTGATACAAATAATGCAAAACTCATTTGAGTTATTTGTGGCTGAACTTAACCAGATGACCTAATAGCTATTCACCTCAGATTTATATGACTTTATGAAGCTGCATTACACGGCCTTTGAAGCTAAGTATATCAATAGTATTTTTATTCAACACTCCTTTTCTCAAAATGCTTACCAAATTGATAAACAGGAATTACCTCATCTATCAATGAAACACAACAGCCATATGATGGTAAACAACTCTATATAATTTTTGAACAAGATTTAAAATGTAATCTCATATAAAAACCTGTGATTGTGATTCAATTTGAAATGTGGAAAAGATAGAACCATAACTACTTCTATTAATAACAGATGTTATTTTAAAAAATGTTGCCTAATTTTGTAACAAGAATACATGGAGTAAAAGTTTTCTTGCCTTATCATTACAGCATAGTAACAAGAGTATAATACTAAAACACTTTGTCCACTATTAATATGAGACTAAATATCAAATAATTTGATATGGTTCCAGTTGAACATAGAAGCTCTTGGTCTTCTCATTTTCAACATTTTATGGATATGAATACTCATTAATTAAAGCAATCTAAAAATGGCAAGGAAAGTTGGTATGTTTATATGTCAAATTTTATATTGATGTGATTAAGATCAATTAAATCTATTGAATGTGAGTTTATATCTGGAGGGTTTTTTGGGTTTGGGTTTTTTTTTGTTTATTTGTTTTGCATTTTAAAAACATTCTATGTGTTACATTTAGCTGTAAAATAAAATCCGTGCTTTAGATATAGTTGTAATGGATTTATATGAGTGGAAACTCTTCTTAGTGTGCCACCATGTTCAGAAAAAATCCTTTATGAGAATGTACAGAGATATTAAAAATACTCTTATAGCAGAATTTATTATTTAATATGAAAGTAGGACTGAATTGAAAAAGTAATGTCAATTGCTCTGTCAGGAGGAGCTGTGTTCCTATGTCATGACACAGACCTAGACAACACATTCAAAGATCCTTAGATATTTGATTGCAGCAGCTTCTTTGCAGATACCTTGTATGAGACTCCTGCAGATGACACACCTCTAGATACTTCCTCAATAGAAGCTGATTGCTTTGAAGGGTATTGACCAAACTGTACATCTAGCTAGTTTTAAAGCTTTGCCTATGCACTTTTTCATTCACTTAAACTGTCCTCATTGTCTGTGTGGTATTGGTCCTCCACACATCAAAATCAGACTTGAGAAAAAAAGGATTAGCCTATGCATTCTCTAGGGACAGGATAGCAGTATAGGTGCAATGTCAGTCTAGACCAATGGAATAATTCTTTTGTTCTATTTTGATTTCTGTCATTCTTTTATTCTTTCTGTTAAATTTCTCCTCGTTTGCTCTCTAACTTCCCAATCAGGAAAAAAGTTTCAAATGGCAATTATAGTTGATATTTTCTGTTAAATATTTGATACACTGTAATTAATCAGATTCATATTCCCATTCAAACTTTATAATTAGATCGTGTCTAATTTTGGCTGCAGTTTTCTGTTGAAATTTCACCCTTTTTTTTTTTTTTTCAAACTCAATTAGTTTATTGACATTCTCTGAGACTTTCATGTTTCCTGAGTGAGGGGCATTGAATGGATTATTATTTATGACTGTAATTTTCTCTGCTCAGGATGTGATAGGTTCTGTGACCCATATTGCACAGGCATAAGCCAATGTTACAATGGTTTGTCCTCCTGCTAATTTATTTCTGTCTTTCATATGATAAGATAAATTATTCTCACAAGTGATTAATTAACTTCATACAGTGTAAGTTTATTACACAGGCATCTTGGATATAATGTGCAATACATTTTTACATCAGTTCTCTTGCATGAAGGCAGAAGGCATTACCTGCATCTTTTACTTTCCTTCCCAAAAAGCATCCTTATTCTTCTGGTGGTACATCCCAGTCACCTCACATCATACCCAAATTACATACTGTCCTATTTCACGCTGTTAAATTTCAGATTGCAATTCAACATAATGAAAGCTAAATTCTCAGGAGCTGTATCTCATGTTCATATCATATATAAGTATCACATTTTGAACAATAATACTGTAGAGGGTATAATTATTAATGCTGACCTGCCAGCTATGTCAATAAGCATCTTTTAGACAGTTGTCTATGCTGCAGGCAGTGCAGCTAAAAAATGTACAGATCTACAAGGCCTTATCTGTAGAATCTGGCTATGTGTTTTATGGCAGCTCTTTTATAATTGCTGCTTTGAGTGTCTTGGTTTTTTTTTTTTTTGAATTTGAAAATTCATTACAGTTCTGTCAAGGAGAATAGGTAAGCTTATTTCTGTCTGCCTGTCTGCACTAGAGAATCACTATGTATTCAACCGTATTTACTCCTAAAAGATTTTAAAGTTTTTTTAAACTAGAGACATTTTATTAAAAATGCATTTTTCAAGTCGAACAGAAATTTATTTAAAAACAGCTCAGCAGTTTGAATTTTAATTTGAATTGTAATCCAAACTGTTTTGGATACCAGTTCAATTAGGAATTAATGCTATCAAGCACCAGGAAAATAGGTTGGATGCAGCACATATTTTTATAGCCAAATGTACTCATATATTTTTCAAATGAAAGCTAAGAAGATCCTGGAGTAAATGAATATTCATTACCATATTATGTTTCCATATTGTCAGATATATAAAATTACTTAGGAGTAGGAGTTAAAAGTATGAACAGCATTGTACTTGATCTGCTCCTGTAGAAGTCACTGGATGTTTCAGTAGTGATTTCAGGGCTATCAGAGACCTACACTTCAAGCTTTTGAAAATCCCATGTTACCCAGATCACTTTTTCTCTACTTTCAAGTATTGTTTTTTTTAAATATGTGACATATCTCATTTTATATGGAATGCTGATTCCATACCCTGTCACTCGATGCAGGACATGTTCATCAAGAGTTATTAAAATAGATACATATACTTAAATTAAAATTCCTTTGATATCAGATGCAGATTTTAGCTATATTAGTATAGCCCAGTGTCTGGTAGTTATTACTGACCTCACACAGGACAGATCTGGCTTAGAAGCAATAGAGTTATATTAATCTGGCATAGGGCTTATGAAAGCGAGCTTCACATGTGAAAAAATTAGTAATGCTGACTTTGAACTTGTGGAAATTATTTTTCAGAGTACTAGCTGTTTGGTCCCACTACCTTTCATCAGTTGTGTTTACTGGATTTAGATGTGAACAAATCCCAAGATACACAAGATATTTGTGTATGGATATAGCTCACTAATCCTTCTGAAAACTATATGTATGCATAATATCTGCTGTTCCTAGATGTCAAAATATTTTGTAGGTATATTTTGAGTCTACATAATACAGTCACCTCCAGAGCAACTGCAGGATATAGAAATAATACAAAAAGGAAAGGAGACATTTGAACATAATGAGGATTATATAGTAGTATTGTTAGTGTTCAGTATGATATAGATGACATTTTTGGATACTTTGATAATAGGTTGAATTATAAAGTGGTCTAAATCAAATCCTTAAATGCAAAGGTCTCTAAATTTTTGGAACTATAATTTTGTAAATGCCTGTCCTTTTAGAATAAACTAAGTCAAGACTAAAAAGTTTCTTATTGGTTGGAGTTTAGTAATGAAGCCCACCTTTACAACCAAATCAGTTTCTTCCATCAGTAGAAGGAATCTGAAAACAAGTCAAGCAAAGTGTTCAAGATTAAGTGACAAGCAAAATTTAAAAAAAAAACCAAAAAATCACATCACTACTACTGTGTTCTAATCATGAAGCAGATGAATACTGTATCCATATTACAGTTATTATCATTATACATGCTGAAGGAGCTGAAGGGTTGTTCTATGTAAGTTTTTCAAATTCTTGTCACACATTTCATATGTGATACTAATGCATTAGCATCACTAGTCTGAGTAACACAATTCATTTACACATAGCCTGGAGGTTTGCAACTACAAGTGGTTGGGGAACTCTAATGTGTCATTTCAAAACACATCACACAGTTCACTGAAAGTCTGGAGTGCAGCAGTGATGAGATGGATGCCTCACCAGGAGGAATTCCACCCAGCTGCCAGCTCAAGAGGAACTACAGCATGAAGTAGCCAAAACAAATTTCATCATTAGAATACTGGTAAGGGATACTGAAAGTGGAGAAATGAAATATACTCTTATATTTTTCCACCATACCAACAAGACAGGGTCAGGAAAAAATTTATCACTGGAAAAGTAATTTCTTAAGCTCCATTGGCAGTATCAGTGAATGAAGCATTAAGGGTACCTCAACTCTCAGCAGCAGCTGTCTTTTTTGAGCTCCTTCAGTATCAAAAGTGACATTATGTATGAGGGAGGGCAGATAGCTGGAAGAATACCAGAGACTCTTGATGTGGAAGAGTCAAGGAAGCAAAATCCCTGCTTGTGTTTCTCCACTGTACATGTGGAGTCCACATTTTTACAAAATGCTCTATGCTGCAAATTTCTACAAGTCAGTCTTGGCAGATGGGAGATATGAGATAGAAGTCCCATATCAATCAGACAGAAACATAAAATAGAAGCTTTCTTTTCTTTAACACTTTAAAGTAACATGCTAGGAAGGAAGTTTGTGAGTTGTTCAGAAGAATCCATATGTATTAGGTTTGATTGGTTGGTTGGTTAGTTGGTTTTTTGGGGCGTTGTTGTTTTGTTTGTTTTTTTTTTTTTCCCTGAGAGTTCTTTTTGTTTCCTTCTGATTTTTAAGATGTCTTTCACACCTTCCTATTCTCCACATTAAAATGACAGAAAATATATTGCTTCCTAATTAATAATGCTGTAATTTCTTTTCTTCTTCCTGAAACAGAAATAAATACAATTCCTTCCTGCATACACTTGTTTGCCAATAACATCATTCAAAATCTTTGCTTGGTAAAATCATAACGCTCCATTCCAGTGCTCAAGATTAGATGTAACATAATAATATCTTTAGTATCATAAAAATATTAGAATGAAAGGATCCTGTTATGTCAGAAATGCCACTCCCCTTAACTGAGGCTCAGTTATATTTCTACAATATTTGTGCCACATTTTATCTCTCCTGCTTTTAAACATCCCAGTATCAAGATCTGAGAGGGAACAACTGAACAACTCTGTTAGTGCTTAGCTGTGAGAAAGTGAGAGCTCTCTTCATATATGGTCTGGCTTTCTTGATACACAATCTATATCTTTATAACTGAAAATCATGTTTAATTTTGGTTTTGTCCTCCTGTCATACATAAGGATAATGATTGTCTGCTGTTTATTGTACAATATGTTGCTGTTTCAAGCACAGCTCAGTGTGTCTGTCTGGACTAAGCAAATGCATGTCTGTTAATGGTTTTTTTTTTT